>JAJEJO010000519.1:298607-365691 GCA_020662805.1 Glaucomys volans | reverse complement strand
GGCGGGTGGGGGGTAAAATTAATAACAGAATGTGTGACAGATACCATTGCCCTGTGTACATGCATGAATGCACAGATGGTGTGACTCTACTTTGTGTACAACCAGTGAAACAATAGCTGTACTCCATTTGTGTTCAATGAATCAATAAGTAAATAAAAAAAAAAGAAGAATGAAATATTATTTGCAGGAAAATGGATAGAGCAAAATGTTAAGCAAAATTAGCTAGACAGCAATTATCACATGTTTTTTTCTCAAATGTGGAAACAAACACAAGATAACTAGAAAATAGAAGAGAAACTATTAGGGAAAGGGAAAGGAATGGAGCAGGAGGGTAAGAAGACAGAGGAAGAAAAGGTAGGTAGGAGGGAGGATGGATAAAAACAAAGCACAATATATACATGTATGGAAATGTCACAGTAAAACCCATTAATATGATAGAATAATTACAATAAAAAGGAAAACTCCGCAGTGAGCTACTGTTTCATGCCCATTAGGATGGCCATTTTTAAAAAATGGAAATAGCAACTATGGGTAATTATGTGGAGAAACTGGAGCATTTATACACACTGGTGGGGATTTAAAAGGGCAGAATCACTGTGAAAAACAGTTTGGTCATTCCTCAAAAAGTTAAGCACAGTATTATCATATGATCCAGTAAGTCCTCTTCTAGATACATACCTAAGAGAACTAAAAAGAGGCCTTCAAGCAAAAGTGTATACATCAGTATTCACAGCAGCACTTTTCATGGTAACCAACTCAAGAAGTGGAAACAATGCCCACGCTGACATGTTCATAATAAAATGTGATATATCCTTACAATGGAATATCATTCAGAGATAAAAAGAAATGAAGTATCAATACATGACACAAAATGAATGAACTTTGAACAAATTATAGTAAATGAAAAAAGCCAGGCAACGAAGGCCACATAGTCCAGAATAGGAAAATCCACAGAGATAGAGGCAGATCAATGTTTGTCAGTAAGTAGGGGAAAGAGATATAAGAAGTAACTGCCTAATGGGTATAGGGTTTCTTTTAGGATAATATTAACATTCCAGAGTAAGGTATTTGTGATGGTTACACAACATTATGAATGTAAAGAAAACCACTGAATTGAGCACTTTAAAATGGTTAAAATGGTGAATTGTTTCTCAAAAAGTTCTATAGTTATAGATTTTCTGAAAAAATAAAAATCAAAGAGTCAACTCAATAGAGAAGTGAGTATATTTTTAAAATGCCCATCAGTTGGGTACAGTGGCACACGCCTGTAATTCCAGTGGCTTGGGAGACTCAGGAAGGAGGTTCACAAGTTCAAAGCCAGCCTCAGCAACTTAGTGAGACTCTGTCCCAATATAAAATATAAAAAGAGCTGGGGATGTGGCTCCATGGTTGAGAGCCCCTGAGTTCAATCCCTGATACCAATCAATCAATAATAAAAAATGCACATCATAAAAAGTTGTAATGATTTTGTTTTCTCTTCTTATTTTTCTTAAACCCTGAAACCAGAAACTGGTCCCCAAAAAAGAATATCTTAATGAAAAATTAACCTCTGACCTACATTAAAAACTGGCATAAATAAAATACATATTTGAGTGTAACTGAATAAAACTTCTGCTTCTTTGAATAAAAGTATAGTCATCCCTCAGTATCTACAGGAGATTGATTCAAGTCAGGTCTCCCTGTCTGGCTAAGATAAAAAAAAATCCAAGGATGCTCACAGTGTAGCATATAACCTACACACACTCTCCCATATATTTTATTTTGATTTTTGGTATGGAGATTGAAACCAGTACCTCATGCATGCTAAGCACATGCTTTATTACTGAGCCATAACCCCAGGTCCTCCTGTATATTTTAAATCATCTCTAGGTTACTTATAATATCTAATACAATGTAAATGCTATATAATTATAATGCTTTATAATTATACTCTATTGTGTTGGGAATAATGACAAGAAAAAAGTCTATATATGTTCAGGATAGATGCAATTTTTGTTTCAAATATTTTCAATCTGTGGTTGGTTGAATCCATACATACAAAAATGGAAAGAACCTGGGCACTCCTTTTCTGCTCCTCTTTTTTACTCTAAGACAGTGAAAAAAACAAAGAAAAATTCAAGGTGGCTAGAAAAATAAACCTGCAAACTCGGGCAAAAAGACAGGTGGGCCTGTACCTCTCAGAGAGTTTCAGTGGGACTCTGGCCACTTCCTTATCACCCATTCTCACCTATACTTCAAAGAAAAGAAAATTTGCCCTAATTATCTATTAGCCTTTCCTAAATTTTTACTTCAAGTTTAAAGTATCTGATTACTTAAAAAACCATTACATAAACAGAAATTCCCAAAGACATGAACCAAAATAATTAACTAATAAATCTGAAGGAGGAAAAAGCCATAAAGAAAAAATAAGTCTAGCCGGGCCTGGTGGCGCACGCCTGTAATTCAAGCGACTTGGGAGGCTGAGTCAGGAGGATCGCGAGTTCAAAGCCAGCCTCAGCAACTTAGCGAGGCACTAAGCAACTCAGTGAGACCCTGTCTCTAAATAAAATACAAAATAGGGCTGGGGATGTGGCTCAGTGGCCAAGTGTCCCTGAGTTCAATCCCTGGTTCCAAAAAAAAAAAAAAATAAGTCTATAGAGGATGTAAGTCAGTTGTGCAGACATCTTTCCATCTGACAGAAAGACCAATAGTTGTGCTACAACTGAAAAACTGTGTGATTATAATAACCCTGTTGCGACCAGCCTTTATCATTCTCAAAACATCTACTTTGCCATTCTCATAAGGAAAGGAGCAGGTACAATCACATATCATACTAATGATGGTTTTTCCTTGACCTCAAAGCGCATTCTCCAAATTAGTTGCTACCTAACATTCTTAATTCTTTCAGCTAGGAAGATGAACAATTGGATTTCAAAGTCAACTTTAACTGCACATATATGACATAATAGACTTTTTCTTCCAAAATCTATTGAGTAAAAAAAAAATCTAACCTAAGATGTCTCTTTCACTGAAAATCCAAATTTTATATTTGTTGCATATATGGGTTTGATGAGACTATATTTAAACTATACTAATTAGTTAAACGTTTTTAAATGGAGAGAGGGATAAACCATGGCTTCAAAGAAACTTAAAATAAAATAGAACTCAAAATATTAGATTTGTTTCCAAATGCCTTTAGTGATAAGACATAATGTTGATCATTTTCATAATGTAAAATACAGAGGCCCAGTGTACTCAAAACTGGTAAGATGTGGCCCAGGGTGTGGCACAGTGGTAAAGTTCCTATCTAGAATGCACAAGTTGCTAGGTTTTACCCCCAGCACCATGTATGCACACACACTGCGCATACAGGGAAAAAAAGTGTTCTACAATGTAAAAATGTATTAAATATTAGCTTGATAATGTTTATTTAATATATCCTTAAAAAGGTTAGTTTCAGGGTATTGTAAATGAGTTATAAAACTACAGTATCTGATAAATTTGATTCACAACTGTTCTAATTGTGATTTATTTATAAATTCCATATATCTTAATAGTGTTAGATGTTTGCATTTCCAACAAATTGTCTATTGATGATATCAGAAATACATAAATATCATTTCTCTACTTTAAAATAATAAATAAATCTCTGAATCCAACAGAGTGCTAACAAAATATAGTCAGTTAATATCTTGAGTTTTCACTATTAAAATACCTTTATGCTGCTCATCACTACAAATTAAAAGTAACAGTTTATCATACACAAGACATCAAAATTGAAGTAATAGATAAAATTTATTTTTTCACTTTAATAACATATTCTTATATGTAAGAAGGTAAATTTCATTTTGAATGACATTATTGCCTAGTTGCAGGTATATGAATATTGTGAAATAAAATACATTATGCCTCTACATATGCATAAACAGGACAGTTAGAAGTGGCAAAGTTGGACAGTATGGTCAAATATTATATCATTAAGAAACATTTAAGAATCTTAATAACCTCTAGTTCATTCAGCAAAAGCCACAAATAATGCAAAAACAATATACCAGTTTGGGGAAAACATTATTTCAAGTGAATTCTGAAAAAAAATTACAATATGGCATTCTATAATGTAAAATTCCAATCATTTCCAAGTATCTTTTGTTAATTGGTTTTTCTTAAAGACAGATACAAAATGAATTACTATGCAGTTAATAATGATTAAAAGTATCACAGTACAAATTGAACAATATTAAAAATATTGCAGTACCTTATGAAGCATATTTTCTACTGTTCTCATGTGATTAGCAACACATTCTTTGTCTCTAGAAAAAAGAAAGAAAAGATTAGGTGTTGGTAAAAACCTAAGTCGTCCTACAACCATTATACCTTAGGATAAGTCACAATTTTTAAAAAATAAGAGTTGGCTAATAAGAGTTGTGCCCCTTTTAAAGATATAAAAACCTAACCATATTCACTGATAAAACTTCATATTTAACTTTTTATTCCCTTATTATGCGTGTCCTAAGTGGGCAGCAGAGGTGGCAGGGGTAGACAAAAATTAAGAAAATGAAAACAAAAGTTATGATTACATTTTATAGATAATTTTTTAAGTTCTGGAAAAAGTCTTACTCTTTTTTTTATAATGAAAAATCTTTTAAAATCTCAGTGTAGGAAAATATTATATAAATGGTCATACTATGTAAAATAATATTTTCTACACAGTCTTTTGTGTTGTAATTGCTATGGTTTAGATATGATGTGTCCCTCAAAAGCTCATGTTTGAGATAATGCAAGGTTTAGAGATGAAATGATCAGGTTATGAGAGTTTTAACCCAATCAGTGAATTAATCCCCTGGTAGAGATTAAGTGGGTGGTAAATCAAAGGCAGATAGGGTGTAGCTGGAGAAGATAGGTTATTGGGAGCATGCCTTTAGGGTATGTATTTTGTCCCTGTCTCTCCCTCTTTGCCCCCTCTGCCTCCTCTTCCTTCCACCACACTCTTCCACCATGATTTTCTGCCTCACCTCTGGCCCTACGCATGAGAATCAGCTATCTATGGATTAATAACTCTGAAATCAGAACCCCCAAATAAACTTTTCCTCTTCTAATTGTTCTCATCAGGTCTTTTGGTCACAGCAGCAAAAAGCTGATTAAAACAATAATTATACAAAGAATCCTCTATGACCTGACTAGTAATATAGAAAATTACTAGTTTCTCCTATCGACCCTGTGTATTCCATCTAGCCCTCATAATGAAATAAAAAGTTTGAGTGAAACTACGGAAGCAAAAAATTTAATAATAAATTATAAACTGAAAACTGTAAATAATGTATTAGCTCTCCAAATTTCAAATTAGCCTTCTTTGGTTTTATAAGAACATATGCCCATGGTCACAGATCATAGAAACATCAAAGTCCTGAATAAACAGCAATTTTGTGAAAACACAATATAAAACCAGGAGGTTTTATAATCCTGTTTTCATTCATCTCAGAATTTACTCAGTTATAAGACTTATAATCTAGACTAAGCCTCTTCACTTGAAATAAAACTGAGGCTGAACAAAAACTGATTTAGCCAAACTTATTTTTTTAAAAAGACAATTACATACACCTAACAAGGCAGTACACAGCTTTACCAATATCAAAAAACCTACTGGTAGATATTCAAACATGCAAAATTTGGATCTTGTGTCAATTCATCTTTATTTTTCAGCAATGCCAGAAGCCCAAAGGCAAAGCTTATCAATATCCTAAGATTGCAGATTCCCTATTCCAAGATTTACAGACTATATTCTGTAGTGTACAGACTACATTTATATTTCATAATATTTTATGCTTACAAGTTTGTCTCAAAAAAATTTTAATTATCATGTATTTTTCTGTAGGAATTCATAATTTCAAATGTAGACTTTAAATTCATTAAAATCAGATGTTTAATTCTCAAATAGACTGTGTTCTTTTTTTAATGTTTGAGAGGGTTAATTTTTTTCACTTTTTTATTGGCATTTTATAGTTGTACATACTGATGGGATTTATTGTTATATATTTGTATATGTACATCTTTAATAGACTTTCTTTAATTCATGATGTTATGCAAAAGGTAGTACATTAAATTTGTTGTGAGAAAACAATTAAAAATGCCCAAGAGAACTCTTCAATTTGAACTTCACAGTATATGTCAACTTGATTATCTGGTAAAGGAAAAACACTCACCATATTTACATAGTTGTCTACTAGAAAACTATATTTTTTTCTATTTACGTGGAATATACATTATAAAATTAAATGAATTTTTCCAAGGACAATAATGTTTTGGTGCATTTTTAAATGTTACGGTACACATGTTGATCATACACTAACATTTCCTTATGCAAATATTACTTGCAATATTAATATAATAAGATCAAAATTGGGGGGGGGGCAGAGGAGATAAGGAATATGTGACAGAAGACACTATGCAAACTTTTCATTAAAAAGTCTTACATTTCACATTACTGAAAACATGGTTTTAAGCATGTAACACTACAACAGAGCCCAAAACATGCACAGAGGTTATATAGAGCTTATACTTTTCTTAGGCTTTTCAATAAAATATACATTTATTATGTTGAGTTAAGAGTTTTCTTCTTCAAGGATATATCAGAGAATTTCAAAGAAAGACAGCTGTACTTTTGTTTTCTAACACTGTATTATCCAGGGCTAAAACCCAGAGCATGAAAGTGAGAATTGATCTTTTGTCTGTTTTAAGTGATCTCCCCAAGGTCCAAATGCTCACTTGGCTGCCATGCGGAGGGCACTCTCTGCATCATGGATGTTCTCCTCCAGTCGACGCTTGTCCTGCTCCAGCTGGGTAAGATGTCTATTGAGCTGACGCAGAGATTGATCTTTTCTTCTCAGCTCCATCTTTGCCTCGGAGAGACTCTGCAAACAGACAGAAAACAGAGTTACTTGTCAGCCCTGATAATTAACTTCAATTTATGCCATAGGCTATTAAACAAAGGAGAATACAGACTGAGAAGTACACTTGGGTCATTACACATCAAGGTTTAACAAATTTTCTATAAAAAAAATTTTTATACTTGCTAATTAGAAATGATAGACTGATAAGAATTTGAAAAATATTTGCCTATAAAATATAACTTATTTTTTAAAGTACTGCAAGATGAACTATATTCTTACTAAAACTATCTGATTATAGAAATCTCAAGTTGTGTTTTCTTTTAATAATAAAAAGTCAATATTTCAGGGGATAAAGCACATTAAATTTAGAGTCTATTTAACTCTAAATAGAGCTAAAGAGCTATCATATACCCAGAGTTGAGGGTATAATTGAAAAGTAGACTAGGAGACACCTAGAAAAAAATGGTGAACTTGCTACTTTTTTTTGTATTTATCCATAATAGGTTGCTATAGACAGCTCAGTGGATAAATTGGACTCCAAAAGAAATTCACTTGATTCTTTCATATAAGAATAGTAATATAAATGTGATCAACATGCTTCAACTAGTAGAGAAAGTTAAAAATCATACCTGCATTCAGAATTATTTGTGGCCCATAAATGTAAATGTAAAATATAATTTTATATTTCTATTTTACATTTCTAAGGAAATATAAAAACTGTTAACTGTTGTTTTAATCTGAAATATTTGCTTAGGACAAAAATTTCAAGATTCAATTGTACAACATCATTTGGAAAGTTTAGGGTCAAAGGTCTTAGAACCACAAACAATTTAAAAGAACACTTTCTAGACCTCATTTAAAATTCTAGGGAGCAAAATAGTGTAGGAATCAGAAGATCTCTTAACACTAAACATCTGTTTTTACTTTGCCTATGAAATTCCTAAAATAAGCGCATTTAAAAGTTTTTCAATTAAATTTGTTATACAGTGAATTAAACTACTGCATACATATTTTTTCTTTTTGCTCAGTTTATCTACACATGAATAGCCACAACTGTGCTCCACAAATCCAATAAAGAATAAACAACATGCTACAACTGCATGTTTAAAATTCTTCTGAAAGTATCCTTTTAATGAATTCACAATGACTAGTATAAAGCTGTCTACCTGGAGCTAAAACAATTAATTCAGTCTAAATGCTGGGGAACTGAAAGAAACCATCAGTCAAATCAGGTATTTTAAAATGTTACAAGATTTTAAATTTAGTAGTTCATTTTTCAAGCAGACAAGTTGCTGCTAGATAAACAGTATTCAAAATATTAAAAGTAAGCAAGCTGGGATTACTTCTTAGACACTGAATTTTATTTTAAATCTTTAGTAGTAACACATCTTCAAGAAGAGTCCAAGGTTGACCTATAGTTACTAAGTTACAATTAGACAGGTGTAAGAAGTTGTACAATAAGGTGGCTACAGATAACAGTAATATACCATACATGTCAAAAAACAAGAAGAAAGAACTTCATATATTTCTATCATAAAAAAAGATAAATGTTTGAGGAGACAGATATGCTTAACCTGATTTCAACACCATGCAATGTATACATATAATATGAAATATTATATATACTTCGTAAGTAGGTACAATTTTTATGGTTTTAGTATTAGTTAAAAATTAAATTACTTTAAATTAAAAAAAGAATATTCCACCATGGAAATAATCACTGATTCAAATAAACTTTTATAAAACAACAAAGAACAGATTTTTTAAAAAAACACTTTATGCCTACTAATTTTGTGCCAATGTTAGGATGAGTTAAAGGCACTGAGAATCATGAGATTTCTTTATTTAAAAAAATAAAACTCATATGAATCCTTTTAAAATCAGTATTTCTAACATCTTTCAGGAAATAAAAAATACTATTTTTCAATTATTAAGATAAAACTAATGATCCACCACCAGTTATGCATACGTTTCCAACTGAAATAATACATTTGTATTATTCAAATTCTCTTTCTCAGTAACTCTCATGACCAGAGGTGCAGACTTGTGAAGGGACTCTCCAGGGCTTAGTATTGTTTCCAGGCTTATCCAGGTTGAAGCTCACTGGTCCAATCTGAGAGAATCCATGAACTTGGACCACTGTACACCCACACTTTCAGCAATCTTACATTATACTTTCAAACAATATATGTCAAGGCATTAGAACTTCTACTCTATATCTAAACCTTGCTTCCATTCTTTCATTTTCATCTCTCAAGAGCAATAACAGGAAGTCGTCACATTTTTCTAAAGCTTACACCAGATAGGGGCATAGAAAAGGAACAAAAAGTGGTATAAACAAAGTAATATAAATCAGACTTCCTCAAATGTAAAAATGAAGAGATGATACAGTTATTATTTTTAAATCACAGTTAACATAATTTACAGGCACACAATTTGCATCTTACGAAGTTTAGGGATATCATCAAGGAATCAGTATACATCAATGGGTTCCACAGTTCAAGGGATGCATACAAAACACCAACATATAAAAAGTGGCTCAAAAATACATCTTCTCAGTCGGGCATGGTGGGCACACACCTATAATCCCAGCAACTTGAGAGGCTGAGGCAGGAGGATTGCGAGTTCAAAGCCAGCCTCAGCAAAAGCGACGTGCTAAGCTACTCAGTGAGACCCCGTCTCTAAATAAAATACAAAACAAAGCTGGGGATGTGGCTCAGTGGTCAAGGGACCCTGAGGTCAATTCCCAGTACCAAAAAAAAAAAAAAACAGTCTTCTGCCTGATATTCATCTTTTTTTAATGATAAAAACTGAATCTTTAAAATCCCTAACACCAAGCTCTAAAGAAAAAATATATTTTTTATTTAAAGTGATTACAAATATATTCTGAGGTCTTTCTTTATAATAAGGAATAATACAGAGAACATCAATAGACTAGGTTATAAATAATAAAGGATTGAATTGTGAGGTGTATGCTGGATTAGAACCAAATATTTTTAAATACTATATAGGACTCTTCAGTTTGTCTTGGAAGTTTATAATCTTTTAAGAAAAATATGTGCGTGTATATGCTCACATGTATATATCATATATAAAATATATACCATACTTATAAAAAATTAAGTTCAGCTTTTCTTCTTTCCTGTTCGGATTCATCTAATTAAAACCCATGATAAACTTTATGGACTCTAATATTTCCAACCGAATGACTGAAACCAAGAGGGTGCGCCTCTAGGCAGCAAGGCAACAATGATAAGCAGCAGGTTAGCCACTAATTTCTCAACCAGGGTAGATTGTGAAAGTGTGATGTTCTGATATCCAAGAAACTGTTCAGGAGAGAATAGGATAAATCAAGTTTAATAACTCTGCTCCTAATTGTTCCCCCAATGCTCAACTCTAATTACTTGGAGAACTCTCCTGACTGTCACCTGATATTAAGTTGTTGGAGGCTGAGCCTGGAACAGCGAGATAATCAATAAACATTTAGTGGGGAGAAGAATGAAGATCCTGTTAAGCAGTGGGAACCTGCAGCACCCAAAGCCCTTCTGCTCATGAGAAAACCTATGGGACAGCCATAGTGATTGCAAAGCAATAATCCAAAGCACTGTTTTTAGGCCTTGAGGCCTTTAGGCAACAGTACATTTGAGGAAAAAAGGTTAACACGGTCACCCTAATTACAGCCCACTTTCACATACTTCATATATAAGCGAAGACAAGCCAATTAGGTAGAAAGGAAGATAAGGGAAGTTTTATTTGTATACTAATTAAACCCCTGATGAAATTAAAGGAAAAACATACAGCTCTGTAATTGTGTCTGAGAAAGGTCACTTCAGGTTCAGTTATCAGAACAGCACAGCCTTGAGATATTTCACTTAATCCACAATACAGCCCTCATTTTGTACTCAGGTCTTAATATTTACAAAAAAAAAAAAATCAAAGTCTGATACTGAATTATCTTTAAACAGTGTTGTGAACAATTTTAGCTGTTAGAAAGTTAATGCTAAATATGATAACAACAGTCTTTTAAAAAGCAGAAAAATATTCTACCTACAAAAGAATCAATGTGTCAATATAATTTATCAAAGATTTCAGTTTTAATTTTAAATCCAAAATGTTTTGTAGCAGATTTTTATAATATTCCAGACTGACTATAGTTCAAAAGCTATTATATCTTTATTGTATTTCTTTTTAGATAATGCTATTGCTTACTTTGATATACAGCTCTCTTCGTCCAAGGAAAAAAGCCAATGCTTTCATTAGACTACTGTAACAAAATATTTACATCTGATTGTTTTCCTAAAATGGCCTGAAGAGATATTTGCTCATGAAAGCTGGCAAAGTATGGATACAAAGAAAATAGTTAAGTATAGGAAATGTTTAGGAATAAAATATATGGTAGGTGTGAATGTGACTCACTGTATTTTTAAGTATCTTTTTTTCTTTATAGTTTCTGAAATTGCTATTATAAACATGAATTACTATTGAATAGAAACACAAATTATTTTAAGTCATACATAATCTTATGCTTCTAAAGAATTGGATGTGTATTAGAGCTAATAATTTTTTGGGGACAGGGTCTTGCTATGTTACCCAGGCAAGCTTTGAACGAATGATTTTCTTGCCTCAGTTTCCAAAGTAGCTGGAATTACAGGCATTAAACCATGCCCAGCTGTTAGGGCTAATAATTTTTTACTGTGAATATAAATGAAAATTCAATTACTTTGCACCTATGAAAACATTTTGTGAAGTGGAATTTTTTAAATTAATAGCTTTATTAAGATATAACTCACATACTACACAATTCACTCTTTGTATAATTCAGAGGATTTTAGTAAATTCACAGAGCTGTGCAACCATCACCAGTGGAAGTCTTTTTTGAAGTGCAGTTTCTTTAAAAAAAAAAAAAAAACTTTTCAAAATGGCATGAATTTCTAAGTATATAGTATGTCTCATTATTTCAGCAAGGTTGAGTTTAAAACTACACAAGATATACAAGGTTTATAATTTTGCTCAGTAATAGTTTTAAAAATAAAAAATTCATAGAATGAATTCCCTGAATCAGAATATTTGATTAATAAATGTGGTATAGTACGAAAGTAAAGACATCTGAAAGGATGTGCACATCTCTCCAATTAGTATTTCTGGATGTCAAGGGAATCACCCAATGTAGTTCTCTCTCATAAGGGTACAGTCTGGCAGTGCTTTAGACCATTAGGCCCTAGGAAGACCAAGCCCCAGGGGATATCGCTTTTATAGATTTTCTTTTGTCTAATGGGAAATATCTATGGATCCACATTCCTACAGACTAAAAGCTAATGGCTTATTCAATTTGGTATAAAAAGTTAGTCATATGAAATGAAGGGCAAGACAACAACACAAGTGTTATAAAGAGCTAAGCTACATCTCTTAGGTCAGAGGGAGAAAATATCTGTAACCTTGTTTTTAATTTACTGTTGTCTCACTAACTTCTGAATAAACATTCCAAGGTTACAATACATTGGGTAAACATGTCAGGGCACAAAAATTAATGCTGGAAAAAGAAATAATACCATATTCATCCTATATGAATGTAATAAAAAACATAGTAATCAAGAATTGAGTGGCTGCAGGTTGCCACAGAACATATAAAGCTAAAATGATATAACCACCAAATTTACAAAGAGGCCACGTAAATAAGTAAGGGACAAAACTACAGAAAAATACATTTTATAATCAAGCTCAAAAAATCTGTGAGTTAAGCAAATAGATAAGTTACAATAAATATACAACAGAAGATATTGTTATGTAGTATAATTAACATATAAACACATAACAATTTTGCTTTCCTATACTTTATATGGGAAATTAAATAAAATATTATGTGATTTTAGGTTATCTTCCTTAGGAACTCTTGCTGTTTTCTAGTAATAACCTTACACAGAAAGTAGATGATATAATTATAAACTGAAGCTAAAGACTGGATAATTTATCCACCTTCATGACTGAATGGCAGTGCTAGTTAGAACTTACATGTCTAGTAAGCCAACAGATGTGAAAGTATCCTATAACCATAGAAAACTATATCTATTTAAAAGGCATAATTACTATAATAATTACACTTCTAGGTGTAGTGACATTGCATATTCTTCTTTAAACAAACCCCCACCTAAATGTGGCAACTTAGTTATAATGTTATTTCTGCTTCTGTATACATATATTTGGGCATACATGCACATTTGTGCATATATATGTACATACATACTCATACCCAAATATATAGTTTTTAAAAATAACCATTTTATCACACTTGCAAAAGATAAAAGGAAATTAACAATTACTTTTATAAACAAGCCACAGAATAGACAATTAGCAAAAAATTAGCAAATAAGCAAGAAAAATCCACCCTTAAAATTACAAATATGCCATAAGATTATGTTGTAAAATGATCATAGACTCACATATTTCTTTCAAAATGTCCTTCTAAATTCTGTCAGTGTGAAAAGAAAAGGTTACTCCTTTTTCCAGTAAATTAAATGAAAGTGAGCATCAGTAAAATGTAATGGAATAAGAAGGAATCTCATAAAAGTGTTCAAATATATTGAATGCTGTGTGTTCTAGGCCTTGCAAAAAGCTGCAAAACTCTTTCTGGTCCACTATAAGTGTTAGATAATAGTGAAGTAAAGTTGAGAGAGAAATAGTTAAAATGCCAAAGAAAGAGGATAGAAAAGAGAATCACGAGAGCCCTCTCGACTGGAAAATATCCTCGCAAAAGTACAAAATAGACAAGAGGTAGCTAAATTTCTTGTGACACATGGCATGTAAGCAGTAATGTGGCAGTAATGTTTTCTCAGAGTGTAAAGGAAACTGCATTTGGTGGCACTGCAGACTTCAAGAGACAGACACTACCTGCAGGTGGCAATCATCATGATGCTATAACAAAATGAGCAGGTGCATGACCTCTGTGTAAGAAATCCAAGGGGACAGGATGCACATAGGTTCTTCTGCTGGACTTCATCAGCTACACTATTCAGCAGACTCCAAAAAACTTAACATAATTGAAAATGCTAAATAGAAGTCCAAGAAGTTGAATTTAGGCTGAATGTTCTCATATGCAGATGCTAACTCACAATAAACGGTTGGGGGTTGAGGAGGATAGAAGTTCACTGGATTAGACAAAGAGGAATGAAGGAAAGGGAGGGGAGATGGGAATGGGAAAGACATTAGAATGAGTTGGACATAACTTTCCTATGTTCATATATGAATACACAACCAGTGTAACTCCCACATCATGTACAACTACAAAAATGGGAAGTTATACTCCATGTATTTTTATTTGTTTAGTTTTATATGATAGTAGAATGTACTTTGACATATCAAACATATATGGAACCAGAAGAATGAGAAGTTATACTCCATTTATGTATGTAAATGACTATTACTCAACTTGAATATGCTATATATGAACTAGTTTTAATAAAAGTAAATCAAATTCTAGTTGAGTAAAAGTTGATTATTTAGGAGAATCTAAAAGTAAAATTTAGAACTGGAATAATAAGCTTATGTTATTTCAAACTCAAATGTAAATTTTTTCATAAAAATTGTGCATTTGTATGAATTTTTGTACATTTAATATTTTTCCACTGATTTCTGTCTCAATTTTAGAGGCATATTGGCAGGGGGAAAAAAGGTTCTGAACAGTAAACATTTACTAACTCTTACTATGTTAAGTACTCCACTGTTACATAAGGGTATTAGGCCTATACTTCTACAAACTTTATAATAATGCCTTTAATAATTGTAAGTAAATGTTTGCCATTATAACTGTTGTTAACCCCAGGGGGAAAATTACTTCAAGACAACTGAATACCATCATCACCATCACTATTACCATCACCATCATAATCATCATCACCATCATCCAAGCATTTTGCAATTACGCTAATTTGTTTGGTTCTTCATAATCCCATGAGGTAGTCAGCATTATCTTTCCAATTTTATACATGAAAAAACTAAGAATCCAAGAAGTAACTTTCCCAAGATCATGTATCTAGTAATTAGGTTTATGCCAAAAATGTGAGCCCAAGTCTTCCAAATTAAAACCCCTTTTCTTTACCTTATACCACAATGATACCAGTAACCATCCCTCCGGATTTACCATAAAATCCACTAAGTAGGAAATCCCCACAGAAATGTAAAATTAATATTTCACTTATTTATCAAATTCTATAATGTTGCTAAAGTACTTCAATCTATGTAAATGACTGCTATTTACACTGAAATTAAGTCCAATAAGCTTTAACGTTATTTAATTATAAACTTTCCACATCAAAAATCAAAGAATGCACAATTTAAGATCTCTTGTGTGAAAACAGGGTCACTATTATCATTTCTTAAAATAATAATAAAAAACATATTTGCAAAGTAAAAGTGAATTGTATAGCACTTGTTGTGATTTGGATGTGTCCCCCAAAAGCCCATGTGTTTTAATACTTGGTCACCAGCCTGTGATACTTGGAAGGTATTGGAAGGTAGTAGAACCTCTAGGAGTAGGAGGAAGTTCAGTCACCGTAGACATACCCTTGAAAGGGGTACTGGGACCCTGGCCCCTTCCTCTTACTCTTTGCTTCCCTGCAGACATGAAGTCCCCTACCACGTACCCCTCACACAATGCTAAGCAACAGGACCAAAAACCATGGACCAAAACCTCTGAAACCATAGACAAAATAAACCTTTCCTTCTTTTATGATGATTATCTCAGGTATTTTGTCACCACAATGGAAAGCTGACAAACACAGCACTCCATTGTAACACAGAATTTTATATAATTCAATACATATTGGGCTATTGCTCTTTGGTTTTTATCCTTTCAAAAAGCAAGGGTTGGGGATATAGCTCAGTGGTAGAGCACTTGCCTATCATGCACAAGGTCCAGGGTTTAATCCCCAGCACTGAAAAAAAAAAAAAAAAAAAAGCAATGAATTTCTCTCTGCACCTCTTTCCTTCATAATTAGCAACAGCAGGATTAAACTTCCCCTGTAGATCTTAAAATTTGACTGCCTAATGTAATCCCACCTCTTAAAAATATTTATAATAGGAACGCCACTCTACTACAACAGTATATCAAAATACCAAGTTGTATAATGCAGAACCTAACACCTCCCCCTATTAAGGAGATTGAGCTACTATGCAAATTTATGTGCCTAAATTAATTCAAAAGGCCACCCTTAACCCATTAAGTACCAAGTTTTCAACTCTGTTAATATTTCAATGAGGGCTGAGGATATAGCTCAGTCAGTAGACTGCTTGCCTTGCAAGCACAGGCCCTGGGTTCAATCCCAGCACTGAAAAAAAAATTTTTTTTCAATGAAATTGACACAGGTATATTAAAATAGGTTGGAAATCATTATATAGAGTTTATTACATAATTTATTATAATTAATAACATTAATGTCATTAATATTAATGAATGTTATCACTAATAATTCACAAAAGAACAGAAAAACATAAATATTCATTTTGAAGTTATCATAACTGGTTAATTTACAGTTTTTTAGGTGTTCCATAAATGAAACAATGGAACATAAAGGGTTAAATAACTGATGTCAAGCAGACTATCTAATAATAATTAGCACACAGGTTTGGGTTCACAGATAAAAAGTAGAGGTACATTTGATTTAAAAGAATTCCATTATATTTACTCTAAAGAGATGAAGGGGAGAAGATAGGGCAGGGAAGGGAATGCAAAGAGAGACCAACAACTGAAATACAGTACTTCTGGTGCTCTTCCAGGTCATAAGCACTTGCCTGCAGTAAGCCTGTAATTGGTGACGCAAACAAAACAAACAGCAACAAGATGACCTGCTGTTTCATTTGGATGCTCTCATTTCCCACTTATCTCTGATAGGGCAAATGCTCTAATAAGGAGGTGAAAGAGAGGATGATTCTCCTATACAACAAACATATTTTCATTCAACTTGATGACTGAGTGTAAACTAACCTCTTCATTTTGTGCCTAACAGAAGAAATGGCCATATATTCCAACATCAAAGAAAACCTGCCAGTTTTGTATTTGTTTAGAATATGATGTCTCTAATTTTATGAACAGTTTGTTGAATTGGGTAGATTGAAAAGTTTACCAACAAAAGAATTTAATCATTTTTCACTAATAATTTTACCTATTCTATGTTAGATCTCCTTAGGGATACATAAAGATACTTTTAACTATCCAAAGATTTTTGCTTTATATGTTGATCCTAAAACTTAACCACAACATCAGATGTAACTCTACTGTATTTATTCATTCAACCAACATACATGTAGGTCTCTGTCAGCCAAAATCATAAAGAATAATAGTAATAGCTAACATTTTCTGAGTTCCTACTTTATGCCAGTTTAATGTAATTAGTACTCATAAAAACTCCAATAAGCAAGCACTCCTATTATTCTCATCTGACAAATGAGGAAACTGTGTCACAGAGTTCAAGTAACTTGCCTAACATTACGGAGTCAGAGTTCAAACTAGGCATAACACATAAACATAGGCTAACATATAGATAAATACATACTTACATACAAACAACTAACTCTTCTTGAAAATAATTTCTTTCCTGGAAAAAATGATAAGTTTAAAAAGCAGATAGTGTTGTATTTTAGTATTCAAAGCTATAAAGAGCATCCTCAGCAGAATTAAATGGCATGTTCAGTGAAATACAAGAGGTTAAGATATGGCTAGAAGATAAGATGCCATTGAGAATGACAGGAGAAGGGTTCAGAATGGTATACATAGGCCAGATATACTCAGGAAACTAGACTTTTAACCTTACAAAAGATTTGCATATGGCACTTCAAGAAGTTGAATAAGTTGATGTGGGGGAAGGTGCTTGTGAGAGATGCTAGAATTAATGGACTCCCAAGCCGCCTCTCTCTTTCAACCAGAATTTGCTTTAATATTTTCTGCGTTTTTGTGTATGATTTTGTTCTACAGCTAAATATGACATGGGAAGCTGCTGAAGGATTCTGGGCTGTGCAGCAGCATTCTCCAATCTGTCTCAGGGATCATAAATACAAACTAATTGTCAAATCAGAGTAAATACAAGAGAGATCACTCTGGACATAGTGCAATAGATCATCTAAATCTTTAGTGGAACTCTACCCAATGTTTAATATAATTTCATCTTTGAGCAAAAGGATTCAATTACATACTAAATTTTAAAAGACTTTTAAAAGAACTAGATTGTATCAGTTTTCCATAATATGCTAAAGAGGATTACCACAAATTTTACTTTTCTATTACTCAAGCAGAGTATACATTTAATATTCACTGTCTATAAAAGCAGCATTCTAACCATATATTTTCTATTTCTACTAATTACTAAAAGAAATTCTACAAATTATTTGAATTTTACATGACAGAGCCATGCCCCAAGTCAACAGAAATATATGATGAAAAGAATATACTATTTTAGGTACACCAAAATGTAGATTAATATTTGACCTCAGTAATGGTTTCTAATGAGAATACTATTTAATATACACTGCTTCCCATTACATGATAACCATGAAAGTTATTTTTTAAATACATCTGAGTGAAAGATATAATTTCTAATCCTTCATTTCTATTAATAGAAAAAAAGCTGGGGATGTAGTAGAATATATGCTCAGTCTGCCTAAGTCTTGGGTTTAATCTCCAGCACAAAAAGAAAGGAAGAAAGGAGCAGGGGGTGGGGGGGGTAGGAGAGAAGAGTGAAAGCTCATGCCTAAATCATCCTGTTTCCGCAACAATTAACAAATTCAAATATTGTACCAGGAAAAGGAAAAGGCATGCATCTAAGTCTCATTACAATTTCTTGAGAAACTTTCGGTAGGAAAACTCCTGTATCTGTTCAGGGAGTAACAGTTGGAGATGGAGGGGAATTGCCCACACTCTGCGAAAGTAAAAACAACAAACATGTTGTAGGATGGTTTTAAGTAGAATTTCTGCATTTGTATACATATATACACATACTCAGTAAATATCACTATTTTGGTCATAAAGAACTTACCATAAAATTAGTGTGTTTTATATTTCTGATCCGTCTATAACCAACCCATTCACCTGAAGAAAAACCAGAGTTGTTCTATCCTTCCAAATGAGCAAGATCACCATCTAGTGGTGTATTCCTTTAAATGTCAAGAGTATGGCTTCTAGAGCCTAGAAAATGTTCAACGGAATATGGTTGGTTATCCTGGGGTACATTTCTAGAACATTCAAACTTAAAGAAAAATACAACATACTGGATAATCTTTTTTTTTTTAGACTAATAAATACTTTAGAGCATGAGGGGAAAAGTACCAACTAAACATATGGCTTCCTGAGATAATTATTTTCAACTCTACCAACAAAGGAATAGAGTTTCAGATGTTAAAATGTGCAGATACAACAAATTTGGCCAATATTAGCTAATCAGAAAACAGATTCATTTTTCTGTCCATTCAAAGAAAAAGATTAGTTATTTCAGTAAATTCTATTACTAGTCAAACTATTTGTTCCTCTCCCTGAGGGGAAAGTATACTTCCTGTCCCACTGATCTAAAGCCTAACCAATGCAAATTGGTAGTGCCTCTTCTGGAAAGATCTATTTCTTGTCCTACCAAAATCAGGAGTGCCCGAGCTACCTGCTTTGTTCAATAAATTGTGGCTAGAGGTAAAATGTCAGTTCCTAGTAGATACAACACCACCAATGTGCCCATATAGTAACCTTTACCATTAAATCAACAGTGTCCCAGATAGAGAATGCCCTGTCAGGCTAGAGTATGGAACACATGAAGGAGAAGCACAGCTGACCTGTGACAAATATATATATGACACGTAAGAAATTGCTTGTTATTGTTAGGCCATTGAAACTGGAGTATTTTATTACTGCAACATATTACAGGGAATCTTGACTCAGATTTTTACACTTGACAATTTACTCTGGAATTTATATACCTATGAAAGTCAGGAGATACTTTAGAAAATCAGTTTCTAGCTTCATTTAATATTGAATCACCAGGAGTAGAAATGAGTTTTAATTAAATATTAAAAATCATGGTCATTCGAGACTTAACTCAGTATAAAGATATGATAAGAGGATATTGCTATCTTACCGAAAAATATTGAATTTCCATGCTACAAATTAAAATAAAGTCATCTACCCAGCTATAAAGAACATTTTTAAAATCTTTCCCTAACATATTTAGTACATGCATATTTAAGTAAAGTATTTTTTAGTCAAGAAGATCCAAAAAAGGAGAAAACATGCATAAGTAATTCTTTATTTTTTCTTTGCCTTCTTAAAAACAAATTATATTTCTTAACATTTAAAACTCGCTATATTTTTAAATTTAAAAAAGGGTTATAACACTGTACTATAACACTGTAAATCCTGGTATATCATATTTTAAATACAAGTTATATATTACTAATATGAATGAAGCTATATAAATAGATCCATTTTTGAGAGGTATACACAAAAATAGCCATAGAAACATTCTCTTTTTTCTTACTAGTGTTTTTCCTTGTTATCAGCATAATATGCATAAGCTTTATACAACAACAAAAACTGACACAATTTTCATAAGCTCAATCTTCATCACAAAATTTTAAATGCACATACAGGATATCAAAAAATAACAATAACAATTAAAATTGATTTTTTTGTGCTCTACTAAACAAAGGTAGGAAATCCTCAGTTATACAACCTCTTATCAAATGGTAAATAAATGCATGCACACGTGTGCACACACATACCCACAGACACATAAATAACATGCAGCTAAATTTAATCACCCATTCATCTACTGCATTGGGGATGTGGGGGAAGGGGCCAATGATCTGTTTCCCTTCCAGTGAATAAACAGTCTAAGTATTTCTTAGGCTAATAGTCACATCATAGTATATACCCATCTGATTCAAGGGTTCTGTCAAATCCCATCTCCAGTTAAAATTGCCTGTTTTTAAGACTTTAAACCATGACATAGCATAGAAACCCTAAATTCACATCCTTTACCAAAAAAAAATTTCTTTTTTTCTAAATACCACAGAGACTGTACTGTGTCATAGGACCCAGATCAGAAAAACAGATAAATTCTATCACCATCATATCACTCTTGATGATTTTGGTACTCTGACTTTACTTCTGAAATGGGATAAAACCACTATGAAGTGTTTACTATTTCATCTATCACATTGAGTTTCCTTGCTGGTACTCTTAAGAGTAATCCTAACACAGTGCATATACCTTCTTAACTACATTTTGGCAGCTAGACAGGATTTTGATATCAAAAGACACTGACAAATATGCTTTACACTTCACAGCTTCAGGCATTATAATTGCATCAAGGTTAATACTACTTTATTACTGTATACATTTTTCTGGAACTAAAAAAGAAAATAATACCTGCCAGCATTCCATTAGATCAAAGCACTACAAAGTCATACTGGATTAACTACTTATCGTGAAAACACTAAAATAAAATTCAACTCATTAAGCTTGGTAAATACTGTTGTTTTCTGAAATAGGATGTTAAGTAGTGATATAAAAGTGCCATATTACTAAACTTCCAAATAAAACAGGAGCATGTCAATTAAACATTTTCTATAAACATGTATAATGATTTAGTATATATAGTTCCATATAGGAGTAAAATGCATTAAACACTGCCATTTAATCATGCTGTAATTTTGACCATATAATTATTCCCAAAGTCTTAGAAATTTAAATTTATTCATTTCATTAAAAATGTTATATTCCAAAGTTGGTTATTATAATAGACTAAAATTCAATAAATATTTCTAAAACAAAACCATTACTGAGAACTAAATCACATTCAGAGAGCAAAATAACTTTCAATTAGCCCTTTAAATTACAATGTAGTGTTTCCTCATCTTAAATTGGGCCCATTAGCAGGGTACAGTGGCACAGGCCTATAATCCCCAGCAACTTTGGAGGCTGAGGCAGGAGGATCACAAGTTGGAAGCCAGCCTTGGCAAGTTCAAGGCCAGACTTTGCAACTCAGTGAGCTCCTATCTCAAAATAAAAAGAGCTGGGAATGTAAAATCACCCCTAAGTTCCATCCCTGTGAGACGCACACACACACACACACCATTGGTTCCATTACAAATAAAAGTATTTTCATACTTATCAATGGGATATTTTAATTAAACTATATAATTTAGGCCATTTTTTAAAGTGCATTCAAAAGAACTATTCTAATAGAAAAAATGTTACTATTATCTCCCTTAATAAACATTTTGGGTTCAATTCCTTGCCCATCAGTTACTAGCTCTGAAACTTGGGATATGCTAAATTCTCTGTACCTTGGTTTCTTCATCTGTAAATAATAAGTACTAATATTTATCTCAAAATTATTTTAAATATTAGATAATATCTATAAATTATTTATCAACGTGTTGAAAAAATAAATGCTAGCCATTTTTAGGTAATATAAGGACAGATGCTAACAGAATTTACATAGTGTTTAAAGCCTCCACACTGGAGATTTATAAGTTCACAAGGAGCCTCCACTGTAATTAAAAATAGAACAAACCACCGAGCACAGTGGCACACACCTGTAATCCCAGGGGCTCAGGAGACTGAGATAGGAGGAGCTCAAGTTCAAAGCCAGTCTCACCAAAAGGGAGGTGCTAAGCAAATCAGTGAGACCCTGTCTCTAAATAAAAAATACACAATAGGGCTGGGAATGTGGCTCAGTAGTCAAGTGCCCCTGAGTTCAATTCCCAGTATCACAAAAAAAAAAAAAAAAAAATATATAAAAATATATATATATATATATATATATATATATATATATATAAAAATAGAACAAACCACTAAGCAATTACAAGACATAACAAAATTACTTATTCATAGTATGCATTTTAGCATATTATCAAGTCAATCACAGAAGAAATTCTTTATTTAAAGAAATTAAAGACATAAAATCATCTTCAGTCTGAACATTCTGAGTGGTATAGAATCTGTATCATTTACAGAAATTCCAAATAATATATGTAAATGTACAGAAATTCTGAATAGTTTACATATACTTGAAAACTGGTTTTCAGACTGAAATGTATATTTCATATGAAAATAAAACTTCATTGAAAAATAATTGGTGCACCAAGTGAGCAAATGCCAACCACAACTGAATAAGGTCAAATTAATGAAGAAAAGGACTTTAACTTGTGTATCACTGAGAAATAGATTCAACATTTGAATATCTTTGTAGAATTATTTGATCTTTCTATTGTATTTTATAATCAAAAGTTTAAAAAGTAAAAATCTTTCTAGATCTAAACTTTAGTAAAAAGGAAAAGAAGATCATGGGAAATGTTGATTAAGATGAAAAGTAAAAACACCCTAAGGAAAGTTCCTTATAAGTAGAACTTCTTTACAAAAAGCAAGACAAACAAATAGAAACCACGGCAGGGGACAAAAAAAGAAATCAAAGCTGAAATACCCAAATACCCTCTAACTGTAAAGGACTTTAATACCTCAACAGAAACAAAAGAAAGAAAGAAACCAAGGAAAGTCATATATACATTGATATTCAAGCCACCAGGAAAAATGTGATTTCAAACATTTTTTTAAAAGGCAGTTTTGTAGGCCTATTGATTCCTTTTACACATTTCAAGGTAAAGTAGCTACTTTGTAGTTGATTCAATAATATAACAAAGATCTCTCAGGAATCTGGATTCAACAAAAAACCTCTCTATTTTTTAAAGAAAACCAGAAGAGAAATTCAAGCTCAAAAATAACTGGAGTAAATGGTACCCAGGTACATGTGTTCAACATGCAACCTACTTAGGCAATAATCCCATTTTTCTTCCAAAACATGAGTCAATAAATCTTTCCTACTGCACTATAAATTCCAAGGTCATGGCCAAAGATGATGATTAGCATAATTACAATGTAGAAATAATACCATTAAGCCTCCAGTTCCTAGTTTCATAAATTAATAGGAGAAGATGATTAAGAAAACCTGTTGTCTTTTAATTCTCAGACATTAAAAAATATTCCTAGCATAGTCCTCTTCTTTTACATAATCTAACTTTCAGTTTTGTTTCCATTTGACCTTCAAAGTTGCTAGTATTTTTTAAAAGTACTTGCCAAGTACATTTCTCTGGTTTAAAAAAAATTTAAGATATGGCCCTAAGTAGGGAGAAGAAAAAAGCAAAATTAGTAAACATCTGAAAAGAATTCATTTAAATTTTAATCAATCACTCAACTTTAAAGGAATTCTTCGACAGGTCACATCACTTTCTAAATATTTTATATTCTACACAAATTCTAAGGCAGTATCTGAAATCTCTTTCAAACTATAAATATATACAATACCAATAAATTCTTGAATGCCCTCCCATATTCAATGGCTTTACTTTTTACTCCAGATAATGAGACTTAGTATTTCAGAGAAAAAAATTATTTCTTCCTCCTTTTTGATATTATCAAAGACCCTGATGCATTGTTCCCCATGAGAAACCGAATGGCATCAAATGAGAATATCTATTCCCAACGTCTGAATTTCCTTTAATTGGGGTCTTTACTATCAGAACTGACTGGAATGGCCAGGGAGCTATTTGGGGATTTTATTTAGGGAAAAGTTTCTTTTTTTAATGTGCCTTCCTTTAAATAAGCAGCAAACAGTAATGCAGAACTCAGAAAATAAATACCCTGCTCCTTCTTTTGTCACCAAAATAATATAATGACTTATAATATGATTAAGGTTGTTTATGAATCCTCTACTGGTTATGGCATATCTGGTCTGTTTAAAGCTAAAGTAAATCTCAACAAGTCACCTAGTGCTCTCACACTAGATGGCTCTTTCATGTCTTAGTTCTTAGAACTTTTCACCACCATAGAAGCAAACAGCAAAGACACTTTTTTGTAACGATATTTACTTTAAACTAGGTATTCAGTTAATGCCTTAGCAATTTATGAAAATACAAAAACTGTCCAAAGAGCATTCCAGCAAGGGTTTTTCCAGGTACTAATAATTGTATCACTGCTTGAGAACCACAGATGTAGAAAATCACATCTATAGGAATACACCTCAACCAAAGACAGATTATTATTCTTAACTATATAGATTTCCCCAATCTCACTCACTCAGTAGAGCACATTTCATTTTTGATATTGTTATCACTGTTACACAGAGCTCTTGTTGAAGAATACTAACATGAATCTCTTGCATAACAAGTTTTATAACATTCTTTTTTAGATTATATATATACATATATACATATATTAGTTGTAGGTGGACACAATACCTTTATTTTTTATTTTTATGTCATGCTGAGGATCCAACCAAGGGCCTCACGTGTGCTAGGGAAGCACTCTACCACTAAGCCACAACCCCAGCCCTGTAGTTTATTCTTACTAAAAAGAGAAAACACATGGTAAACCTATTCATAGCACTTTGAATTTCAGATGCTTCAGTTCTTAAAATTAGTAACTGATTCCTTTGTTCACATCTCTCTCTTCCCATCTTTGTGCACTTTCAGAATCATGACTTTCACTTCAGGCACACTTAAATGGTCCCAATTTCTTTAAATTTCACTTAACTATAGTCTTATTTCAGACTATAATGTCATCACTTTTCTTACTGTCTTCATTACTCTATCATAGTTAAAATCTATATCTACTATTTTCACTTCCCCTCTACACACCAGATTTAACAGAAGTAGAATGTTTTGTTTTGTTTTGTTTTGTTTTGTTTTGTTTTTTTGCGGTGCTGGGGATTCAGAAGTAGAAATTTTAAAGTTCACAAATCTAAATGCAAATTCTTACTCTAATATTTACTAGTTGAAGGAACTTGGTCAAATTAGTACCATTCCACGCTCTTAACTTCCTTGTCCGTGAAAGAAAATTATGTTGCCTATATCATAGGTTTCTGTGAAGATTGAAAGCAATGACATATTTGAGGAATCTATGAGAGAATCAGATACACAGTACACAATAAACGTTTGCCAGTGTTTGCCATGTGAAATCTGGCTTTTGGTCCCACAATTCTCCTCGCAGAAACAGAACTCCACATGCCAGTGTATAGTTCTCAGACCCTTCTATATGAGAATCAAGAAGAAAGCTTACTTATGAGCAGGATACATAAAGATTGGTGGTCATTCTTTCCTATCAATATAAACTAGTTTTCTGACCTGTCCTCTATTTTTAGAAAAGAGAGAAATATTGCAGAGAAAAATCATATTAATATAAAACTTGAGCCCCTGACAACCTACAATTTGTACATATAATATCCAGGCTTCTGTAGCAGCACCTTTACAATGAATTCCTTTATTCTGTATTACACTTACGTACACAAATATTTGTTTCTCCCAGCAAGAGATAAGGGCAAGAAATAGGTATTTGTTGAATAAATCTTTCCTTTGAAACCCATCTTCTTTTTAAAGAGTTTCTAGAGGGCTGGGGATGAAGCTCAGTGGTAGAGCACTTGCCTAGCACTGGCTCAAACCCCAGTATTGCACACACAAGCAAAAAGTGTTTCTACATATCCAACTAAGAATAAATTATAAACAGAAATATTTTAAACAAAGTTTTCAACATAGACTCAAACTAACCACATAATATTTCTGGGTATAAGATTCCTCTGAACACTCAATGGAATTCTTCACATACGACTTCTCTAGGCCCTCTTTTCTTCCTCCTCTTTACCCACTCTGCCTTCACAATTTAGATCTTTCCCTCATTTGTCTGACCTTTTCTTTCATGTCTCTAAGATAGTTCATCTACTCCTTACATCTTCAACACTTTCCTATAATCAATTACACATTTCCTCACTCAAATATATAATCATCTCAAACAAAATGAAAAACAGAAATCATCTTTCACACATTCCCCAAACTGATTCTCCGACTCTATGTCTTTGTTGTTACCCATGTTGATTCCACAGAAGAAACTATTTAGTCATCTTTCACTCATTTTATATTCCTATTTCCTCTATATTTACTATGACATGAAATTCTACTATTGAAGACTTCTAAGAAGGAAAAGTTCTTACCTAAGATTTTAAAAATAGGTTATTAAAAAAAAAAAGATGAATCCTTCTCTCATTCAGAGGAAAGCAGGTCAGGTATACAGGATTTTAACATTAATTGCTCAGACACAAAGAAAAGATAGCTTGGAAGCCAAAAGGTTTTTTCAGTCACAACAAAATACAGGTTCAAGAATCACAAGGTCTATGAACTAAGTGCATATTCAATCTAGAAGGAACAAAACTTAGGGTACCCCCACCCAAAAAGAGCTGAATCGGACAATGAGGAAGAAAAAAAGAGGTGAAAATATCAGATATGGCTTACACTAATACATATGAAGTTTTTCAAACGAAAATGAAAGATTTCTATAAAAATACATATAGTCAGGCAACTGATTCAAGAAGGTCCAAAGTTCAGTTCAAGATGACACTTCCTCTTTCTACCAAAACTCTATTTTAGGAAGCAGTGAGAATTCAATGTATAGCGTGAAGATGTGTACACAAGAGTGATGGTCTACATCCTAAAAGAGTAGCAAGCTGGAAAACACAGATACAATTATAGGACAGGAGTAAATTAATTGTAGAAGACAAAAAAAATTGAAAGACTATACTCAGAAGGACCAACCACATCCACATGCCCTTCCCCGCAGCATACAGAACCTATTATAAGCAGACATTTACCTGCAAGAGAGAAAAAAGAAGAAATTTATTCCATTAAACAAACCAAAAACAAAAACAAAAACAAAAAAACTGGATGAGTTCTCAAAGTAAGAAATGTGCAACTAACTATGAGTGGTGGTACCAGAGTTAAGACCTACATATTCATTTAGGGTTACACTGCCTAAGAGCAACCTCATGACTCATTAGGAAAGTGAATAAATCTGATGAAAGCCTCTGTTCTAGTTACTAGGGCTACATAATAAAATTAGGCTAAAATGCAGTGATATGGATTTCCTCCATCAGAACACAGGGCAGGGCAGAGCAGGGACTGTACTAGTTTCTGCTCCCTCCTATCTGACCCTCAGCTAGAGGCTGGAGAGTGAAATCATCTGAAGGCTCACTTACACATGTCTGTTGCTGGTAGCTTGCTGCTTTAGACCTTAGCTGGGCCATTAGCTGAACACATGAATCCATAGTTCACTATGTGACCTGAACCTCCTCAAAGAACGATAGCTGTATTCCAACAAAGAACAGAGAGAATATGAACAAGACAGAAGCTACATTGCCTTTTGTGAAGTAGTCTCCAATGTCATACAGTGTTACTCTCAATTTTAAAGAGAAAGAAATAGACTCCACCTATGATGTATGAACTGCAAGGTTCCAGAAGCACTTACAGACTAGAAATGTTGCTGCTGTGGCCATTTTTGGAAAATATAATCTTTCCCAGCCTCCAACATGAAAAAAGAGGATCAACAGAAACAAATGGGAAAAAATGTAAAGACCTCAAAAGAGAGAGAGAGAATTCAAGGAACTGAAGAGAACTTAAATATTTACTTACTGCTTGTTGACTACACCATAAAAACTATAATTTAAGAATATTCAGACACTAGTTTTAGTTAAAAAAAAAGTTATAAAAAAAGAACAAGAAATTAAAGGTAATTCTTAGAAATTAAAATACAATTACCATGTCAATTGAAAGATAACATAACTTACTGTTATGGTTTAGATGTAGTGTCCCCCCAAAAGCTCACGTGTAAGACAATGCAAGAAGGTTCAGAGGAAAAATGATTGGGTTGTAAGAGTCTTAACCCAATTGGTGAATTAACCCTCTCAAAGGGATTAACTGAATGGTAATGAAGTGGTAGGGAGTAGCTGGAGGAGGTGGGAATTAGAAGTGTGGAGTTGGGGTATATATTTGTATCTGGCTAGTGGAGTCTCTCTCTGCTTTCTGATCATCATGTGAGTTGTTTCCCTCTGCCACACTCTTCCACCTCCAGAGCTGAGGAAAGGAGCCTGCTGTCTATGAATTGAGATCTCTGAAACCATGAGCCCCTAAATCCCTAAATAAACCTTTCCTCCTCTACAGTTTTCTGGTCAGATGTTTTAGTCACAGCAGCGAAAAAGCTGACTAAAATACTTGCACATTAAGATATTTCAGAATTTCTCTAATTTCTACTTCTAAATATTTAAAACAAGATTTTAAAAAATTTCTCATAGAGAAAAAATAAAATACACCAAATTTTTAAAGAAAATTGTATTGAAATAGAAAGGGTCAGGAAGTTCGACAGATTCTGAGTTCAAATTCTGACTCCTAACCCCACTAATATGTGACTTTGAAAAATTTATTATTGTGATCCTTATTTTTTATATATAATTTTATGGTTGTTATTATTATATGTATCTTTCCATGTAATTGTGAGGATTATAAAGAATGTATGTAAAGCATCTCATTCATAGTGAGATCATTATTAGCATGATTCAAGATCCTCATAGATCTCAAAGATATAATAGCCACTTTACCACTTCACCTGTTAAAGAAACATCCTCCCCGAAAATGGTAGGATGACTGATCTACCCACTATGTGATCTCATCTACTCCTTGTCTATGTTTTCAGTTACCAATCCTGTGTTTGGTGTTTTTAACACAGGAGGCTTTAACAATTTGAATTCTGCAAATGGAAGGCAAATCGTAGGTTCCATTTCTAATAGCATAAACTGAGAAAAGCATTATCATATGAAATTCAGTCATAAATTGAGGAGAAGAAACAGTGAAGTTGATTCTTTGTCTTTTCTGCTTCCATATCACAAGAGAAAACTTGAGAGTTGAACAAAAGTAAGTTCCTTCCATTTCTCCAATTAATATGAATTGTATTTTATATTAGTATATAAACATACAAATCATACTTATCTATTTATATAAAATGTAAAATTGTGCAGCGTGTATGTATATGCATATAACTGAGTGTATACATGTTCAGAGAGATAGATACATATGTGTATATGATGTGAAAACTGAAATACCAAAATGTCATGTTTTTCATTCAATAAAATGATAATTTTGATTATAAATTATAAAATTTATTTTTGTAAAGCTCAGAGAAGACTTTTCTCTACTGTGTAAACTGATTAATTCTGTATATGATTAAGAAGGTTGACAGAGGAAAATCATATTCATTACCATGAAGTTTTCTTTAAGTGGGCAACATATGACAGCAGGATATACACATTTTCAAGTCTAGAAATGCCTGTTTTAAAACTATCATAAGAATGATTTTTGTTAAAAGGCAAATAATTTTTACTGTCATTAAATATTACTATGACACGCTATGAAAATATATTACGTTTATCAACTTTCCCTTTAAATAGGTGTAAAGCAGTTTGCTTTACTTAAATATAATATATGAAAATCTGCTGGCATAACAAATCAAAATTACAAATTTTAAACAATAACACTCCTAAAAACTATGGATAACCCCAAGAGCATCAAGCCTTTTAACTAATGTTGCAAATGTATTTAGCTTCCATATAAAACAACTTCATTATGTATATTGTCCAGTTCTTTGCTATTATTTCTTCATTTGTACAATGTAAGCAATAATATTTATCTCCTAACCTGTTGTGACAGTTTACTAAAATAATACAAAGTGCCATGCAGTGTGTCTAACCAAAGTATATGTGCTCAGTAATGTTAGTTCTCTTTTGTCAGATGATCCTACAAATAAAAAATTAACTTTACATAAAATTATATGAACACAAAACACCCATGGGGGGAAAATCATTGCTCCTCTTTATGCTTAATGCAAAACAAAACAACATACCTTTTCCTCCTGTCATATTCACAAAGGTTCTTGGTTTTGATTTGTTATTATTGGTATTTTAATGACAACACTTAATAATATAATAATACCCACTTGCTGATGAGAATGGAATTAGACAAGTGCTCTTTTAACATCCTCCAGAAAAACCCTAGATCTGAAAAAACTATCCATTGCCTTAAAAGTAAAACCAAAAAAAACGAAAAAAAAACTCACAAAACTTCAAAATACCTTTATTTTTTTACTCTAAATCTGTTTCTTCACCTCTATTCTGAGTATATAATCAATTATATAGTCAAAGCTCTATTATGCTCATCTTAAGTTTTAACAGTGAAAAATAAATAAGGAAAATAGTTAAATACATTTTAGCATATTCTTGAAATATTATATGGCTCATTAAAGTAAGTTTTAATAATCTTAATAACTGTTACTAAATAGTAATACCATTTATCCAGCTAAAGATCATTCTTTTTTTTAAATATTTTTTCAGTTGTTGAAGGACCTTTATTTTATTTTATTTTATTTTATTTTATTTTGTTTTATTTTATTTATTTATTGTGGTGCTGAGAATCAAACCCAGTGCTTCGCACATGCTAGGCAAGTATCCTGCCACTGAGCCACAACCCCAGTTCCTAAGGATCATTCTTAATTCCTCTCTCTCATATTTACATCTAGTCCCAACAGAAAATTCTTACCACCCTGTTCTAAGCCAGCATCCTATCTGATCTGGATTATACTGTTAGCTTCCTAACTGATCTGTTTCCACTCTTGCATACCTACAGTCTATATTTCTGATAGATACCAGAATTATTCCTTGAGAATATAAATGAAAATAATATTGCTTCTCTGCCCAAAACACAGAATACAAAGTCATATGTCATGCTTTAGGTTTATTTACCAAAATATTAATTATGGTTATATATGAATAATGGGATTGAATGTGCTATTTTTTTTCAATTTTTTCTTATAATAAGCATGTTTAGTCAGAAAAAATAAATCGAGATGTTTGTAAAAATTTTATGCAAAGCTAAATTGTATAATTAAAAATATTTTAAGTAATTTTTAAAATTTCAAAAATCAAAGGTTAGTAATTAAGAAGAATAATAATTCTAATTTAAAATTAGTACTCATTGAGAACAAAGTTGAACGTGGAAAATAGTATTTTAAAAATTACATATGAGCACACGCACTCTGAAAACAGGAAATTACCATGTCATAAGTTTAAAAGTTTTCTATCTTCTTACATTATTCTGTTGTTAAGGCTAAAAAAATTAAAATGACAACTTTTTATGAATCTTCTAGCCTCTAACTTGAAACTTCACTGCTAAATTATTACTTATAAAAAGGAATATGAGAGCTTTTGTTTTCTTAATTCTTTTTCCCTGACCTTGAAATATAATTGACTACCCTATAGGTCTCAATGGTGTAAGTCATTAGGAAGATAAAAATATATGGGATTAAGGTAAAAAATGATAAGACTTTTAAATTAAGTAATGATGTTAATAATCCTACTTTGTGAAAATGGATTATGTGGGAGATGTTAATTATTATTATAATCAGGGTCTGGCAACTAAAAGATCTTTAAATTTCTTAAAGAAAATAAACTTTCTTTTGTTTAGAAGTTTACTAAAAAATATGGCTATTCCAAATTAGGTAAATAAATTATTTCACAAAACACTCATATTCTAAATCCTCAGAGTATGGCAAATAATTTTATCAGTAATACAAAAAAGTTAAGACATTACCAAAATAAAAAGGTAAATATTCATAAAATGCAACCCTTTGCTACAATTACTACAAAGACTTCAAAAAATTGTTGTAAATTATTCCATTTAAAATTTGAGAAATATATTATTTTCTTTTTACTTCTTCCCTAGCTTCAGCCCAAGTGTAATTAAGTTTTAAAATGGAAAACAATAAAGCACAGAGTCCATTTTGTATTAAAATTGAGACATGTAGAAAAAAGCCAAAGCAACTGCAGGAACATCAAGAATGATACTGGGAGCTAGGAAGAGGCAAAAGTAAAACCCTGCCAGGCTGCAGGGATGAAAGACAACACAGCAGAAATATGCAGAGGACAGAAAACTATGATGAAAAGGGACATGTGCATAAAGGCTGGATCAGGATTAAACAAAAGAACTATTTGGTAGACTTAGGTGAATAAATCTTTATTATTTCCTCCCAAGCCAATCTCTCTCAAGAAAAGACCAGGATTTTTCATGGACAGAACTACAAAACTGTGAGAATTCAGAGACTGTATGATTCATTAACAATTTCAGAAGTTCTCATCCATTATCATATCAAAAATCTCACCAATGATTAGGATATAGGTATTCTTATAACTAAATTCAATACATATTCTCAACAAAGTCCAGTATAGTACCTTCCACACAGTAGGGGCTCAAATACAAGAATTAATTAATTAGATGACCCAAATTTATTTTTAAGAAAGATAAACCAGAACTTTACTAAAAGATTCTTTACCTGATAATCCTATAAATACAAAAATATTTTAAATCTTCTATAAATAATAAGCACATCTAGTACAGTATAGATAAAATTGAAAGTTATAAGGATTATAAAGATATCTTTATAAGATATCCTATAAATATAACTTTTCCCAGGAAAAATAAAGAAAACTAAAATTATAGTTTTATTCTAATCCTAAATTATTCAGTCATTCTTAATTTCAAACTTACTAGAGAGCAAAATGAAAAAAATCTCAATTCATATGATCAAGTCATTTCAAAAACACCATTACACCACTCAGTGTCTACACTGCTCCCATTGTTTGTTACAATTCATAAATTAATGTCATTTTTCTAAATTTTTATGTATAGAAGTCTAATTTGTCCTGTTCCCAATCCCACCAGCTTATTATCTATGAGTTTATGGTTCATTTTTAATAGATTATGCAGACTGTTAATAATATCCACTAAGTAAAAGATGTATATTATCAAATTATCATTTGTAGACTAAAAGAGAGGAATCAACTCACTTTGAAACAATGGAATGGACATTGCAGAAAATGACTCCAATTCAAGACTGATAGCAGCTACAAATACCAAAAATTATTTGAGGAGGTTCAGGGGCTATTTCAGACGCTTTATTTTCCTATATATCTCTATGGATGACAGAAATCAATACTAAGAAAATTATCTCTTAGAATATTAAAAAAATTTTATTTTAAAGTACCTAATTTCAACATCTCTAGTATACCTACCACCCATAGTGGAAATTTTCTTATTTGGTGTACAATTCCTTTCTTCATATGTTTATAAAACATATGAAATCCAGTTTTATAAACTGGATTGAAAGTCTGTGTGTTCCCTGAAATACAGGAACACCCCTACTGAATATTTTCAAGTTTCCTTAAACAAAAGCAAACTGGTTCTAAAAGAACTGGACAATTTTAGCTGGCATGGTGGTGCACGCCTGTAATCCCATCGACTCGGGAGACTGAGGCAGGAGGATCGCGAGTTCAAAGCCAGCCTCAGCAACTTAGTGAGGCCCTAAGCAACTCAGTGAGACCCTGTCTCTAAATAAATACAAAATAGGGCTGGGGATGTGGCTCAGTGGCCCAGTGCCCCTGAGTTCAATCCCCAGTTCCTCCCCAAAAAAACAAAACAAAAAGAACTGGACAATTTAAAAGACAATTTCTCAGCTAAACAGTTCTTGGATCATAAAGGTAGTGTAGACCAAGACCCTACATTCATGTGTCACCCAGACTGGGGTTCCAATTTCTTCAGTAACTTTTCTCCTACCCACTGTCCATAGTAGAGGTCAAATTTGCCACAGGTAGCTGATAGACAGGGATTTTCTAGTCTCCATTTCACAGTAAGACAACCCTTCCTGACTCAGCTTCATACAGGTAGATTTTCTTCAGTATATAAAGCTTAAAGCCTAGATTTATTATTAACTCCAGTCACCAGCCAGGTGCACACTCTAATGAGCTATTTAATGTCATCTCTTTCTCACCATTTGGTTTTTAATATCCTCTTTAGTGCTCTCTTTAAGCTTAGATATATGCCCCCAAAATTCACTTGTTATATTTTATCTACTTTTCACTCACTATAATTTCCATGTGTACCTCAAAGTTCATGTGTTAGAAACTTAATCCCCAGTGCTAGAGTGTTGAAAACTGGAACTCTCAAGAGGTGGTTAGGCTATAAGAACTCTGCCCCCATGAATGGAATAATGCCATTATGGGAATAGGCTAGCTATCCTGGAGGTGGGTTCCTCATAAAAAGATAAGTTCCCCTACCTTCCTGCCTGTGCACATGTGGCTTTCCTGCCCTTCTGCCTTTGTAGCAAGAAGGCCTTCACCAGATGCTAGCAACTTGATATTGGACTCCCTAGCCTCTGGAACCGTGAGAAATAAATTTCTGTTGTTTATGAATTACCCAGTCTATAGTATCATTAAAAAAGAAATAAACAAAAAATGATACCACTCCATGTGTTTAAAATGAGAAGTTTTCTCATGTTTTGTGTTAGCAAAACCTTGGTACCACAAAATGACAATGACAGTATGAGAAAGATAAATTACAAGACAGTGCCAATGAAGACTATGATCTGAAAGTCCTAAATGAAAAATTAAGAAATTAAGTGCAGTACTGTATTTTTTTAAAATCATCTCAACTACATTGGATTTATTTCAGAAATGTAGGACTGGTTTAACATTAGAAAACTGAATAATGTAACCGTAGGATTAGCAAACTTAAGACAGGAAATACATGAGGCTTTGTTAGCAATACACGTTACATATTCTCTGTTACATATACTTCTTTCTTTATTTGGCTTTTTTGTTGTTTTTACTGTTGCTTACAATCCTTTAAAAATGTGAAAACCAAGCCAGGTATGGTGGTGCACTGTAATCTCCTTGACTGGGGAGGCTGAGGCAGGAGGATTACAAGGCCAGCCTCAACAACTTAGTGAGGCCCTAAGCAACTTGAAATCATATCTCAAAATTAAAAAAAAAAAAACATAAATAGAAAGGACTGGGGATGTAGCCCAGTGGGGAAGCACTTCTGGGTTCAATCCCCAGTACTATAAATAAATAAGCATTCTTAGTTCACAGGCCATACAAACACAGGTCATAGATTGCCAATAGCTGATGCTAACAGAATAAGAGAGGAAAATCATATGTTTACCTCAATAGATTCATAAAAATATATTTTATAAAAATATCCAACATCTATTCATAAGTTTTAAATATGCATAATTTAGGAAGACAATTCTTTTCATTCAACAAGAATCACCAATTAAAACCATAACAAACTTCTTGATGGAGAGAGCGTAGATACTACTTAAGATTGGGAATGAGGTAAGGATGCCCAGTGTTTCTACTAATATTCCACACTGCACTGTAGCAAGTGTAGTAAGGTGTGTGGGAGCTGGGGGGAGGGTGACTAAAGGCATAAGGTTTGGACAGGAAAACCAAAAGAAATAAATGTGTGTCTCTGTGGAAAGCCTTAGAAAGTAGAGATAAAGTACTTAGAACGACAAAAGTGGCTGCATAGAAGATTAATATGATTAATACATCTATCTGTTCACATATCAGTTACATGGTTGATCTTACTCGGCAGGGTTACCTGCAGGAACTAAATTAGGGAAGTTTTCTTCCAAAGAGAATTTTGCATTAGCTTCTGCCTAGAGCAATTGGACACTACTGACCTAGGATTATCCCTTTCAGGATAACAGCCAATTCCTTAATGTGGGAGTCTCAGGTTCAAGCTCCTATCTACTGGTGAAGCCGAAAGCTTAGTCTCCTACTCTCAACCACAGCTATTGGCATATGCCTACAGGGCAAACCTAGTATCTGTTCACAGTACTAACTTGATGTCTACACACTGGGGTTTGTCAGTGGGGCTGTTTATTATATTTTTGTCCTAGAAGATTTCCTTTACTTCTTAATGCACTATACCAAAGGTCTTATCCCAGATCTAACTGTGTTATAATGGAAGGCCATTTTGAGAATCTGGTCTAAAGTTCATTTTATAAAAATTATCATATATAAAAAGTGATTAAAAACAAAATCCCCAAAATGTTAACAGTGATTGTTTTCAGATAACAAATCATAGGTAACTTCTTTTCTCTTCTGTATTTTCCATTGATGATCTTTTTTCATTTCATAAAGAAGAAACAAAACATTCTATTTTTTAAAAGATGCTCTAAACAGAACATGGTTAAAAGAAAGAACTACTTTTTAAAGTATTATCAAAAACACAAAAGAGCTGGGCACAGTGGTACATACCTATAATCCCAGCGGCTGGGGAGGTTGAGGCAGGAGGATCACAAATTCAAAGCCACTCTCAGCAAAAGTGAGTCACTAAGCAACTTAGTGAGACCCTGTCTTTAAATAAAATACAGCAAAGGGCAGAGGATGTGGCTCAGTGGTTAAGTGCCCCTGAATTCAATATCCAGTACCAAATACACACACACACACACACACACACACACACACACAAGAATATTTATCAAGCATATAATTGCTTTTCAAATAGTATCTTAATTCATTCTCATAAAAATCCTGTAACTTAAGTATCATTATCCCTATTTTTGTAGAAGAGGAAACTAAGGTTCAGAAAGGTTAAGTAATTTGCTCAAGTGAAAGAACTGGGATTTGAATTCGAGAATACTTGTTCCAAGGCAGTGCTTTTTCCACTGAACCATGCTGCCTCCCACAAGAGAACATTTTCACATTACCACCTGCTAATTCTTTTTTTCTTACCACCTTCTAATTCTAATTAAGAGATAGTAATTAAACAATTCTCCACTCCTGATAACAATAGTTAAGCTACTGGTACTTTAAAGAAATTAATATGAAAAGCTCTTATTCTGCTTGAAGATATGATACCTAAACATGAACTACAAACTATTAGAGGAAGAAAAGATTCCAGTATGATAGATGCTTTTTCAAAGCATAGTTAATCACAATATCTATTAATAGGACATGAAGCATTAAAATCTTGTTCAATTAGCAATACACAAAAAAATGTTCAACGTGACTAATAATGAAATACAAATAAGAGTAGCAATGACATATCTATCAAGTTTGGCAAAAAATTCTGAAGTATTAGTAACCAGGTTGGTCAAAATGTACACGTCCCATATACCCTAGGAGATAACATAATTAATGAAAACTTGCTGTAAGCTGATCAATAATATATACCCTTTAAAAATGTTTGTGGCTTTTGACCTAACAATTCCTCATCTAGGAATTTGTCCTGATGAAATAATCACAGATGTGTACAAAGATTATAGGAGTGATCCTCTTTAACACCAAAAAAGGAGGAGGAGGAGGAGGAGGAGGAGAAATTTACTGAATGAATCTAAACCTATAATAATAAATTAAGCTAATAAATTATGTAACTTTCATGTTTACTAGAGACTGAAGTGGAGGGCAGGTCAAATGCTACAAAGTTGCAATTAGGAGGAATAAATTCCAGTAGCCTATTGCAAGGAAACATTGTTAACAATGTATATTTTGAAACTTCTAAGAGGGAATATTAGATGTTCTCACCAAAAATATATGATAAGTCTGTGAGGTGACAGATTTGGTCATTCCACAACATATACATGTATCAAACCATTACATCATACCCCAGAAATACATGCAATTTTGTCAATTAAAAGGAAAAAGAAGCTGGGCGTGGTGGCAAACACCTGTAATCCCAGCAACTCGGGAGGCTGAGTCAGGAGGATCGCAAGTTCAAAGCCAGCCTAAGCAACTTAGTGAAGCCCTAAGCAACTCAGTGAGACCCTGACTCTAAATAAAATACAAAATAGGGCTGGGGATGTGGCTCAGTAGCCGAGTGTCCCTGAGTTCAATCCCTGGTTCCAAAAAAAAAAAAAAGGAAAAAGAAATAAGGGGGAATTACATGCATTCAAAAGAATCCAACCAAACATTAGAGATGATGACACTTTATTAGCATGACATTTACCAGCATGGAAAGAAATTCTTCACATTCTTGACATGATTTTTATCTAAAAAGTAAGTAAAATTCCAATGTGTATGACTGTACTTTCATTAACCTGTATTTGGTTATATTTTTCTATTTTCAAAATACAAATTGCGACATAATATACATCAAAATTTTAGCAGTAGATATATCTAGTGGTGACTTGGAATTATTTTATTTTTTCTTTGTCTATATTTTCTTATTTTTCCATAGTAAATATTGATTGTATTTTTTAAAAAAGTAAAAAATAAAGATTGATATCAATTAATTATCAGCTGGTAAGGCAGAATGCTCACAGTCTACTACTATGTGACACAAATGTTACAAAACAATATATAAGTACATTCTCATTTATGTAACAAATTTTATATACATAAAATCTATATATATAATATTAGTAATATATACCTCATTTTAAACCATTTGAAATTGCTGGCATGTGTCTTTCACTTTAAAATCAGCAATTTCAAATGGCTCATTTTAATACTTCTATCTGGAAAAATAAATTCTAAAACATTAATAGTATTCTGTGAGGTTTTTTCCCTTCTTTAAGGGCATCTATATTTCCCTCTTAAATTCATTTGTATTTACTTCTTTTAGATTTTAATATTTTCTAATTTTTCTAAAAACTAAATCCCAGTTTCAATATTACAGGCAGGAGACCTTGAGTCAGTCAACTGTCCTCAAAAAACAATGGAAATAATTATAACAGTCCCTATTTCCCAGGGTTAATTTAAGAATGAAATAAGGTAACTCATGTAGGAATAGTGGCACAAAACCTGGCACATCTGTGCTATCAACTTATATAACGTGGTGGTCAGGAAGGTAGATATGAAATAGGACTTCCTGGATCTTTCACTTATTAATGGTGGTCCCAGTTATGTAACCTCTCTGTATCTCAGTTTTCTTATCAACAAAATGGAAATAACCCCACAGTTTGTGTGATGTTTACATGACATAATGAAGTATTTAGCATAGCATTACTGCCAAACAGGGATTTCTTAATATATTTTGACTATTTTATTAGTAGTAGTAATGGTATTTAAGTATTAGAATAAACGTACATCATTTGTTTAGTTATTTACCAACTCTGAATTAGTATTAGTTATATACCAATGCTGAGTTATCTATCAATCCTAAGTTGATTGATTGCATTACTAGTTTGATATCTGAAATAGAGGCTACACCATTTTTATTTTCCTGGAATCAGTTCTATTCTAGTATGTATATAACCTCACAAGCAAAAAATCCTCAAGTAGTAAAATCAAAAACAAGAATTCTCTTATTATTATATAACCAATATTTCAAAAAAAATACTGCAGTCCTAAATCTAGTAATGAAATTCTTTAAATGACAAGTATAGATTACAACTTTCCTTTTTCTTCTAAATACAATTGCAAGGAATATATGACAAAGAGAACAAATCTTCCTAACCAAATCTCCCTCCTATCCAAATATTCATTTACTATATATGAATCAGACAAACCTAGATTCAAACCCTCCAGAATCCAAACGATATATGGAGTTTCCAAAGTCCGGAAGGCACAAAACAAGAATAGGAAAAAAATGAGAGGAGGAAACAAGGAAGATAAAACAAACAAAAAAGAATATTATTATTGGAAAAATCTCCACTTTGTCTTCAACCAGCCAGTAAAGCCTACTTTCACATTTTCAACACATCTGGATGCACGTTTATTTAGAGAATGAAATGAGAGTTCATTCTCTCCATTCTCATAAGCTCTTACACAATGAAATTTCACACCTTGGGACCTAGTCCCTATTCAGGAAGTATACATGCTTCCTCCCTAAGATCCAAATAGGAAATAAGACCGTATGGGAGAGATGCTCTCCTACCTTAACAGCTTCTCCCAGAGTTTGGTTTTTGTCAGCTTCCTCACTGGAATGCAATTCAAGTCTGTAATTCAGCTCCTGTAGTTGTTGTGCCTGTTCATTCAACAGCATTTGTGCCTGCTGCTCCCGAAGCAATGCATTATTTAGTTCTTCACATGCACTTTCAAACTTCTCATGAGTGATCAATTTCTTTTAAAAGGGGAAAAAATCAGTTACAATCTAACTGCACTGCTATATCATTTAATCTTCAGAACTGTATTTGCTAACATAATATAATGCAAACATTTCTAAGTATTCAATACAAGACAAAAAATGTTTTTATTAATTTAATAGGTCAAGATAAAAATATGACTGGTTTTTAAAGGACAAAGTCATACTTCCAAAGTAAGCATTTTTAGTCAAAAAAAAAAAAAAACTTAGAAAACATTCCAAATTCTAAATTGACCCATACTGCCCAGTTTAAATCTTAATCCATAAAAACTTTTTATAAAGATTATGATTGTAGGAATTAAAACCTTTAACCAATTCCTAGGTTTTCAAATGATGTCCTTTCCTTGGAAAGTTCTCACCAGACCATACGTCCTCTACCCCCTTCTCCCATTCACACTATCATACTGTCTTGTTTTATTTTCCTCATAGCAACTTTCATTTTCAGATTAACCACACTTTTTTTCTAATTGCCTATCCATACCCTGCCACCAACCACACATGTAAGGATATAGTTCCACTGAGCTTTCTCACCCAATGCACAGAAAAAGGCCTGGCGCTAAGCACGTGTTTATCAATATTTGTTGAATGAAAAAATATTCACATACAAACATCTGCCAATGAAACTATATGCTATAACATACAACATGATTTTTTATAACATACTAACTACTTTGGAGGCAGAGCACTATGCTGTGAAATAAACTAATGACAGTCCCAGACAAGGGTGACCCCTGAAAATATCCAGGGCAATATCTTGAATATCTTCTCTTCAAAACATTTAAACAAGTAACTTGCTACAACAAGCAAGACACATCTTGATCTTAAAGTACAAATAAGAATGTTTCACAAAGGGTAGGTAACTAGGAAATGTAGGTGGAAAACAAAAGAGAAACATGCGGGCCACTTAATCATACTAAGTTAACTTATGTAATTATTTAAGATTTACAACTTTCTCATTGCTAAAAAGGATTTGAAGTAGATTAATATAACCCACCACAAATATAAATTGATTTGAATGTTTAAAATCTAGAATAAGATCATATTAATTCTATGCATCTCGAATGTGTGATTATTACAGTTGAATTTAAACTATCTCTAAGTTTTCTGATAAATGGGAGAAAAAGTAGAAGTGTACAGTTACAATTTCCTCATGACCCAAAAAAACAAGTATGCAGTTAACTATATGCCATAACATACAACATGATATACAATTTCATTTGTACATATGATTGGAAGTAAATCAGAGAAAAATTTGCTAGAACTAAATTTGAGAATGTATAGGATGGATCCTCCTATATTATAAAATATAAGCACCCAGTTTTATTCTTAAAGCAATTGACTTTTATTTCCTTCTTCACGGATATATAAAATGCATTCCTCAGCACTGATGAAATTTTGGAAGAGAATATCATAGTATAAAAATAGATTCCTAATGTTTTATCTAAGTTAATATAGAGTAAAAAGAACGAGGACAAGGCATAAGGGGAAGTTGTCTCATTTCCTAGAGTCACCTAGTAAAGGTTTACCTAAGAATCACTGATACTTATTCCATGTTTAGATATCACAAAACACCCTCTTTTCACTCCCTCTTAACAGCTGCCTTACTTCTCCATATTATCCTACTATAACGAAACTCTCTGCTTCACTACATCAAGGTTAACAGCCTCCTCTCAGCACTCCAGCTCTATTCTACTTCTTAACATTCCTCTGCTCTCCAGGTTCTGAGAATGGGGATTTTTGCATCTCTTCCCTTTTTGTGTTGTTTTAAATTATCCTTCCTTGCCATCAAATCATTCTGTCCTTCTCAATCCATAAATCTATAAATCAGAATCCCCACCATTTTGTAAGATTTTCTTTATGTTGACAAAATGTGTGCTCCCTTCCCACTCTTCCAAAATGTCTCCTTTACTAAAAAGAGGCTAATTTTAGCCTCTCTCTTACCCATCCATCACTCTCACAGACTGACTCAATTCTGTTTACAATTCTGTTTACAATTGTTGAATGAAAAAATACTCATATACAAACATCTGCCAATGAAACTATATGCTATAACATACAACATGATTTTTTATAACATACTAACTGTTATACAAACAAGAACTGTAATGAAGAATAAGAAAAAGATGGTGTATGAAAGGAGTTTTAAGGCAACTAATAAACAAAACGAAACAAAACCTTGGAATTTAGCTGTTAGAGAACAACTGCCAGAAGATGAACATAGTATTCCAAAACACCAAAAGCTCTGAATAGCTTTTGGCAGGCAGGATGTTTCCTTTTATACCAACCATAGAGAAGCTATTTCTTTCTTTTTTTTTTTTAATACACTTGGCTTGAAACCAGTGAAAGATGAGTGGTTGCAAGGATACTCCCTGATTTTTTTAAGAAGAAAACAGCATCTTTTATCCATCTGTTTTTAATAAATTAATTCTTTGTTTACACAGGTATATACGTTAATCATTATAGTGAGGTGGTCAAAAGTATGAATTTAGGAGCCAGACTACCCAAGTTCAAATCCTGTCATTTCCACTCCCTGTGTGACTTTGGGCAAGCTACTTAGCTCTGTGAGCCATACTCTCTCTTCATCTGTAAAATATGTATAATAATAGTATTTAACTATTAAATTATAGGAGATTACTATGGAAATAAAGTGAATCAACAACTGTAAAATAATTAGGGTCAGTGCCTAATATGTGATCTTAAATGTTAGAAATCATTATTTTATCACTTCATAACTTAAAATAGTATTCCAAAATATAAAAATTATAGACCTTATTCTCTCAATTATTACTCTAATTAATCCCATTTTTATTACTACACTTCAGAGGAAGTAATTCACATTAAACATTTCCTAAAACATATTCTTAGGCTTTGCTGCAAGTCAGTTAATTAGAAGAAAGACCTTCTAAGAGGATTCTGTCACCTCCCACCAAATTTTCTTCAAATTCTAAACTTTTTCTCTAGATTCTGGAAATTGAGCTCTGACTACTAATCAAAAATAAAATGTTGCCAGGCACAATGGCACATGCCTATAATCCCAATAGTCTGGGAGGCTGAGGTAAGAGTATGACAAGTTCAAAGCCAGCTTCAGCAACTTAGTTGGCCCTAAGCAGCTCAGTGAGACCATGTCTCAAAATAAAAATTTTTTTAAAATGAGCTAAGGATGTGGCTCAGTAGTTAAATGCCCCTTGGTTCAATCCCTGGTATCAAAACTAAAATTTAAAAAATGTTAGCTTGTCAAAGAAAAGTTGCTAAATTATTTTCTCAATACAGAAATAAGAACCAGGAAATGAAATTATATATAATATCTACAATGCTTCATACATAGTCTGCAACATGCCTAAAGGAGTCTTCCAATTTTCAGAAAAGCCACTATCCTCTAAACCTAAATTTACTTGACTATATTCTAAATCTCAGATTGCAACAACAGGTGTCTCTATCCATTTTGGCAAACTATTTCAAGATCCCAAATTTCATTTGTATATATGATTGGAAGTAAATCAAAAGAGAGTAGAGATACACTTCAAAATAACTGGTTTTAATTTTTTTTTAGTTGTAGATGGACACAATAGCTTTATTTTATTTATTTTTATGTCATGCTGAGGATCAAACCCAGTGCCTTACACATGGCTAGGCAAGCACTCTAAAACTGAGCCACAACACCAGCTCTGGCTTTAATTTTTTTAGAGTACTTTAATTATACAGAATAATGGATTTCATTAAGGAACTGGCTTTTAAAACCATAAACAGCTCTTTACTATTTAAGTACCATATCGAAAAAATTGCATGTCTATGAATAAGGGAACAGAAATTTTTTTTTTTTTTTTTTTTTTGGAACCAGGGATTGAACTCAGGGACACTTGGCCACTGAGCCACATCCCCAGCCCTATTTTGTATTTTATTTAGAGTCAGGGTCTCACTGAGTTGCTTAGGGCCTCGCTAAGTTGCTGAGGCTGGCTTTGAACTCGTGATCCTCCTGACTCAGCCTCCCGAGTCGCTTGGATTACAGGCGTGCGCCACCACGCCCGGCCAGAAAATTTTTGATACCTATATATGACAGAATTGTGCTCCTTTATCCAAATTAAATTTAATAATGACTCAGGAAAATACCATACTCTAAGTAAAATATTTATTTATTAATATAAATCAGGATGCAAATTGCATATACATTTCTATACTATGTCCACAAAAGCACACATACACACAAATAAAACCATGGTCAATAAAATGCATCCATATTTCAATATTGACTGGTTCTGGAAGGGTAAGATTAGAGTGACTTAAACTTAAAACAAGTGACTTGATTGTTATTTATGGTCATCAGGTATTACTTTTTTACTTGGATAAGTTGTTGAAGCAGCTCATACATTTTTCTTTTACGAGCAAAAAACTAAGAAAATGAGTAGAAAACTGTGGTATCTTTAAGACAGTCGATTAAAAGAAAACCATGGCTTAATTCATGATTACTTGATCCCCTCAATTCATAGGAACCCTCTGCCCTTTGAAGGTATACCTATTTGGAGTAATAATTAATACTACAAATTTACATTATCATAGGATTAATAACTACTACTTGCAACTGTCTCTGTTGCCACAAATGTTAAAACTACAAATTTCAAATTAACTGAAAGATATATTTAAAAAGTATGTTTAAACTGAAGTTATGCATATCCCAAAGAAAGAGGTTCTGAAAGTAGTTCATTGCTAGGTTTAAGAACAAATTTCACATTCATATTTGTATTAGTTGTCGTCAGTTATATAATCATTTGAAGTTTCAGGGAAATCTTTTAACTGTTTCTCTATCTGCATTAAAAATACCACCAGTAGTTCTAACATGCAAATAACTAACTCAACTATAAATAGAATACATGGATTCTGTGTTTTGATTCTGCTCATCCATTTACATATTTTCATCTTCATCTAATGTTATTTGTCACACAGCCTTTCTTTTTCAACTATCTACTGCTTTTATAAATACATACAAATCCTTATGACAAGTTAGACAAATTGAGTCTTTCTTTGGAAAAGCCATTTGATTTCATACTAAATAATCTAATTCATTCAAAATACTCAATATAAGGAGAGAAAGGAAATCTCCCTCCCCAAACACTAGGCTCCTCATCTGACTGCAGGCATTTTAAAAGGAAAGTTATGTGAAGAAATTCTATTAATGGGACTTTGAATTATTTTTTAAAACCAAACAATAAAAGGGGGAAAAAATAGAGATAGATAACACCAGTTTTCTAAATCACATATACTTACAGAGTGCTTAAATTCATTTAACTGCATTTGGAGGCCCTGGGCTTTGTCAAGCTCCTTTTTCATTTCATTCACATTGCGTTTGAATTCTGTAACCTCCAGGCGCAGTGAGCGGCGTTCTACTTCTGCTGCATGCAGTCTTTGTGTAAATCCAAATATATGTTTTTGTAATGATGCTGTGCTTTTCTGTTATTAAACAAGAGAAATTTTACAAGCAGTAACTACAGATTTACTAATAAATCAATAGTACTGACCATTTTACTAAGTTAAATGTAATTTATATGATACAAAACAAAATACTTAACTATTACTGAAACTCAGAGGTGAAAGCTTCACTTTTCATGTGACCAGTAATTTGGCTTATATGAAATGAACACCTGAAGAAATTATCTAGATGGCTAGAAAATTGAATTGACAGTTGTTGGGTCTGATACAAATCTTTGGCACTGTGCACATAGAGAACAATATATTTAGAAATAATGCCAGGACTTATTCAGAAGTACTTTTTTAAATTAGAGCTTTACAGTTATACATAGTAGTTGGGTTCATCCTGACAAATGCATTTGCATGAAATTCAATTTCAGTTCATGATCCCCCACCTTTTCCCTTGTGTCCTCCCTCCATTCTCTTTTCTCTACTCTATTAGACTTCCTTTCACTCATCTATTTATTTATATTTGAATTATTTATTGCATTAAAAGTTTACATGAAATCTAAAGACAATCTAAATACATTATATACAAATAATTTAAACTATAAATAAGTCTGATTTAAAATTAAATCTACAGTCCTAAAGTCAGTGTTAAATGACATACCATAATAGGCACATGGTCACGCAAACCATATTTCAGGGCCAATGTGTTTACTTTATGAAGTCCACGGGCCAGCCTCTGAACCAGGGAATCTTTTTCTACATATGATATACTCCTGCTATTATGCAGAGGTATACTCTCCATTGCCAGACTAATTTTATCCATGAGTTTTGCAAAAGAACTTTTTGCTGTACCTATGAGTAAGTGTCCACAAATTCTGGAATTCGGATCTTCAAAGAAAAAAGAAAGAAAAAAAACCACAATATTCAATGAAATTATATATGTACCATAATGAGCACATGGCCACTGCTAATCACAATATGAAAAAAGAATGTTTTTAATAGTAATTCATGCAAAAAGTCACCTCCCACATTAATTCTCTCTATGGAAAGATGTACACAGAAAATAGCTTACCTACTCAACAATATATCTGAAGAAAATCTGCATGTATCTATAAAATGCTATGACACTAAAAATTTGTGGCTCTTTCTTTTAAAACCTTACATAAAACCATTTTCTATTTACAACTACTACAGCTTGTTACCATAATGCCATACTATTTATATTCCTGGACAAGAAACTATAATTTGCCTTATTTCAAGGCAATCAAAATTTTACGACTACAATTACTTATTTCCCCACAGGATTTCAGTAATCATCCCTCTCATATAATGGACTTGAGATCCCAGCATATCCAACATGGCCTGCTTACTGCTAGATTCATCAGGTCTGTAATTAATAACTGTGTTTAATGTTGATAAATAAAATTGTCACTGCTCTTTGTACTAATTGGTATTCCAGATAATGGTTAATAGGTTTATTTATGCCTTCATAAAAGTCATGTAATTTCGTTTTCCCTCTGCTAGGCAGGTCTTAATCTGTCATTACTTGTCTTCTGACACTACCAGTATAAAATGACAAGCATGGAGAGATTATTTAAATTCAATAGTACACCATTCTACATTTCAAGAGACTCAGCTATTGGAGTTAATGTAAATCTTGTCTTTACATCATAAGCAGAAAGAGAAAATTTAACCAGTTTTACCCCATGAAAATATCTTTTATAATTATTGGATTACATATGGTTCAACACTGAAGAGCAACACTGATTGAGGTAACTGATTCTCTATGGCATAAAGAACTGCCTCACAGAGACCCTATATTCTCAAATTTGAGCTTAATTCCATTTCATTTATTCTTCAATGTATAAAAGGTAATTTTTAAAATTTATATAGCAGACAAAATTTGAAAAACACATTTCTGTAGGGTTATATACCAAAATCAAAACCATTAATTGGATAAAAGTATATAATACTCCATGTAAAATTTATTTCTATCAGTTACTGATTCATTGACTTCTAAGAATATAAATATAAGGTAATGTAAGTTTAATTCTGTATGCCACTCATTATAAACAATGAGAATCCCCTGGACAAAGTACAATTAAAATAATTATTTTGTTAACAGATTCCTTAAATAATGAATGGAAAAGAATTTAGTAGTTTTGTATAATAATCAACATATAATGCAGAACAATGATTAAATGAATTACTGAACACCAATGTGAATTAAATAGTTCACTGTTGAATGAACAGTGAATATTTGTCTATAACATTCAATATAATACACCATTTCAATACTAAATATATGCATTCCCTCTTTCTCCAACTACCTTGTAATTCTTTGTGTCATTTTTCATCTTAAACTTTCGTGCCAGTTTAGCATACATGCATATACTGTTTACTGGTATAATCACATTTCATTTTATTTCCATTGCAGCTGCAACAATACTGAACACAAGAATGCATTCAATAATAACAAGAGAAATTAATTAACTTTAATGGTATGCCAAAAGTATTTTCAAATAAAAAATATAAAAGCGTATTTTTTTAGAAATATTTAAGGGATATAACCAGGTGTGGTGGCACATGCCTGTTATCCCAGTGGCTCCGGAGGCTAAGACAGAAGGATCACAAGTTCAAGGCCAGCCTTAGCAACTTAGTGAGACCCTACCTCAAAATAAAAAATAAAAAAGGTCTGGGGATGTAAATTATAAAAAGGGTTCAGTGGTAAATTGCCCCTGGGTTAATTCCCCAGTACCTCCTTGCCCCCCCACAAAGAAAATAAAGAATATAAAAAGTAAAAACATTTTCACAATAAAAAATCAACTATGATTAAATTTTAATGAACAGTGTCTTTTTTGCTACATCACAGAAATGTGTTGTACAGACACTGACCACTCTGAAAAGTTAAATGAAATAATAATTTCACAAGACCTTCTTCTGAATTTTTAAGAAGTGGGAAACAGAAGTACATTCTAAGTTCCTGACTGTTGACTCTCAAGTGAATTATAGTAAGAGTACTAAATAATTTATTATTTAATAAAGAAAAAATGATTTTTACAAAATAGTTCACATTGTACAGTATGGAGTACAATTAATTATATATTAAATAAAGAAAATATCCCCTAGTGACACAGTTGTAAAATTATTTGTATAATGATATAGAGAAAAAATAAGGTCACTAAAATTCCTCATGTTTACTTGTCCACACTTTTAAATTTTTCACTTGTTATATTTAACAAATTCTTCTTTATGTTAAATCCATTTATCAGTCACTTTTTCCCATTTAATAAAGTATCCATTAAGAAGCAGACCCCAGGGCTAAGGTTGCAACTCAGCAGTAGGACATTTCTCTAGCACATGTGAAGACATCAGGCTTGGCTCCCAGCAATGCAAAAAGAAAGAGAAAAAAAAAAGCAGACACTATATTCTGAAATTATTTTTTCCAATTGAAAGGGTAAAACTACATAACTTCAGTTAAACTCTTCAAAGAAAATTCATAAAGAATTGTTATCAACCACTAGTTTTAAGCCTGTGGACTACAGATTTCATGGAGGAGACAGTGGGGAATTTGAAAAGTTATTTACTATAACTTCATGTGAGTTCCTTCACATTAACTTGCAATACCATTGCCATTTTTATCCTTAGTCCTAACAAAACAGAGAAATAATATATGCTCATGATGTTGTAATAAAATTAAGTCTTTTGATAATATTATAGAAGTCAATTGCTACTAAAAATACAACTAACATGGGAAAAGAGCAGTCTACAATATTTTTTCCTAATTAAAATGGATCACCACAGACACTACTGGAATCCAGAGGATCATCAGAAACTATTTTGAAAATTTATACACCAATAAACTAGAAAATCTTGAAGATATTCACAAATTCCTAGAGACATATGACCTACCCAAATTGAACCAGGAGGACATAGAAAACTTAAACAGATAAATTTCAAGTAATGAAATTGAAGCCACTATAAAAAGTCTTTCAAAAAGAAAAGCCAAGGACTGGATATATTCTCAGTGGAGTTCTACCAGACCTTTAAAGAAAAACTATCCTCCTCAAATCATTCCATGAATTAGAAAAGGAGGGAACACTGCCAAATTCATTCTACGAAGCCAGCATCACCTTGACACCAAAACCAAAAAAACATTAAAGAAAGAAAACCCCAGATCAATATCCTTGATGAACACAGGCAAAAATTCTTAAAACTGTACCCCATTTGCATACAACAAATCAAAATGCAGTCTGTAAAAATTAAAAAAAATATATTGGCAAACCACATATAAAAACACATTTAAAAGATAGTGCACCATGGGCCTGGGGATATAGCTCAGTTGGTAGAGTGCTTGCCTTTACATGCACAAAGCCCTGGGTTCAATTCCCAGTACCACAAAAAGAAAAGGAAGAAGGAAGAAGAAGAAGATAGTGCACCATGATCAAGTGAATTTCATCCCAGGATGCAAGTTTGGCTGAACATACTGAAATCAATAAGTGTCATTCACCACATAAACAAACTTAAAGACAAGAATCACATGATTCTTGATATATGCAGAAAAAGCAGTTGACAAAGTACAGCACCCTTTCATGTTTAAAACACTAGAAAAACTAGGGATTGAAGAAACTTACCTCAACACTATAAAGGCTATATATCACAAAGCCAAGCCCAACATTATTCTGAATGGAGAAACTGAAAGCATTTCCTCTACAAATGGGAACAAGACAAGGATGCCTACTTTTACCACTCATATTCAACATAGTCCTTGAAACTCTAGTCAAAGCAATTAGGCAAGAGAAGGAAATTAAAGGGAGACAAATAGGAAGAAAGAAAAGAAAAGAAAAGAAAAGAAAAGAAAAGAAAAGAAAAGAAAAGAAAAGAAAAGAAAAGAAAAGAAAGAAAATATTTGGGAATCAATCTAACAAAAGAGGTGAAGAACCTTTACAATAAAAACTTAGAAAAAACACTAAAGAAAGAAATTGAAGAAGACCATAGGAGATGAAAAGACTTTCCATATTCTTGGATAGGCAGAATTAATATTGTCAAAATGGCCATACTACCAAAAGTACTAAACAGATTCAATGCAATTTCTATCAAAATTCCAACGATGTTCTTCATAGAACTAGAAAATGCAGTTATAAAATTTATTTGGGGGGGGGGAAGCCTAGAATAGCCAAAGGAACCCTTAGAAAAAAAAAAAAGAAAAAAAGTGAAGCAGGAGGCATCACAATAGTAGACCTCAAATCATATTAAGGAACTATAGTAACAAAAACGGCACAGTACTGGCACTAAAATAGGCATGAAGACCAATAAAATAGAATAGAAGACAGAGACAAACCCACATAAATATAGTTATATCATACTGAAAAAAGGTACCAAAATTCATCCAAGATGGCGGAATAGAGGAGGTCATGTTCCTTGGTGTGAAACCAAGAAAGCAGACAGGTAGCTTCTTTGCAAGGTGAATGAACAAAAAAACAGCAGGAGTCTTTACTGGAATTTAAAACCAGACATTCAAAGCAGACCAGGGACACAGGATATTGGATATAATAAAATAAGGAGAAAATCTCCAGCATCACAGCCACTCCCAGGAGTATAGTATAGGGATACAGGAATTGAAGGAACCCACATTTTTGGGAATCCCAAGGCATGCCTGGGTACAGAGTGTTTAGAGACCAAGGATATTGCCCCACAAACCTGAAAGACGCACTGCATGATATCTGTGTGCAGGGAAAGAAGCTGTCATCTCTCCAGGCTGCAAGCAGAGGACAAAGGAAGGAACAATTTTGCAGCCACAGCCTGGGGGCCAGTAGCTAAGGAAGCCAATTCCTGGCAAACCCAAGTATGACCCAAAATATAGACCCAGTAAACACACACTGCATGACAGAATGTGCTTAAGTGACAAGGAGAAAACTAAACGTGGGGAGAGGTTTACACAGAGGACAACTTGTTGCAGAAACCCATCTGGCTTTATTCCTTCCTCTCCAATTGGACTGCTTGCAGGACCTGCTGGGAGAGGCACATCTGGCTGGGAACTCTGAAGGGCAAGAGTGGGAGAGATTGTTTGAAGACTGAACCCTAGACCAGGAAACATGGGGTCCACAGGTGATGTACAGGACTAAGAACTGGTTCCCCCCATAACATGAATTAAACCCAGGGGAGATCTCTGGGGTAAAGTCTTCCTGCATGGAGCAGCAAGTACTGGGTGCTGGAGGTGTGCTGATTTAAAATCTCCAGACCAATTGGCATTCAGCAAAGAGCCTGGAGCCCACCTAAGTCTAAACCCTGCCTCAAGGAATTCTGCCTATTCTCTCACTCCAGAAATCCAGAGGGTGGAGCATCACACTCCAGACATCCCACTTAAAACTGCTGAGAAGGGAAACAGAGTATTTTAAACTCCAACAGAAAGAATTCTTTAACTTTTCATCATGATTTTTTTTTTGTTTTCTTTTCTTTTTTTTTTTTTTTTTTTTAAATTCTTTTTCTCTGCTTAATTGTGACCTTCATGGTACATGGACATTTATACATCCTCATATTTTTTACTCATTTCTAGCATTTTTGAAGCCAGTTATTTTTCATGAATTATTTTTTTGTGAACTAGGATGTTTGATTGCTATATTTTAGTTTTGTTTTGTATCTTTTGTTTTTATTTTTTTTAATTTTTACTACATATTTTTTCTTCTACCTATTTCCTTGATTCTCTCTTTTCTTCCACTAACAGCCAATCTCTATTGTTCTCTTTCACTCTTCCTTTAATATTTTACTTGTCTTCTCTCCTCCTCCTTCATAATAATCACATCCTGTATCACTTCTGTTCACTCCCTGTCAACCATTTAAAATTGTAAACCCTTTTGCAAACTTGCTGTTTTCGTTATAGGCAATAACTGATTATATCATTTGTTTATTGCGATAATTAACATTATAGACGTCATAATAGGAACTATTTGCTTTAATGCTGTATAGCACTTACATTAGTTTTTGTTATTATTTGTCTCCTCCTAAACAGTGAGGTACTGGAAACCTTGAGGGACACTATAAGTCCACAGGGTAGGAACTCTACTACCTCAGATCCATACTGTTAGATGGGTTGACACACAAACGCATGAAAAAGCAAGGGAACAAAATTACCCCATGCAAACCAAGATACTCCAATAACAGAATCCATCCACACCACAGTGGAAGACAAGTCAGAGAAGGAGTTTAGAATGTACAAAGTTAAACTCACCTGTGAAGTAAAGGACAGTATAAGAAATGAAATCAGAGAAAAAACACAGGAAGTAAAAGATCACTTCAATAAACAGGCAGAGATTCCAGGGGAAAAAAGCAGAAATGCTCAAAACAAAGGAAATAATAAGCCAAATTAAAAAGTCAATAGACAGCATAACCAACAGACTAGACCACATGGAAGCAGAACCTCAGGAAATGAAATGAAGATAAAAGATATAATCTTGAAAATAGAGTTGACCACAGAGAGAAGATGTTAAAAAACCATGAACAGAACTTCTAAGAATTGTGGGATAACATGAAAAGCCCAAAGTTAAGATTTATTGGGACAGATGAAGGTGTGGAGATACAAATCAAAGGAATGAATAATCTTTTCAATGAAATATCAGAAAATTTCCCAAGTCTAAAGAATGAAATGGAAAATCAAATACAAGCTTACAGGACCCCAAATGTACAAAATTACAACAGACCTACACATTATAGGCACATTATAATGAAAATGCCTAGCGTATAGAATAAGGATAGAATTTTAAAGGTTGTGAGAGAAAAAGATTACGTATGGGGGAAACCAATTCAGATCTCAGCTGATTTCTCAACCCAGACCCTCAAACCTAAGAGGTCAGGGAATAACATATACTGAGCTGTGAAAGAAAATGGATGCCAACCAAGAATTCTATATCCATCAAAACTAAGCTTCAGATTTGCAGATGAAATTAAAACCTTCCATGATAAACAAAAGTTAAAAGAATTCACAACTAGAAAGCCTGCACTAAAGACTATTCTCAACAAAATATTCTATGAAGACAAAACTAAAAAAAAAAAAAAAAAAAAGTGAAAACCAGCAAAGGGAGGAACCAGATTAAAGGAATAGTCAATCTAAAGAGAAATTAATTCAAGCTAAAAGCTAGAAATAAGCCAAAATGACCAGGAATACAAATCATATCTCAATGATAACCTTGAACATCAATGGCCTACACTCATCAATCAAAAGACAGAGACTGGCAGAATGAATTAAATAACAAGAACCAACAAAATACTGTCTCCGAGACTCACCTTATAGGCATAGACATCCACAGACTGATATAAAATCAATACCCATAAACCAAATGCATTCCTATAAATCAGTGATGAATCCACTGAAAGAGAAATTAGGAAAACTATCCCATTCACAATAGCCTCAAAAAAAATAAATACCTAGGAACCAAACTAACAAAAGAGGTGAAAGACCTCTACAATGAAAACAGAACACTAAAAAAAGAAATTAAAGACAGCCTTAGAAGATAGAAAGATCTCCTATGCTCTTGGATAGGCAGGATTAACATTGTCAAAATGGCCATACTACCAAAAGTGCTATACAGATTTAATGCAGCAATTCCTATTAAAATCACAATGATATTCTTTATAGAACAGAAAAAGCAATATGAAATTCACGTAGAAAAAATAAGAGACCCAGAATAGCCAAAGCAATCCTTAGCAATAAAAGTGAAGCAGGAGGCATCATAATACCAGACCTTAAATTATACTACAGAGCTATATTACAAAACAGTATGGTGTTGGCACCAAAAAAGATACATAGACCAATGGCACAGAATAGAAGACACAGAGACAAACCCACATAAATACAGTTAATCTCATACCACACAAAGGTACCAAAAACATACATAGGAGAAAAGATAGCCTATTCAACAAATGGTGCTGGAAAAACTGGAAATCCATATGTACCAAAATGAAATTAAACCCCTATTTCTCACCCTCCACAAAAATCAGCTCAAAGTGGATCAAGGACTTACTAGGCACTAGAACAGAGACCCCGCAACTACTAGGAAAAAAAGTAGGCCCAACTCTCTACCATGTCAGTTTAGGAACTGATTTCCTTAACAAGACTCCCAAAGTGCAAGAAGTAAAATCAAAAATCAATAAATGGATAGAATCAAACTAAAAAGCTTCTTCACAGCAAGGGAAACAATCAATAACATGGAGAACCTCCAGAATGAGAAAAAATCTTTACTACCTGCACCTCAGATAGAACATTAATCTCCAGGATATATAAAGAACTCAAAAAACTTAACACCAAAAACAAACAAACAAATAAATGGGCAAAGGAACTAAACAGACACTTCTCAAAATAAGAAATACAAATGGTCAACAAATATTTGAAAAATGTTCAATATCTCTAGCAATTAGAGAAATACAAATTAAAACTAAACTGAGATTTCATCTCACTTCAGTCAGAATGGCAATTATCAAGAAAACAACAATAAATGTTGATGAGGAAGTGGGGAAAAAGATACACTCATACATTGTTGGTGGGACTTCAAATGGGTGCAACCACTCTGGAAAGCAGTATGAAGATTCCTCAAAAAGTAGGAATGGAACCATCGTTTGACACAGCTATTCTACTCCTCATTATATATCCAAAGAATTTTAGATAAGCATACTACAGAGATGCAGCCACATCAAATTTGACAGCAACACAATTCACAATAGCTAAGCTATGGAGTCATCCTAGGTGCCCTTCAACAGATGAATAGAGAATGAAAATGTGGTATATATACACAATGAAGTATTAGTCAGCTATAAAAAAGAATGACTTTATGGCGATTTCTGGTAAACAGATAGAACTGAAGACTATCATGCTAAATGAAATAAGTCAGTCCCTAAAAGTCAAAGGTTTAATGTTTTCTCTGATATCAGAAGCGGATCCAAAATAAAGGAGGGAATAAAAAAAAAGAATAGAAGAAAGATTGGTGGAATAGACAAAGTGGAATAAAGAGAAGGGAGAAGGTATAGGCTAGGGGAAAACATTTTAATGAATCTGACCTAACTTTTAATGTACATACATGAATATACCACAGTGCATCTCACCATCCCATACATCCACAAAATGCTAATTTTAAAAAGCAAACAACAAAAAAAATAGATCAGTAGAATATAGGGAAGGGAACAGGGGGAGGAAGACCAGAAGGAAAGGCGAAGTACTGGGGACTAAATTAAAACAAACTATATTTCATGCATTTATGATGATGTCAAAATGAATTCTATTGCCATGTATAACTAAAAAGAATCAGTAAAAAATAAAGTAAAACAGAGTTCTCATAAAGATTGGAAAACACTCCTTTCACCAAAAAAGTAATAATAATAATGTTAACGATAATGAGTATAACATTAATAGATAATAATGGTAATGTTCATAATGTTAGTAATATGAGCAATGTGTACTGTTAACTGCATTAAATGCTGACTCACTTCTACATTTGGTAACATTTTATCATCCTTTATATCTCCATCTCCCTTGCCACTGTCCACAGATTCTGTCCTTAACATTTCTCTATTCTAAACCATTTTTCCTGTGATCAAGGCCACATCTCACCTACGTTATTGCAAGAGTCTTTTTACTCTTCTCTAATGTTTCCCTCTTTATTCCATCCTCCACATTGTGGACAGAATGATTTAGAACACAAAAATAAGGTCTTGTCACACCCCTTGATTTTAAGCCTTAGTGACTCTCTTCAAATTCAGAAATAAATTTCAAAGGGCTGGAGTTGTGGCTCAGTGTAGAGCACTTGCCTAGCTGGGTTCAATCCTCAGGACCATATAAAATAAATAATAAAATAAAGGTATTGTGTTCATCTACAACTATATTTTAAAAAAAGAAAAAAGTGCCGGGCACGGTGGCACACGCCTGTAATCCCAGCACTTGGGAGGCTGAGGCAGGAGGATCTCGAGTTCAAAGCCGGCCTCAGCAACTTAGCAAGGCCCTAAGCAACTCAGTGAGACCCTGTCTCTAAATAAAATACAAAATAGGGCTGGGGATGTGGCTCAGTGGAGTGACCCTGGGTTCAATCCTCAGTACTAAAAGAATAAAAAAAAAAAAAAAGAAAAGAAAAAGAAAAAAGTTTCAAACTCCTTAAACATAGCTGAAAGGCCTTCAAATCAAGCTAGTCCCTGCTTACTTTCCCAGGAACACCTTTCACTATTAGTTCTTATTTATATGCAATACCTTCCTAGTGACCCCAACACATCAAAACCTTAAAGAATTCCTTGTGATCAAAAACTATGCTTGTGTCTCTAGACTGCTAAAAATTTGAGAAATGTGAATATGGAGATCAGTTTTCAAACTTGGGAGCCAATCATTGCAATGTTTGCTTCAAAGCAGTGATCTATTTTTTAAAAAATTTTTTTTTAAAAAGGTAAAAGTACATAAAGATATACACTCATGGAGCCAGGCATGGTGGTGCACATCTGTGATCCCAGTGACTCAAGAGGCTGAGGCAGGAGGATCTCATGTTCAAAGCCAAGCTCAGCAATGATGAGGTGCTAAGCAACTCAGTGAGATCCTGTCTCTAAATAAAATACAAAAAAAAGGCTGGGGATGAGTTATCCCTCTCCTTGGTTTATACCCAAAGGACTTAAAATCAGCATACTATAGTAACACAGCCATATCAATGTTTATAGCAGCTCAATTCACAATATCTAGAGTGTGAACCAACCTAGATGCCCTTCAATAGATGAATGGATAAAGAAAATATTGTATATATACACAATGGAATATTACTCAGCCATAAAGAAGAATAAAATTATGGCATTTGCAGGTAAATGGGTGGAGTTGTAGAATATCATGCTAAGTGAAATAAGTCAATCCCCCAAAACCAAAGGCTGAATGTTTTCTCTGATAAGTAGATGCCGATTCATAACAGGGGCAGAGGGTAAGGGAAGAATGGAAGAACAGTGGATTGTGTAGAGGGAAATGAGGGGAGGCAAGGAGGTGGCAAGAAGGAAAGATAGTGGGATGAGACAAACATCATTAACCTATGTACATGTATGATTACACTAATGGTGTGACTCTACATTGTGTACAACCAGAGAAATGAAAAGCTATACTCGATTTGTGTACAATGAATCAAAAGGCATTCTGCTGTCATGTGTAACTAAATAGAACAAACAATTTTCAAAAAGGCTGGGGATTTAGGGATGTGGCTCAGAGGTTAAGTGCCCCTGAATTCAATCCCCAGTACCAAAAAAAAAAAAAAAAAGTTAGCCTCACCATAAAAAATCATAAATACATGATTAATAATGTTAACTATATAAAAATACCATAAACAAAATTAAAACACAAACTAGAAAAATTATCTCTGTTACAAATGGCAAAGTGACAATATACATGAAAATACTTTACAATTCTATAAGAAACAAATACATGTCTAAATATGAACACGATGGTATAATCTATAAAAGAATATGAATGAGCTGAAAACAAATGAAAAGATATGCAACCTAACAAAATCATAGAAATAAATAATAATATAGTTTTTGTTGCTTTTCACATTAATAAAGATGAAAAGACTATTAAAACTTTGTCTGCTAAAGGTGTTGTGGGAAATCTAGAACTCTCAATATTGTTCATATGTGGTATTAAGCAACTTTTATGAAAGAAAAAACTTTGTCAAATGTAAAATATAGAATTCTACTTCTTAAGAATTGAGTCAAGGAAATAATTGCACAAGTCTAAAACTGATTTATGAATACACATGTTAACTATAGCATGGTTTATTATGGTACTGCTTAGAAGAGTTAAAAATAAGAAAAATCAATATCAATAGATTTGCTGAGTAAATTATAGTACATATATACAGAGCAATATCTGACTACATACAATTAATGACAGATTTATTTTATTGACATGGAAAGACATTCATATGTCTTTTTCTGGGGGGGAAAAACTACAATGAAGCATGATGGCATGTCACTTTTGTGTGTTTGTGTATATATGTTTGCACACAGATATACACAATATTTGAAGAAATCATGGAAATGTTAAGAATGAGAATAACTCTTTGGGTGATTTTCATTTCTTGTGTACAGATTTATATATTCTGTGAAGGGTTTACATTAAGCACAAGCACTTTTTATAGAAATAAAACTATTTCCAAAAGTTCTATGTAAACCAAGTGTGGAGGCACAGGCTTGTAATCCCAGTAACTCAGAAGGCTGAGGCAAAAAGTGCCCAAGTCTGAGGCCAGATTGGGCAAATTAGCAAGGCTTTGTCTCAAACTAAAATATGAAAGGTGCTGGAGATGTAACTCAGTGGTTGAGTGCCCTGGGTTAATTCCAAGTACCACCAAAGAATAATGATAATAATAATAATAATTTAAATTAAATAAAGCACTATTGTACTACCTTCTTCATTAAATCATTAACAGGTAACTATTGAGTATCTCATACAAAGAGAGACTGTGTTAGGCAATGGGGAAAGAGGAACCGATAACACTGATTGAGACTCAATAGTTCTTATTTCTATCAGACAATTTATAGGTATAAGTATCTAAACAAGACCATCAAGAACATATCTTGATAATCAATATTTGGGGCAATGGTCAGAGAAAGCAGTTCTTAATCATTTCTGTGCTATGAACACCTCTGGTAGTCTGATGGAATATAGGCTTCCCTTCTCAAAATAATCATTCTGAAGCCACAAATCAAAATATGTGGAATACAAATGAAGAAAAATTTACTAAAATATGGCTATAAAAATAGTTTACATTTGCAAATGTGGTATACATACACAATGGAATATTCAGCCTTAAAGAAGAATGAAATTATGGCATTTCCCCATAAATGAGTAGAGCTGGAGAATATCATGCTAAGCATAATAAGCCAATCCCAAAAAAACAAAGGCCGAATGTTTTCTCTGATATTTGGATGCTAATTCACAATAAGGGAAGGGTAGGTAGGGAAGAATAGAGGTACTCTGGATTAGTAGAGGGGAGTGAAGGGAGGGGAGGGGAGGGGAGGAGATTTGGGGGTAGAAAGGATACAGTAAATGGGACCCTAAGTGCATATAGGATTACACAACTGGTTTAATCATATACATCATGTACAATCAGAAGAAAGAGAAGTTATACTCCATTTATGTATGATGTGTCAAAATGCATTCTATTGTCATGTATAACTAATTAGAACAAATAAAAATATTTTACATTTTATTATTAATCCTACAAATGTAAGATAATATATAAAAGGTGAATTAGGTTGATTTTTAAAAGACATAGCATGGTGAATTTGTTGCTTGGATAAAATAAGAACACTAAACCTATGGAGTAGTCTTCAACAGGCATCATATACATCACGCTGGAAATCAGATTAGCTCTTATTTTTTAATATTGGAAATGATAAAAATCCTGATTTATACTCACATTCTACTACAAATATCATTAAAGCTTCCATAGTTCATTTTATAAAGTTGTAGGCTTCTCAAAAAAATACCAGAATTCTCCAACACTTTTCATTTCAAAACCTAGTGTAGTTTATTCCTCAAGTCAATGAATTCACCTTTGCCTAGGTGAACATATTCAATATAATTTGCAATGGAAAGAAAAGGGTGGTGAATATACGGTTCGAACTTGGTACTATGAAGGTAAAAGTAACTTCAGTAACTCTTTTGAAATAGTTCTGAATTATTTCCAGGTTCCTAAAGGTTGCTCTTTCAATGAAAATAACAGAAAATTTTGTTTTTATGGAATACTGGAAAACAACAGACAGAAAAAAACATATAACTTTCCTTTTGGCAGTTGAACAACTACTAGGTCCAGACTTGTCCTTTAATTTGACTCACTACACTGCACCAGCATCCATCCATACACGGGAACACTATAATAACTTGCTGTGTATGTGATGGGTCTCATGTTACCAATTAATAAAGGTGAGTTTAAACTCTGAGTTGCAACCATTGTACAATATGAAAATATCTGTGATTTCTATCAGTAACAACATCATCATGTTGATAACACTATAATGGTCTGTCATCACCATTCATAATTGAAGGAAATGCCAAAGTTGAGTCAGTGGTTTGTGAAATAAGATATAATTTTTTTTTCTATCCAAAGTCCACACTACCCCTTCTCTTCCTGAATTCCATCTATGGACTCCTTTGAGAAAGGTTGAGAGACCCCTTGTCTAAGGAATATAACTACCCAATCATAGGTCCATATTCCTGAGCCTCTGCCTCGAAGTCAAATTTAGTAACAAGGAAACTACATATCTAGATTACTTTAGTTAGAGAACTACAAATACAATATCATGCTCTCAATTTTTACTGAGGATCAATATAAGCAAGACTGATAAGAAAAAAATTTCACCTTCTATGAAGTTGTTTTTAAAGATAGAAACTATGATGTTTTTTAACATTTCCAATATGTTCATCCATATAATAATTTCCTCTTCAAGTTTAGTTCCAGGTAAAAAGTTTGTTCCATATGCTTGGAGACATATGGAATATCTCACATCTAGAACAATGAGCAGTTCAGTTTGGCTGAGTTGTGGGTTATTATTGAGAGCACTGAGAGGTGCTCAAGAGTTAATTCATACAGTAAGAAATGGGGACCAATACCGATATTGAGGACAAAGATAAGCAACAGGCCATGGCACTGCTTAAATGCATTAACTAATTCAATCTTCACCAATACCCAGTGAGGTTTAACTACAGTCATTTAAAAGCATAAGTGAAAGAAGCAATAAAAATAAGTATTTGTATAACCAATTATATTAAAATACCCACAAAACAACTTATTATAAAAATTAATCATCTTCTTAATTAAATGAGATTTTAAATTAACTTTCTTATACTCTTCAATGCTTTAAAATGCTCTATATGGTTCTTTTTTATAACTTCTATATGCTCCTCCAAATTATTTCTTTGGAGAAATGAGAGGAGAGTGAAGGAAGGGAAAAAAAGGAAGTTGCATCTAAGAGTGGAAGTGTGGATGCCACACAGAGAAGAAAAAAAATGGAGGTAAGACAATAGCAATGGGGCTGGGATAGAAAGAAGACCCATAGAAATGTAAAGTACAGAGATTAAGAGTAAGAATAAAAGTTACAGCAACTCCTAAGTTTTTATTTTTGGTACTACTTGGTGAATGGTCATGTCAATTACAAAGAGCATTTTCAAGGGGAAGTTTTGGAATTAAAAGTTTAATAAAATTTTCAACAAGTTGAATTTGAGGTCTTTTTAGGATGCCCATAACAGTTAGGTATATAGGCTTTAAGTTTAAGAATGAGATCTGGGTTAAAGATAAGATTTGGGAGTCATCGGTATACAGATGATAAATAAAGCACTAGCTATACAGGTGTCATCTCAGGAAAACACGGAGTAAAAAGATGGCTAAGGAAAGAATCACTGGGCACACACGTTAGGGGGACAGGTTCAAAAAGAGTCCATGAAGGACAGTATCTGATTGGAAGAGGGAGAAACAGGCATGATGTCAAGAGTCCAAAAAAGGAAGTGATCAGTAAGGTTAAATGCCAAAGAAAGAACAAGTCAGTCAGTGGTCTTCAAACTTGTTCACTAATAAACACTATTTTTTAAAGTTATGTATATTGTAGTAGGCAGAAGAATGGCCTCTCTTAAGAGGTCTACATCCTAATCCCTGGAACCTATGAAAATGCTATAATATATAGTGAGACAGAATTAAGGCTGCTAATCTACTGACTTTAAAATAGGAGATTCTTCTGTATTATGACAATAGACCCAACGTAATCATCAGAGTCATTTAAGGTGGAAAAGGGAAGCAGAACAGGTTGGAGTCAGAGAAAGATCTGATAGTATGCTGCTCACTAAGACTAAGGGCCACAAATAAGCTAAGGAATGCAAATGACCACCAGGTGCTAGAAAAGCAAACAGACTCAACGCTTCAGCCTCACAAAGGAATGTGGCCCTGCCAACACCTTCATTTTAGCCCCAAAAGACCTACTTCAATCTTGTGGTAACCAGAACTATAAGATAATAAATTTGTGTTATTTTAAGCAAAGACTATGGAAATTTGTTACCCCAGTAATAGAAATCTAATATGTGAGCCCTCATACATTTTAAGTTGACATATAAAAATTTTTATCAAATGTTTTATCTAATGTTTAACTAGTTATAAAATATTATTTCTGGTATATTGTAAATATTGGCATTTTTTAAAAATTAATATATCCCTCCTCTAAAAATACAGAACCTAAATATCATGAAGATTTTTTCCTTACCATCATTCATTTTTTAAAAATATAATAAGTTCTTTAACAATCTGATAAGTGGATGAAGATACATAACAGGGGCCTGAGGACGGGGGTGACGGGGGAGCAAGAGAAGAATGAAGGAACTATGGATGCTGTAGAGGAAAATGGGGCGGGCGGGAAGGGGGGAAGGAAAGATAGCAGACTGAGACAGACAGTATTACCCTATGTACATGTATGATTACATGAATGATGTGAATCTACATTGTGTACAACCATAGAAATGAAAAGTTGTACCCCATTTGTGTCCAATGAATCAAAATGCAGTCTGTAAAAATAAAAATGAAAGTAATATCATTTCAACATCAATTCCCTTCCTAGTTTTATTTTGAGTATAAGCAAATAAATATGCTGTTTACATGAAAATAAATAGAAGAATTGTTATAAAGATGCAATTCAACTTCTTAAACTCCAGTTACATGCTAACATTCATGCAATTTATTATCAAAAATTATTTTATTGCTTTCTCTACTGATACCTCAGTCAGGTTCTTCACAATTTTGTTGAAAGAAAAGACTGAAACCATCACATTTCCAAAAGAATTTGTCATTCAATTATTAGTTATTCATTTCCTCAACACCATATTTAAAACTGGCCGGGAGGATGTGGGGAAAAGGGTACACTCTTACATTGCTGGTGGGAGTACAAGTTGGTACAGCCACTCTGGAAAGCAGTGTGGAGATTCCTTAGAAAACTTGGAATGGATCCACCATTTGACCCTGCTATCCCACTCCTTGGCTTATACCCAAAGGACTTAAAATCAGATTGCCTCAGTGATGCAGCCACATCAATGTTCATAGCTGCTCAATTCACAATAGCTAGATTGTGGAATCAACCTAGATGCCCTTCAGTAGATGAATGGATAAAGAAACTGTGGTATATATACACAATGGAATATTACTCAGCCATAAAGAAGAATAAAATTATGACATTTGTAGGTAAATGGATGATGTTGGAAACTGTTATGCTAAGTGAGATCAGCCAATCCCAAAAATCCAAAAGCCGAATGGTCTCTCTGATAAATGAAGGATGATGCATAATGTGGGGGGGAAAGATGGCAAGAATGGAGGAAAGATAGCTAGCATAGAGGGAAGGGAGGGGTGGGGGCGGGTGGGGGGTAAAATTAATAACAGAGTGTGTGACAGATACCATTGCCCTGTGTAAATGCATGAACGCACAGATGGTGTGACTCTACTTTGTGTACAACCAGTGAAACAATAGCTGTACTCCATTTGTGTTCAATAAAAAAAAAATTTAAAAAATAAAATAAAAAAATAAAAAATAAAACTGGCCGGATCAGTGAGATTTCCAGTAGAAAACATATAGAGCATTCAAATTAGGATAATATGAAAAGGATTTAATAAACAGAACATTTAGAAAGGTGAAGGAATGCAGAAAACCCACAATGGACAATGCAGTACCACTATTACAGTCCCTAGACCTGAAGTGGAAAGAGAGGAAATCACTCTGGAAAGAGAAGGAGGAATCCCAAGGAGAAGACTGCTTTAAAGGCAATCCTGCAAGGTCGGAGTCAGGAAACAAGTAACCCCAGGCTCACTTGCATCCTTCCTTCCAATCTCCTAGAAGTCAGGGGATATAGGACTTGCTGATGTGGTTTATGCAAGTTAGTTTCTCCAAGGCTGGGTAAAAGTGGAGAGTGGATCTGAAGAGGCAAAGGAAAGATATCTGACCTGTTTGGTGACCTAGGAATTTTTACAAGCTACAAAAGCAGCACTGTAAGTGAATATATACAAGAACAGACTTTGGAACCAGACTGTCTGGATTCAAATTCTCACTGTGTGCCCCTAGGCAAATTACTTAAATTATTTGTGATTCGTTTTCCTCATCTATAAAAAGGGGGTTAATGATAATATATTTATAAAGTTGTTGAAAGGTTTCCACTCCAGTACCTACATTCCATTGGCCTGACTCCATTCACTTTTCAAGATCTCTCATCTTTCATGTTCTTACCTCCTCCCTTACCTAGCTTAGAGTATAATACTCATAAGTGTTGTCAAGAACTATGAAGGGTTTGAAATTTCACTATTTTCAAGCTAACAAATTCCATGTATGCTGACAGAAGACATGAACTTGTAAGTGACAGACCAGGGACTATGACTCACAGAAAAGGAAGTGCACATGAGCTTCATGTTCACATCAGTTCCTCTTATCCCCTGAGTCCACAGGACAATACAGAGTACCCCAAGCTGATGTTCTGCGTGTAGTGGATCTGGGTCACAGAGAGGAATACAGAATACAGGAAACCCAAATCTTTTAGCATGGGCTGCAAACAAACATGCCCAATTTTGGTCTGAGGAAAACATTATTTTTTATTCTATTGGACAGTAAACAAACTTTTCCTCTTTTGGGGGGGAAAACACCTTTTTTATCTTCCAAAACTATTCACTACATAAACTTCCTTGCAAAGGCAGTTTGCCACAACAAAAGCTGCCAGTGTCTCTGCTCACAAGATATACAGAAACGCTGGAGACCCATGAAGAATTTTCTCTCAATAATTACAACTATATTTTTTTGCAGATACTCTCAAGTTTCTTGCTGATCTTTCTTTCCACTGTACTTACCTGGCAAAACACCAGCCTGACTAAATAAAAACTTCCCTTGTGCAGACATCCAGGAACCTGAATACCTAATGAACTTACTCTCCCACTCTCCTGAGTGACTTTCTCACTTTCTCCTCTCTTCTCAAATTTCTAATATCCTCTCCTCTTCCCCTATCTCAACTGATAGTTTTATATATTTCACTAAAAGAAATAGTAGCTTCATAAAAGAATTTTTAAATCCATCAACCTACCTGCATCTGTACTTGTATACTCTACCTGCGCTTCTTTTACAATGTCTGAACTGTTCATGCCAAACTTCCTCCTGCATTTTGAGCAATGGATCTCACTCATCCTTTCAACAACACAAAGACTTTCTTCTGAAGTTGTCCCTACTCTCCTGTATCATTTTGTTCTCATTCTATTGATCAATGTCCACAAAATAAAATTATTGAATTACATCTAATCTTAAAACAAAAACCTCTTTTGACTCAATACTCTTGCTACAATCCAATCTACCTGACTCCCTTTACATCAAAACTCACTGCTTTGATACTACTCAATTTCTGTTTAACAGACGAAGTCAGACTTGACTTAAATTACTACACCAAAACAAACTCCCCCATCTGACCAGATCTGAAGTGAACCCTCATCATCCTCATCTTAACTTCATTCCATGTGGTTAATTAGACTCTCAGCAAACAGGTACAAAAATATTCCCATCAAATTTATTCATAATATTCAGAAGAAGAAACAACTCTAATGTCCATCAGTAAGTAATGGATAAACAAGTTTTGGTATAGCCATAGAATGAAATACTACTCAACTTTGAAGAAAAAGAAACTATAGCTGGGCTCAGTGGTGCATGCCTGTAATCCTAGCACTTGGGAGGCTGAAGCAGGAGGATCGCGAGTTCAGAGCCAGCGTCAGCAACTTAGCAAGGCCCTAAGCAACTCAGTGAGACCCTGTCTCTAAATAAAAATACAAAATAGGGCTGGGGATGTGGCTCAGTGGTGGAGTGCCCCTGAGTTCAATCTCCAGTACCAAAAAAAAAAAGAAAAGAAAAGAAAAGAAACTATACTCACAGGGAACACAGATGAATCTCACAAACATGTTAAGCAAAGAATCCAGACATTAAAGAACACATACTGCATATACAATAAGGATTTTGGCTTTACCTAGAGAAGTCTGGATCTTTTTTTTTTTTTT
>JAJEJO010000519.1:268471-298207 GCA_020662805.1 Glaucomys volans | reverse complement strand
ATTCCAAGTTTTCTAAGGAATCTCCACACTGCTTTCCAGAGTGGCTGCACCAACTTGCACTCCCACCAGCAATGTATGAGTGTACCCTTTTCCCCACATCCTCGCCAACACCTGTTGTTGCCTGTGTTCTTGATAAAAGACATTCTAATTGGGGTAAGATGAAATCTTAAGGTGGTTTTGATTTGCATTTCTCTTATAACAAGTGATGTTGAACATTTTTTCATAAATCTGTTGATTGCTTGTAGATCTTCCTCTGTAAAGTGTCTGTTCATTTCCTTGGCCCATTTATTGATTGGGTTATTGGTGTTCGTGGTGTAAAGATTTTTGAGTACTTGGTAGATTCTGGAGATTAGTGCTCTGTCCGAAGTGTGTGTGGCAAAGATTTTCTCCCACTCTGAAGGCTCTCTCTTCACATTGCTGATTGTTTCCTTTGCTGAGAAGAAGCTTTTTAGTTTGACTCTATCCCAATCATTTATTCGTGCTTTTATTTCTTGCGCTTTGGGAGTCATGTTAAGGAAGATGGCGGGCTAGAGGAAGGCTGCATTCCTACTTGCTCCGTGGATTCCTACTTGCTCGGGATTCAAACAGCGGGAATATGACTCTCAACGAGATTTTATATTCAAAGCACATATAAGGGGTCCCCAGTCGTCGCTCTGGAACCAACTCTGCTGGGCTGGGCTCGGCCCCGCCGCAGGCAGCTACCAGTCTGGATCTTTTCTCAGCTCCTGGGAGGTGATTTCTAAAACCTTGGAATTTCTGGAGCATTTGGGGTATCTTTATTATTCGTGGCAGGTGTCTCATAGGCTACACCAAATAGTGTAAACTAATGAGATGATCAACACTAGACATCTGATAGTTTATGCTAATGAGATGACACAGGATAGGAAAACCAATTATATGATTAGAGGACTGGGGGTTTAAACCATATGATATCAACTTAACCTCCAGAGAGGAGATGGGAGCTGAAGATCAAGTTCAACAATGTAGCCCATGAACTAATCAATTAAAACTACATAATGAAGCTTCAATTAAAAACTCTGGAGACTGACGCTCCACTGAGCTTTCTGGTTTGGTAATAACTCCATGTGTATTATCGAATATCACAGTAACTCTTTCTGTCAACAACGGAAGCCTCACAATTAGAGTCCTCCCAGTCTTTAACCAAAAGCATCTCTTCTTTGGACTGGTTTTTTATTTGTTCCCTTTCACTATAGTAAAACTATAATATTAAATATAGTACTTTCCTGAGTTCTATGCATTATTCTAGCAAATTATCTAACTTGATGAAGCCTATGTGGATTCCCATCTTGTAGCCAGCTGGACTGAAGTAAGGTGGTTCTGAACCCCAGAAATTGCAGTTTTTGAAGTGAAAGAAGTCTGGCAGGACTATTCCCTTGACCTGTGCAATTTGGTTAAACTCCTTTGCAGGTATGACTCCAATTTTATGAAAATTAAGCACTTCTTGAGGAGACAAAACTGAAGTAACAGAAAAGAGATCAGTTGCTGTGCTGAATTAGGTGTAGGGGAACTGTGAAACAGGTGAAGAAAATGTTCTATATATTTTCTTGTATACATTCTACAAGATGTACACATGTTTAAAATTCATCAAGTTTTATAATTAAATGTTTCAATGCATGTAAATTATATCCCAATATATTTGACTTTAAAGAAAAGACAAAGAGTCCTTTGTCTATTATTGAGAATGTTGCTCACTCTATCATAGTCTCCCTTTTTAATCAAGAGCTGCAGACTGGGTGCTGTGCTGCAGTCCTATAATCCCAGCAACCAAGGCAGGAGAATTGCAAGCTCAAGGACAGCCTCGGCAATTTAGCAAGATGCTGCTAATAAATAAATAAGTAAATAGATAAAAATTAGCTGGGGCTGTAGCTCAATGGAGTCCTTGAATTCAATCCACAGAACTGCAACAACAACAACAAAAATCACTGATAACTGAATCCTCAGAACCAAATTTGAACACTCATTTGTAAGCCATCATAATTGACTTTTTCAATGTCATTCCTGGCTTGAATTTGTTTCCAACTTTTTACCTTAAATTTCAATGAATATTACATAGTCATGTTCTCCAAGTATTGTAAGCTACCATATTTTTCTTTCTGGAAAAAGGTAGTAGCAAATTTTTTTCTAAATATTTATGTAATATCTTTGTATAGATTTGATGGGAAATGCTTTTTCTCATTCTTTTATTAAAACCTGAAAAGATAAATATGTTGCTATGATAGATTGCATCTGGATTTTCAACTTAACCTTTCTGAAAAAATGGCTTCAGGCTCTTAAGATACTCAGAAACTACAATACATTTTGGTTTTGTACCTAATTTTGTAACAGCATTAACAAATATATTCTACAAAAGATATGACAATGAAACTTCAAATAGAAGCAATGTCAAGGATGAATTATCCACTCAAAATTTGAAAATTATCATAGGCAAAAAATTTAATTTAAAAAATAAAATATTTGCTCATTGTAAAATTCTTTCAATTTCTCCATATATTTGAAATTTTTCACAATGAAATGTTTGAATAAATGCAAAAATTCAAAACTCATAATAAAAAAGAAAATCATAATTTTTTAAAATTTAGTAGATTAAGTGTGGCTCGTCAATATAGATACTAGGAGCTCAACTAGCAAAAATAATAACTGGTCAGATTGTGTTTATTTCTATTTCAGATATGAGGGAAGTTAAGTAAATAACAAAATTCTCTAAGTCACATCTCAAACTGCACTGTACATACAACCACCTAAGGATTTTGCTAAAATGCAGATTCTGATTGAGTAAGTCCGAAATGGGATCTGAGATTATGCATTTGTAACACATTTCCAGTTGACGTAGATGCTGTTGTACCATGAACCATGCTAGTGAGTAACAAGGATATTTTTATTGTACTTTGTTTCAATAAAGCTTTAAATCTTTTAAATATATACCAGTAATTTCCTATTAATACAAATATCCTTTCTTACTGCTTTGAACCTCCTGATTATGAAACTTCTGTCTTAAACTGAACACAACACATAGGCTTCTGAACTTAGCTTGAAAGAGTAGCTATGACCTCTAAAAAGCTAAAGTATGCAATGAAAGAAAGTTCGGAGTAGTACTAAGCAAGGGTATATTTGGGCCATTTATCTTCTATATAATTAAGATTCAATTACAGAGGAAATATGTAACAAAATGTATTAACATTTTACTTTATCTTCTCTTCTTCAGAGAGAGTTCAGGCAAATTTGCACATTTGTTTCTGTCTTTAAATTTTTAGTTTGGATCAGTCATACGAAAAAGTTCAGCTATTCAAAGGGTTCTTTATTCCCATAATGATTGATATCTCAGACCTTCTGTGGAAGTAACATTCTCCCCTGTTTGAGGTAAATGATCTCTTGCAGGCACACCATTTGGATACCTAGAAGAGGTAATTTATCTCAAGTGGGCAAACACTATAATGAAAGCAAGAAGGTTGCCACCTGTCCAGTATTTACAGTGGCAACATGGAAACTGGGGTCTTTGCCCACTGCCTATAAATACATCATCAAAGTTTAAGAAGGTAATAGGGGCAGCCACCTTTAGCACTTTCTGAGCAATGAATTCAAGCTACCATTATAGAACTTCTACTTTCATGAAAAGGTAAAAAGTAATATCCTAGTTCCAAAGAGATATAAGCACAAGAAAGAGATTAAAGCATGAACATTTATAGGACATTTACATATACAAAGGACTTGGCTAAGCAGGTTACATTTATTCCTAGGATTCCATTAACTAGGAACTTTTATTAGCCAAATTGTACAGATGGGGATACTGAGTCTGTAAAAGAATTAAAGTTTGGGGGTGTGACCCAGTGGTGGAGTGCTTGCCTAGCACATGTGAGGCACTGAGTTCAATCCTCAGCATCACATAAAAATAAATAAATACAATAAAGGTATTATGTCCATCTACAATTTAAAAAAATTTTTTTAATTAAGTAATTTGCCAACGTTAGAAAAATAGTAAGCAATGGAGCTCAGACTCAACTTTAAAGATTAAGTTCCTAATCACTACTCTACTGAATATCCAACATGCTTAACTGCCTCTCCTAGAGAACAATATGCATATAATTTAGAATTTATAATAAATAAATACACCTATTTTTTTCAGCTTTGGCTAATGAAGAAAAATGTTCTCATGGCTGTAAAGGTCTGCCCTACTGCTTGTGAAAGGATAAGAACTAATTTTTAAAAAGAATTACTTGCAGAATTTTTTAAACTTAGAATAAGGACTATATAAGAAGCAATGTAGTTATTTATGTGTTTATTTTGCAATTATTATTTAGCATATCAAAAAAGTTACTACTTGGTATTGCCAAATATACATCCCAATTTTCCTGAGGCTAAAATAATTAAAATTCACCATGATGTTTACCAATATGTAGTCCTGACATTTAAAGTGATTTAAAAGGAAGAAAGGGAGAGAAGGAAGAGAGGAAAAAAGTAAAGACAGACTGGAAGAACACATAAGAAAATATGTTAACAGTAACTATTTGAGTGATTTAAATGATAAAAAATACTTTTTGGTTTTGTTGTTCTTTTGTGATTTTTTTTCAAGGTTTCTGAATTGATCAGTTTTCTTCTATAATGGGGAGAAGGTAGTAATAGGTGAGGTTTGCTTTTTAGAAACATAAATCCTCTCTATTGCAGACATTGTTGATTAATTGATATGATCAAACCACAAAACCTTCCCTTTTCTTTTGCCAATTTATAGCTAACCATCTAGGAATAACCATGTGATCCAGTTCAGGTCAAAGAAACGAAATCCCACTAGGTAAACTTTTGGGAAGGCTCTTGATTTCCAGATACAAAAAGATAGATTCAGCCACCACATGTCTTCCTATTTTTAACAGCTTTCTTGAAATATAATTAACTCACCATACAATTTTTTTTATTTACTTATTGATTCATTGAACACAAATGGAGTACAGCTATTGTTTCAATGGTTGTACACAAAGTAGAGTCACACCATCTGTGCCATACAATTTATTCATTAAAAGTGTATATATCAGTGGTTTTAGTACATTTACAGAGTTCTACAATCATCATACTACAATCAGTTTTATAACATCTTATCACCCCCCAAAATTTCCATCTCCATTAACTATTACTTCCCATGCTCCCTCAGCCCCCTTCCTAGCCTTAGATAACTACTAATTTACTTTCTGTTTTTAAATTTGCTTATTCTGGACATTTCAAAACAAATGGAATCATATAATATATGATCTTTCTTTTGCTTAATGATTCCAAGTTCATCCATATTGCAGCACATATCAATAATTTCATTCCTTTTTATGGCCTAATAAAATATCATCATTTGGATATCTGTCCTTTCATCAGTTCAGGAACATTTGGGTTTATTTTCATTTTTTAAGCTATTACCATATTACTGCTATGAACATTTGTGCTCAAGTTTTTGTGTGGGTGTGTCTTCATTTCTCTTGGATATATACCAGGATTGGAACTGCTAGCTCATATGATAAGTTCTTGTTTAACATTCTGAGGAAATGCCAGACTTTTTTTCCAAAGTACCTGCATCACTGTCTCTCCCACCAATAATCTATGAATGTGTTTGCATTTTACCTTTACCTTTTTCCTTACTGACCAAACACAATTCTGATGCCTGAAAGTAAAGCAGACAGCTTAAAACAAGGAGGCACAAATATGAAGATGCTAAGATTTGCAGAGAGGAAAGATAGTCTGGAGTCTTACATATCTCTAGACTTCCTATGACTTAGAAGTGGAAAAAAACTATTTGATTAAGCTATTTTAAGTGGAATCTTCTATTAATTAATAAAGAAGACAAAGCTATGACACCTCTCCAAACATACAATATTATCCTATTCAGAGAAAGAAATTTCTTCTTCATCTTCATATAGTTAATTGAAAACAAAGATCTTTTTAAAAGTTAGAGCTATATGTAATATGTAACATATCTTGAAATCTTAATATTTGATTTACTCCAAAATTTTATGAAAATTCTTTGTGATTATTTAGTTGATGAATTAATAATGATCAACATTTTAAAGTAAGCACACTTGGTAAAAAAAACTATTCAAAGCTCTACATAAATTAATTCAGTCTTCTAAACAACTCTATTAGATAGGTGATACTCCTGTTTTACAGATAAGAGAAACTGAGGAACTGATAATTCAAAAAACTTGTCCAAGGTTACACAAGCTAGAGTAAGGACCAATATTCGAGGTCAGGCAAATTCCTGCTTACCCCTAAATAGCTGCTTCCCCCATAAAGCATTAGAGCAATTTTAGGATAGAAAATTAATTAGTAGCCTAAATCTGTGTGCATGTGTGTTCATTAATGTTATATGTTATTTTCATGATGCAATTGGTAGTACAAGAGCAATATTGTTTCAGTAACCACAATATTGCAGGTACTATACAACATGTTCAATAAGCATTATTTCATTGAACAGCTAGGAAGAAGACCCTATGTTCATTTACAAGTAAAAAAATCTGAAACCTAGCAAATCTCTAAATATCTTGCCCAATTCACACAACTGCTAACTACCAGAGATGGATACAAAATCAAATCTTTGTTCAAAGCTAATGCTCTTTATGCTGTCAATAATGTTTACCTATTTAGGTTATTCATACACTTAAATTGTAAACAATATAATTATATTTTTATAAGCTATTACGGCTTTACTTACATTTATTATTCTCATTATCCACTGATAACCATTCATTTATCTTTAACTATCTGAAAATATGTTCCCATACTCTCTACTAAAATATCTGAAATTTCTATCTCTAGAATATATTTAAAAATGAAAACCAATGACCTGGAAAATATAATGTATAGTCCTTCATCATGTTTGACCAATTAATCTGTGACCCCAAATGGTCAAGTAAGGTCCATATTGATAGTTTTTGTACTGGTTCAATAATACCCAGTTATCTACCTGTCCAGACCATATTCTTTCCAATATTCCTTAGGACTCTGATACATCAATTATTCCTTCCCTCTGAGTGACAATCACTTCCCCCCTTAAGTAGTGCTTCTTAGCCAACAAACATATTAAAACCTTTCCTAAAAATAAGATTTCCTGAACTTGCTATATCCTCAAGCCATTAGAGGCACAACCACACCTAACATCAAAGCAGCTGTTCCAAGAGGCAGGCAAGACACCATTCTTACTCTATCGTCTACTTGATAGGTCTTAACTATACATATTGGTCTTAATCATTATGCCAAGATTTTAACTTTAAAAATGTTTCCACCACTTTTGGAATGTACTTAGGGGGAATTACTGCCTAATTTTATAAAACACCTATAAGCTGATTCTGAGCTAATGATATACTTACCCACCCTGATAGGGATATTATAAAAATACCCTTTGTAAATCATTATCTATAAGCTGGGCCTGCTAAGCATGGATTTCCATTCTAATCAGACCCAGCTAAATCAGTTGTTCCTTCCTGAAGTCCTTCCTATTCTCACAACCCACACTAAGCTGCACCTCATATGGATTCTTACAATATTTAAAGTCTACACTTCCTTATCTGCACTTCCTTGATTATACTCTGCCTAAAGTTATGCATGAGTTGTCATTTTTGCTCCATAATCACTTGTATATATTCTAGAGGGCCTAAACCATATATTTTTCATTTATCTCTTAAAGTATATATAGGATAGTAATAAAAATATATCAAATAAATTAATAATATAAAGAAGATTATAGCTTTACAAAACAATCTACTTTTAAGTATCTACATATGTATAAAATGTGGCTAATACAAACCATTTGTTAATTAAGCTAAATCCAAAACTATTAAATCCTTTCAAGAATGCAAGGTGTTGGGATATGGTTGGGGCTCAGTAGTAGAACACCACTTGCTTAGCACATGTGAGGCACTGGATTTGATCCTCACCACCACATAAAAATAAATTTATTTTAAAAAGGTACTGTGTCCATCCACAACCAAAAATAATTTTAAAAAGAATGCTAGTGTTTTGCTTTGAACTTGTAATACATAAATTCTTAAAATAATTTAGATTTTTATTTTAGACCCCAATCCCAAGTACATTAAGGTTTTGAAAATACATTAAATATGCACATAGTTTACCAACATCAAAGGCCACACTTAAATGATCTGTGAGTCACAAGTTTCCTACTAGAAGAACCTAGGTTTAAAACTTGACAGAAGAAGATATACAAGGATCAACAATTACATGAAAAAGTGTTCAACAGTTCTAGTAATCAGAGAAATGCAAATCAAAACCACCCTAAGATTTCATCTCACTCCAATTAGAATGGCTATTATCAAGAATACAAGCAATAATAGGTGTTGGCGAGGATGTGGGGAAAAAGGTACACTCATACATTGCTGGTAAAGTTACAAACTGGTGCAGCCACTCTGGAAAGCAATATGAAGATTCCTTAGAAAACCTGGAAAGACCCACATTTGACCCAGTTATCTCACTCCTCAGTTTATACCCAAAGGACTTAAAATCGGCACACTACAATCACGCCCCCACATCAATGTTTACAGCAGCTCAATTCACAATAGTTAGATTGTGAAACCAACCTAGATGCCCTTCAATAGATGAATGGATAAATATATACATAATGGTGGTATATATACACAATAGAACATTATTCTGCCACAAAGAAGAATAAAATTATGGCATTTTCAGGTAAATGGATGGTGTTGGAGAATATCATGCTAAGTGAACTAAGCCCATCCTAAGAAATCAAAGGCCGAATGTTTTCTCTGATAGGTAGATACAGATACATAATGGAGGAGGGGGGTAAGGGAAGAATGGAGGAGTGCTAGATTGTGTAGAGGAAAATGAGGGAAGGGGAGAGGGTAGGGAAAGAAAGATAGTGGAATGAGACAAATAACATTACCCTATGTACATGTATGAGTACATGAATGGTATGAATCTACAGTGCATACAACCATGGAAATGAAAAGTTGTGCCCCATTTGTGCAATGAATCAAAATGCATACTGTAAAAATAAAAAAATTTTTTAAATAGATACTTGAAATCACAATAAGTGCCAGAACCAGGATCCCAACCCAGCAGACCAGCTCCAGAATCCAGGTTTTGGTTTTTGTTTTTGTTTTCCAGTATTGAGGATTGAACCCAAGGCCTCGCACATGCTAGACAAGTGCTATTCCACTGAACTCCGTCCCTAGCCCTTGAAATTACAATGAATGATTCATATTTACATAGAATTGTCTCAAGAATTAAATTATACCCCACATTATCATTTAATTGATGCTTACATTTTACTAAGCAGGAAAGTCCTAAACAAGATATTACTTTTTTACTAATAATGCATCTAAAATTATCAAAATTAGTCAAATGACACAGCTTAACCAGTAACTGTATGTCAACATTACTTCCAATGCCAAGAAGCTAATTTTCATTGAACCCTTCATACAAACATATCATACAATCTGAGTTATGAAAAAAAAACTTGAATTTTAGACCTTTGGAAATCACTGATTATTGGTGGTTCCCTAACTAGTAGAAAGGCACAGAATATTCCAAATAACTCTACCTAAAATAAATTAGGAAAAATAAAAATATCACCAAACAAGACCAAATTTTCCTACTGGCTCAATTACTATTCAAGCTTCCAAAATTTACAGCCAGAAGTAGAAAAGAATAAAGACCAAAACAATTTAAAGAACACTGCTATATTACTTAATTTTAAAAAATTGGCTGGGGCTATAGCTCAGTGGTAGAGTACTCACACATATGAGGTACTGGGTTCAATCCTCAGCACCACATAAAAAAAATAAAATAAAGGTACTGTGTCCATCTATAACTAAAAATATTTTTTAAAAAATCAATGATGAGCTTTACATAGAAAAGCCAGATCACAAAGAGAAAATTATGAGGTAGATATATTTGCCAAGAAATGTCACTTAATTTCCCCCACAAATAAAGCCAAAATTAAACATTTAAATTTACATTAATTTATCATATCATTAAATATAGATTTAACAAACTCTCTGTGACTGAATAAAAGAAAGATAAAAACCAAAATATTTTCTTCCTAGATAGTTTACTAGAAATTGTACCATAAAGAATTTCTGGACATTTGCTTTTAAGTATATTTTGCAGGGACATAAAAGAGGAAATCATACCTGTTTTACTAATGACTTCTTGTAAATCAGCCATAGAACTGATTATTGCAGCAAGAAGATCAGAACTGGTAAGCCAACTGAGTGCTTGTAAACAACGTAACTGTTCCCTTTGATGTTCTACAAAAATAGATATTATCCATCATGAAATGTACCAAAAATTTCACTAAAATCCATATTTAAAATTCATGGCAGTGTTCAGTTATTTAAGAAACAAAATCAAACTTTGTACACAGAACACTGCCTAGTGCAGAAAAAACATCTACGAGATAAATATATTTGATTGACCTAATTTACTAATTTATAGATAACTATTAACTGAAACTAAAAATAGATTTTCTTTAATTATATTTATATTATTTAGTAGCCTACTTTTTAAAAAAGTAAATTGAATATAGTGCTTCCTCAGAATAATCCAGCATTTAAATATATATATATATATTTAAATATATATATATATATATTAGCTGGAATATTTATATTTGTGTCATTTTCATATAACTCCTCAATAGATTTTTAACTCTTATCATTTTATAATGATTCAGAGAAAGTGAAAGTATATTTTAAATCATGTTGTTTTAGATTTCCTTAATTGAAAAATCACTATATAAATTCTTTACTGCAAAAAAAAGGATTAGAACATAATAAAGCTAGACAATGTTAAAATTACATATATTTGCTTCTTTAAATTTAAATCAGTTTATAACCAAAAAATGTATATTTATATAAAATGTACATTTACCCATATACCACATATGTACCTACACATAATCAGGATTAAGTTACATGATTTGATACATTACATGATTTTTAAAGATTTTGTAGAATAGACATTCCCAGTTACTTCATTTATATGCAACTTAGATTTTAAAAACACAAATTATCTTACTTGGAAATTTATGCTTATCTTTGGGCTCTCCTGTACACACTAATATGCCTATGCCTTCTTTAAAACTTTCCATCCAGGTAAAAAGAGAAGCACATGACTGGCCCAAAATCTTGAGTCTGTTTGCTGCCAGAATTGCAATAACACCTTTCCGGAATATACGTATCAATCCTTTGAATGTTTTTTTTTTCATCTTCACTTCCTCTTGCTTCTTTTCCTCCACTGTTGACAATGCTTGGGCTAGAGTTCTAATTTCCAATTTGAACAATTCAAAGGTGTTGACCTGCTCCTGGAGAAAATCTCTCTGTGTAGATAAGGCACATGATCTGCTGTAGAGGGGATATAATGCCCCAGCCATCAATGCACAGGCTGCCAGCAAGGCTGTTTGTTCCCTTTGAGTCTTTGACAACATGTTTTTGAAGTGTGAATTTTCAATAGCCAACTGTTCATGTGACTTCTCAATAAGGTTTAATTTTTCCATATTTTTCTCTGCAATTTCTTGAAATTTCTATAAAAGAAGTCAAATATTTGATTATGAAACAAATGAGCATTTTACTAATTTCTCTTTATACAAAGAAAATAATCTTTTGCTGATACTACTTCTTTCCCTTCAAAAAAGTCATGTTCTAAAATATCTAAAAAAATATAAGATATAAGTCAAAATATGCACTGATCTCTAAATCCTCTAATCTTCTAAACACAGAAGCTTTACATAGAGAACCACACATTAATTTAAGAGTACTTCCTGACTTTCCTGTATATTTGAGCACAAATACCATATTTAGAAAAAGAAAATGTACTTTCTCTGCATAATATTTTCTCCTCTCTTCTTCAGTAGCTTTTATTCCTGCTTTAAAACAGAAATTACACTGTCAATAGAGGCTCATTAATTTTTGCCAAAATAAACAAGGGGTTAAACCAATGATGCAAGAAAAATCATTTCACTGTCTACCACTTACTGACAAGAAGGGGCTGACTCAGAGTGCTCATACCAGTTTCTTTTTTCTTACCTTTCCAAGATGGAAGGCTGGACACAGAGCAGCTCTGGTGGTGGGAGAGAATACTAATTGTGAACTGAGCCTCAGCAACTCTCTGATATTTGTCTAAGGTTCTTACAATTCAAATTTTGATTTAAAAAATAAAACAAAAGTTTAACTGTAATAACCATATTATAATAACCATGTTGACCTGCTCCTGGAGAAAATTCACAAGAAAACAAACTGGTTCTCTATGAAATCTTACATGTAATGATTAAAGTATTGCTAAGGTAGAGAGCAATTTTATTTATATGTGTGTATGTATATGTGTGTGTGTTTATTTATTTATACATACATACCAAGGATTGAACCCAGCAGTGCTTAACCACTGGGCCACATCCCCAGTCCATGTTCTTATTTTGAAACGGGTCTTTCTGTGTGTGTGTGTGTGTGTGTGTGTGTGTGTGAATTCAGCGGCACTGGAACCTTGAGTAACATCCCCAGTATTTTATTTAGAGCCAGGGTCTCACTGAGTTGCTTAGCACCTCACTTTTGCTGAGGTTGGCTTTGAACTCCCAATCCTCCTGCCTCAGCCTCCAGAGCCACTGAGATTGTAGGAGAGTACCACCGAATCCGGCAAGAGCAAATTTAAAAGATAAGGGATCCTAGTTTCTTTTACTATTCATTTATCATACAATAAACATTCCTGATCACTAATCATTATTGATTACTAAATTCCATGTGCAGGAAAACAAACAAGCAGGTCAATTATTATGGTATAATGTCATGACAGAGATATGCCAGATTGCCAAAGGATCACCAAAGGGAGCTTAACAAAAATAATGTTGACAGGCTTTGGGAGGGATATAACAATTCAAGGACAAGTGGGAGCAAGGTATGTAATAGAAATAACAACAACAAAAAAGCCTATTGCACTAATAAGGAAGCTAGGCAATAACCACTCTTTAACAATGGAATCCAACCCTTGCAAACTACAGTGACTTAACAGTTTCAGCTGGATTTTTATTTGCCCCGTGAGCTACCATAACTTAGCCATGGGCCTATTCCTTTTGAAAAGCAGTCTGAGGGAGTTCAATTTTAATAAGGTGGCCATTTGGAGAGAGAAATATTATACTCCCTAACTGTATGAGTAAGAGAAGTTCTACCTTCATTATGAAAGAATCCTTTGGAGATATTAAGGAAACTATCTTTGTATTATTTGATTAGGCTATACTATGCATAAAATTTAATGTTAAACTTTGCAAGAGGGCTGGGGATATAACTCAGTTGGTAGAGTGCTTGCCTCGCAAGCACAAGGCCCTGGGTTCAATCCCAAGCACCACAAAAAAAAAAAAAAAAAAAACAACTTTGCAAGAGGTATGTGATGAGTGTGTCTGACTCAAGAGTTACCCACTGAAAGTCTAGAAGAAACAAAAGGCTAAAATTGACATTAGCAGGAAGACCTCAAAGGAGATCAACTTGGGGCTAACCATATAAATTCTTGACCACTTGGCAAAATTTGGCTATCATGGATAATGCTGACAGGCAGTAGTCAAAAGTTTCAAACTTGTAGAAAGGTGCTGATGAGGAAAATAAATTCAAAGAAATGAGGTTTCCCTAAGGTGGACAGTGGACAGAAGCACTCCTTAGAGGTGTAGTTCTCAAGATAAGAGTATAGGAAGTACACAAGAAGTTGCTCACTGAACACTTCAGCTTCTTGGATGTTTTCCCCTGGCAGAGAGAAAACTCTTATTTTTAGACATGGTTTTCATGTTTCCATTCTACACCTTAATTGCTTTACTTATTCCAACTCTTCTCTAATGCCTAATCCAGCCACCATTCTAGGGTGGTACTGTGAGAAATGAAGAAAAGGGAAAATAAAAGGCATTGTGATTTGCCCCCAACCACATCTTCACTGATGGCCAAACTGTGGCAGAAATAGTCTATCAATAGAACTGTGTTGCAGGGGCTGGAGTTGTGACTCAGTGGTAGAGGATTTGCCTGGCATGTGTGAGGCCCCGGGTTCAATACTCAGCACCATATATGAAGAAATAAAATAAGAGATCCATTGACAACTAGAAAAATATTTAAAAGAAAAAAAAAAGAACTGTGTTCCAGAGCTCCAGGCAAATACCACTAGCAAAGCAAGTAATGTTCCAGAAGGAACTTTCTAAAAGGAGCACGAAAGCCTGAGAAGTAATAGCAAGGTGAATTGCTTGGAAGCAGATATAAAGACAACCCTCTTAGGGTAGGCAACCTTTAAGAAAAAAGTGACAGACTGTAGCCAGGTAAAGAAGAAAGAAAGGCATTTAAAAGTAAGAACCAGAAAACAGGATACCGTTCCACTGAAGTACAAATAATTCAGAATGCCTGAAGAAAAGAGGGAATGATGGAAATTTGGGAAGTAGATAGATAATAGAATTGAGAGCCCTATGTGCTAAACTAAGGAATTTAACTTTATCTGGTAAGCTTTAAAAAGACATAAAATCCTGCAACAGTAATATACTTGGCAAATGAATATAAGAATTGGAAATACTAATAGAGTCTTCTAGGAGAAGCAGAGTTTCAGGGCATGTAGGTAAAAAGTGGAAAGCAAATGGAATCACAAAGATTAATTCCATAGTCTCTCCAAAGTCAATTCCACCTGTTCAATTAAAGGAAAACTATAGAAAACCTGAAAAGATAAAAGAAGCAGACTAATAGTCAGATAAGTGGAAATAAAAGTGATCTCTGTGTCTCAGGGAGAGGTGTGTTTTCAATAAACAACTTTTTTTCAACAAAAATTTTTTTGAAAGAATGGATTTGCTGATGATATTTTATATATTTCAAAATAATATGCAAACTCATTAGTCAATATAAAAAGAATTGTTGAAGGAAAACAAAAAGTAAATAAGCCCCTTATGGAAAAGATTTAGTTCATTTTAGCACATGACAGATTTCAAACTCCTTCACAATAATACAGTTAGCTATTTTCAACTAGACTCTGAGGTTGATAGTTTTACAGATAACGCAAGTGAGGTTTTAGTGAGGTTAAATAATTTGCCCAAGGTCCTTCATCTTAGTTTACCTAATCCTCTCAGCCAACCTTGCTGTCTTTACTCACCAAGATTTTCCTCTCAAGTCACATCTCACATGCCTTCCCCATAAAGACTTCATGTTTTCCCACTCTCCTCAAGTTGATGAAAAGGGAGAGGTTAGTCTGCTTTTCCACCATCCAGACATTGGCATTACTACTTCTTTTCCTAATTTAACATGTACTCTAACACCCCCAGGTCTTTTTCCTTCCTTCTCCTCTATTACCATTCAAATTCTTACAATATTTCATTTCCTATCTATTTCATGACACTTTCTACTACTATCATTCTCATTCACACTGACCTTGACTTTTGCTGAACTAAATTAAGGTCACTGAAGCATTTAATTCCTACACTGCTACTTACTAACTTATATAACTATATATAACTATATATATATATATATATATATCTCAAACACAATAGATTGCTAGTTCCTAGAGGGCAGGAAGTATTTACTGTGGAGTCTGTCATCATACTCTAAACTCTATAGGTATTTAGTAAATGCTGAATGAATTAAATAACTCTTTATAAAATCATCCCTGGTGCTTAGTACAGAGTTTTGCCCATAATAAGCACTGAATAAAATACCTAATGAAATACCTAACACCTAATAAAGAAAAATACCTAATACCTAATAAAAGAAAAAAGCTTTACAATATGAAGAAAACTATAATAAAAAAAGAGAATTCCAAATATAATTTGGAACTTATCAGCATATCAAAATTCTGTTTTAAATTAATTGTGACTTTCCACAGGGACTTTCAGAGGTATTGCATTATTTCTGTGAATTATTCTTGAAGAACAAAGCCTGTTTGATGGTGAGGCTGGAAACCACTATAGAGCAAATTTGCCTTTAAAAAAAAAATCCAGTGTTCTCCACCCAAGGAGATTAAAGGACAAAATTTTTTAAACAAACATAAGGAACATCACTTTCATATGGCACAAAAGCATTTCTAGTACTGAAATAACCTGTTCTTTAGTGTATTTAATATCAAAAAATAATATTCTCAAATACCTCCCCAAAAAAGAATTCTTACCTTGAAATTTTTTTTAAAGTATAGGATGCATATCTTTTACACAGATCTTTTTAGCATATCAAAAATACTATATAACTGCACTAGTTTTTCTTTTGTTATTGATAAATTCAAAATACATCCAAAATAATGAGAAAGGATAGCTTCTTTCCTTAGTGAAACACCTACCTACTTCCTGAAATACAAACCTTATTGGTTTCCAGAACTCCATAAACTTTGAGACTTTGGGCCCCAAATTAAGACACTTCCCTAGGAGTAAAATTTTTATTTAAATCACTTAAGCTTGCTGCGTTCTCATTCCTCAATTTGGTACAAATTGCAAACTGGACATGCAATGACATATATACATCAAAGAACTTCATTTAAAATGTCTTATTTGTACGAATTATTTGTCTTTTTATGTAATAGCAATATTGGAAAATATAACAAACACATTTTCACCTAATTTTCCTATGATGTTAATGTTTCTCTTTTAAAAATAAAGGACATTTTGTGGAGAAACTAGAACCCCCATACATGGCTGATGAGATGCAAAATGGTGCAGTCACTTGCAAGAATGGTTTGGCAGTTTTTCAAAAAATTAAATATAAAGTTATCATATGATCCCGTGATCCCACCATCTGTGTAGATACACACTATATACTGTCTATTTGTGTATACCCACACATACAAACACACGCATATACACAAACTCCGTAGTGATTATTTAACTTAACACTATTTTTATTATGTAAATTTTAGCATGTCAAAAATATATGCTAGCCAAGCATGCCTATAATTCCAGCAGCTCAGGAGACTAAAGCAGAAGGACTAGGAGTTCAAAGTCAGCCTCAGCAATGGTAAAGTGCTAAAGCAACTCAGTGAGACCTTGTCTCTAAATAAAAATACAAAATGGGGCTGGGGATGTGCTCAGTAGTTAAGTGCCCCTGAGTTCAATCCCTGGTACCCAAAAAAGGAAAAAAATATATAGATACAGATGTAGATATAGATATATAGATACATGCTAAAAATGATATGTGCCTGCTTTTACTCTCATTTCTAATGAAATACAAATTATAAATTTCCTTTGAATAAGCCATGCCCTCAGAAAATAAATTTTCTTTATCATTAGATAGAATAAATGTATCGATTCAGGAAAGATGCTTGATTTGTGGACTATTATAAAATATTATCTTAGACTACTTGGAAGATTAGCAATATCATCTCTGAATTCTGATCTATCCCATGTCTTCCTTCTTTCTGGGGTTTCAGATCCTGGAGAGGACATGGGTTGGCTCCAGTCTCCTCCATGAAGTTTTCTCAAACTTTGACAACTTCCTCTTCTAAATTTATAGTGTTCTTTTCTCTTCTAAATTTGTAGTATTGTTTGGCAATTAATTATGCACAGCCTTCTGGTAAACTTTATATCATATAATTGCTCATGTGCCTCTCCAACTAAATATTACACTAGTTGAGGAAAGAACTATGTATTATACCTCTGTTCGAGTACCACAGTATGAAACACAATGTCATATATATATGATTGGACATGCAATCATGATTAATTTTAAATTAATAATAATTAAAGAATTGTCTTAATATTCTTACCTATAGTAGCTATTTTAAAATCGAGTGTACTGTACTAAACTTCAGTTTCTCAGGGAAAAACAGAAAAATAAATGTGTGCAGGTGGCTAACAATGTGGAACTATTTTTTTCATACATCATCATGTTTAATTATTAACTAATCAAGAATCACTTGGAAATATGAGTTAAAGGAATAAGAAACTGAAACGTCATTAGACCTATTTTCAGATATTCCTTTAAATTCAAAAATAGCATATATTTCTAAAAGAAACAGTGCTATAGTAATGCAAAAATGATTAGAAATTAAAGATGGTGATAACATATTAAAATAGTCCATACATTCACTTTGTAATTTCTAAATGCCAAACAATGTGCTCAACATTTAACATTGTTTATCACCATTCTAATGCAGCCCCTAGAACTTCCTTGCTGCACAAATGTGTGATCAGTCGTCTGAACCACAGTTTCCTCACTTGTGAAATAGAGATGATGCTTAAATAACCTATCTTCTATGGCTGTGGTAAGGCTTAAAAAGTAAGTTATACAAAAGCATTGAGAAGTCTATTGAACATTATGCAAACTCAAATGACAGTATCATATTTAACAAAAACAATTTATCAGAAAATTATGTGAAAAATAGAAGAATTTTCTAAAATTTCATTAGAGGTCCCTACTCACACTGATTCAGTCCATCAAAATTTCCTACGCATTCAGTATCTCTCTGTGAAGCTAGCATGTGTACCTTAAGGAACAACAACCCTCAAAAATATCAACAAGTTCCACTTCAAAAATTCAATTTTTCTAAAAAATTCAATTTTTAAAAGTTTCAACATCTAATAACTTTTAAATAAGTAAGCCAGATTTCTTACCAAATGCACTCTCAATAACAACATGAGTAAAATGCAATATAATATGACAAACCTAAATTTCTTTCATTTTTTTAATCTCCATTCTAAATTCATTTGATTTTACAAAAATGTCAAGTAAAGTTAAAGGGTTTACAATAAACATTACATCATGTTACTCTTACTTAACTGATAGTGAAAAACCATTATTTCTAGAAAGGAAATTCTTGTTTCAGTAATTTAATCTTCAGATAGAAAAGAAACAACAACATAAAAACTAACATGACAAAAGAAAGTTTAACAAATGGAATGGAGTTTGGCCCAGATGTTTCAATGAGCATAGACACTTAAGATATATTTACATGATTGTTCAACTGTATTTAAATCCAAGAATTATCCTACCATGTGACTGGCAAACTTAACCTAAAGTAAAAACAAGCTATGATACAAAAAAGAAGGTTATTAGCTCTACCAGTTTTACTTACCTAATAGCATTTAACTGTTTAAAAACTTATTCAAAAGTCTTACACATAACTTTACAATAACAAACATTAGACTCAGGAATCTATAGATAAGTCATTTGTTTTCCAGCAGATGGCCTCTACTAATGGCTATGTCTGACACCAAACATCGTACGACCCACAATTCTATGAAATAAGTATGGATTTTTCCCACTCATGTTCTTATCAACATAATTTTTAAGTGCATTAAGTAATATAAAATGACAATATTTTCATTTCCATTGCAGTTTTTCTGAAGGCAGATCTATAGAATTAATTATAAAAAATTTGTGAAATAAAATTCATGTCTTATAATATGCATAATACCACTTTATCAAATATAAAACCAAAATGAATTCCTGCTGTGTATTACATTATATTTGATGAAAATTCAAATATGTACATAATGAAGAATATATGCCACATTATAATATTAAGGTACTCTGAGTGAATAATAAAAATGATAGCTTTAATTTGCAGTCACATGAATCAAAGCCTAGGGTGTAACAAATTCTTTAGAGAAAAGTCTTCAGTAAGAACTTCTAAAACATTAGCATTTGTGATGACAGATTGATTCCCTTACTTCAAAAGTGAATTGCTCCATATTCCTACAAATACACAGTAAAAGAAATGTGTTCAAGACACTTACTGGCAAAGGAGAAAGTTAGAAGACTCATACTACCTGAATTAAGGACTTACAAAAGACTACAGTAATTCAACCACTACAGTATTAAAAAAAGGAGAGACATATAAACAGACTTCATTATAGAAGAGCCAGTCTTTTCAACAAATGGTACTAGAAAAACTAGGCATCCATACAACAGGATAAAAAAAAAATTACTTCAATGCAAATCTCAGATATTTACAAAAATTAACCTGAAATTCATCATAGGCCTATGTATAAAATTTAAAACTATAAAATGGCAAGAAGAAAAAACAGTAAAAAATCTGATGACCATGCACTTAGGTAAAGAATTCTTATATGCCACACCAAAAACAACCTATAAAAGGAAATATCAAAAAGATGGTTATCTGTTTTATCAAAACTGAAATGATCATTTTCTCTATAAAAGTACTACTAAAAGGATAGCAGAAAATATTTGCAAATAACATATCTGACAAATGACAAATTCAAAATATGTAAACAATCCTCAATGTTCAGTAATAACAGAATAATCCAATTAAAAATAGGGCAAAAGATCTACACTGATAATTCACCAAAGAATATACATAACAAAATAAGCATATAAACAAATGTTCAATTTTGATTGCTTGTTAGGGAAAATGTAAATGAAAACACCAATGACATTCCACTACACACCTATTAGAATGACTAAAATTAAAAATAAAAAAATGATGAAAACATTCTGGCACAGATGCAGAGCAAATAGAACACTTACACTGCCAGGGAGAATTTAAGATGTTACAGCCACTTTGAAAAATGATTTGACAGTTTAAGTTACATATACACTTACCATTTACACGAGAGAAATGAAAACTTAGGATCACATAAAAAACTTTCCATAATTGTTTAACGGATCTTTAGTCATAATTGTCCCCCAAATTCAAAACAATCCAAAGGCCCATCAAGTATCTGGATAAACATTTGTACAGGTATACAACAGAATATTACCCAGAAATAAAAAGGATTTAACTACTGATCATGCAGAACATAAGTAAATCCCAAATACATCTTTCTTTCTTCTTTCCTTTCTTCCTCCCTCCCTTCCTTCCTTCTTTTCTTTCCAGTACTGGGGATTGAACCCAGGATACTCTATCACTGAGCTACATCCCTATCCCTTTTTATTCTGAAATAGAATCTCACTAACTTGCCCAGGCTGACCTCAAACCTGCAATTCTCCTGCTTCAGCCTTCCAAATAGCTGGGATTACAGGTGGGCACCACCATGCCCAGCCCAAATATATTTTTTTGAGTGAAAGAAGCCTAACTCCAAAGGTTCCATGCTATATGATTCCATTTATATAACTTTCTGGAAAGAGCACAACTATATAAATAGACAAAAAAAAAATCTATGATTCAAATACACAGTCAACTGTTTTTTCACAAATATACTATGGCTATTCAATGAAGAAAGGAAAGCGATGAACTAATTATGTGAGAAGAGTAAGTGTAGGGGGAAAAATGAGCCTTAGCCTCTACCTAAGATCACATACTTCATTGCAATTGACCACAGACCTACATATAAAGACTAAAACTTCTAGAAGAAAACCTTGCAGTACTGAAAATTTATGGAGAACATAAAAATAACCAAAAGAGAAAAATATACATCTTAAAATTTGTGATCATCAAAAGAAACATTAAAATGAAAAAATTAATGAGAGACAGGGAAAAAATATCTGGGATACATAGGCAGATCCTCCTTAACTTATGATGGGGTTATATCCCAATAAACCCATCATAAATTGAAAATGCATTTAATACACTGACCTATGAAACATCATAGCTTAGCAACACAGTACACATTAAGAGCATGGTCATTTACCCTCATGATCATGACTGGGAGCTACACCTTGCTGCCACTGCCCAACATCGCAAGTGCATTATACTGCATCTCACGAGCCAGCAGCAGATCAAAACTCTACTAAATGCATATCACTTTCACATTGTGGTAAATTCAAAAACTCATAAGTAAAACCATAATTTGAGAACCATCTGCATACAACAAAGGGTACGTACACAGGATATGTAAGAACTCCTTCAATTCAATAATAAAAACACAAGCGTCTCCACTTTTTAAATGGACACACACTTGAAGAGATATTTTATAAATTAAGATATTCAAATAGCTAGTGTATTAAAAGTGTTCAACCAGGGTTGGGGATATAGTTCAGTTGGTAGAGTGCCTACCTTGCAAGCACAGGCCATGGGTTCAATCCCCAGTACCGCAAAAACAACAACAACAAAAAAACATCAGTGTTCAACCATCATTAATCACCAAGAAAATGTAAATGAAAACCATAAAGAAATGTCTTTTTTTTATTTTTGGTACCAGTGATTGAACTCAGGGGCACTTAACCACTAAGCCACATTCCTCAGCCTTTTTGTTTGTTTGTTTTGAGACAGGGTCTAAATTGCTTAGGTCCTCACTAAGTTTCTGAGGCTGGCTTTGAACTTGCAATCCTCCTACCTCAGTCTCCTAAACCACTGGGATTACAGGCATGTACCACTGCACCAGCATAAAATGCCATTTTAAAATTACTACAATGCCTAAATTAAAAAGAGACAAAACTAAGTGCTGCAGTGGATATAGAACAATGGAAACTCACATGTTGCCAATGGGAATAAGAGGAAATATAAGCAATTTGAAAAAAATTTTTTGACAATTTCTTATAAAAATACTCCTACCTCATGGCCCAACAATTGTACTCTTTTTTTTTTTCTGGTACTGGGGATTGAACCCAGCGGCACTCAACCACTGAGCCACATCCCCAGCCCTATTTTGTATTTTATTTAGAGACAGGGTCTCACTGAGTTGCTTAGGGCCTCACTAAGTTGCTGAGGCTGGCTTTGAACTCTCGATCCTCCTGACTCAGCCTCCCAAGTGCTGGGATTACAGGTGTGCGCCACCGCGCCTGGCAACAATTGTACTCTTAATAGTTAACCAAGAGAGATAAAAACGTATGTTGATAAAAGACTTGTATAAAGGCAACAATTGTACTTTTAATAGCTAACCAAGAGAAATAAAAACATATGTTGATAAAAGACTTGTATAAACCAGGCATGGTGGCATACACCTGTAATCCCAATGACTCAGATGATCACAAATTCAAAGCTAGCCTCAGCAATTTAGCAAGACCCTGTCTCAAAATAAAAAGGACTAGGGATGCGTCTCAGTGGTTAAGTATACCTGGGGTCAATCCCTAGTAACAAAAAGAAAAAGAAAAAAAAAGACTTGCATTACAATGTTTGTAGCACATTTATTTTCCAAAGCCAAAAACTTGAAACAACTCAAATATATACCTACTCACTATCAAAATTGTGATGTAGTGGGGCTCAGAGTGGTTTAAGTGTTTGAGCACTTGCCTGGCATGTATGAGGCTCTGGGTTCACTCCCCAGCACAGAAAAACAAAGCAAAACAAAAAAATACAGAGTAGCTCAAAAACAGAATACTACCCAGGCATAAAGAAAACTGACACTACTGAAACAACGTGAATAACATTATATTCAAAACCTTAACATTGAGTGAAATATGCCAACTACCAAAGACTAAATACTGAATGATTTCATTTATATGTAATTCAAAAACTAGTGAAACTACCGCCGGGCGTGGTGGCGCATACCTATAATCCCATCGGCTCAGGAGTCTGAGGCAGGAGGATTGCAAATTCAAAGCCAGACTCAGCAAGGGCAAGGCACTAAGCAACTCAGTGAGACCCTGTCTCTAAATAAAGAGCAACATAGGGCTGGGGATGTGGCTCAGTGGCCAAGTGCCCCTGAGACCCAGCTCCAAAAAAAAAAAATCTAGTGAAACTAACCCATAATGACAGGCATTAGAACAATGGTTGCCTATGAGATGTGAAAACTGACTTGAAGACAGCACAAAAGAATTTTCTGGAGTAATGAAAATGTTTCAAGTCTTCAGTAGGATGATGATTACATGAGTCTTTAATCAAAACATCAGATTACATACTTAAGATCCATGTACTTTATAGTTACACAACCAGTGTATCTCCACACTATGTACAACCACAAGAATGGGAAGTTATACTCCATATATGTATGATATGTCAAAATATATTCTACTCTCATGTATAACTAGAAAGAACAAATTAAAAAGAAGAGAAAAAAAATCCATGTACTTCATTCACTAAATGTCAATTTTACTTCTAAAAAAATAGTTTGGATCTTTTACTCCAGTAGTAGACAATGCATCATATAATGGCATGCATACAATGAATAAATGACTCCTTTTAGAAAGCATATTTATTGATTCATTCAAACTCATACAGAAAGGTGTAAGTTCATGTGGAGTCCTTAAGTTTGAGAATACAAAATGGTCTGATTTCAAGTACTATGAAATGAATTATTGGCAAATAAAACTAAATACATACATGCAAAAATGTACATGTGTGTATATGCATGTGTGCATGTGTAGATGGATTTTTTTTTAAATAAGACTTGCCAGTATAACCATGAATGGACAAAATGAAGACATTAAATACTGAATGAATCATGGGAAGAATCAACCTCCTTCTGGCTCCTAAGTAACCTATCATGGAACCCAAAGTGATGTATTAATAAATAAAAAACCAAAAATATAAATATATACACAATTATTGTGATTCCTGATGAGCAGGAATAATAGTTAACAACATAAGTAATGTTAACAATAATTTATATGGGAAAAACATGGTTATGTTAACTACCTTCTATTCTCCACAAAATCCAACACAAAATATATATTTCATAGTCAATTATCTTGCAGAAGGGCCTATAACTGTAACCCTAGCTCTTGTATAATGCTAGTAGAAATAACAAACAATAACACCAAATGAATAAAATGATAGTTCTCATGAGAACCCCCATAAATGGAGTAAACTGGATAAAAGGATAATTAATACTAATACTGGCAATATTTAACAAATCTCTTAACCTTTTACTTTTAAATTAAAGGTATACAATTTTAGCATGTAATTGAACAACACATTCTGAGATGCTTTAACCAAAAACTCATCTTTCCAAACTTAAGTGAAGACAATCCTTAATACACACACACAATACCTATCTGTGTGTGGATATGTTTATGTTTATATGACCGTGTGTGTGTGTGTGTGTGTGTGTGTGTGTGTGTGTGTGTATCTCCAAACAAGTTCTGTGGGTTTCTCATAAAGTTTTAAACTCATTTGGAATTGGTAAGAAAAAAATCTGGTCAAACTGAGTAACCCATTTTTTAAAGTTTTTTGTACAGTAGCATACCTGTGCCCTCTTCTGTACTTCAAGGAGAAGTTCAGAATACTGCAGTTCTAGTTCCTTCTTTTGTTTGTGCCAGCAGCTCTCCTGGGCTTTGATCTGTTCTGCCACTTTGTTAAAGGTGTCTTCCTGAGTCTGTTGAAGCTCTCTCATTGTGTCAGACTTGTTTTTACAGATATACTCTAGATGGCTTATCTATAAAGAGAAATGAAACAGAGTGAGATATACTAACAAATCACTTCCATCATAAAACACTCCAAATCTTCTACTATATTTTATTCATTAACATCATCTGAAATTTTTAAGTTAAAATGTAAATATACTAATAGGAATTAGCAAGATAAATATCATATTTTAGCAGAAAATAGTAACATTTGTAGACTTAGACAACGAATTTTTATTCTTCCCTTTATGATAAAGTTACTCATTCTATAATCAATTTTAATGAGATGATTAAGAACTATTCTTACTTCAGGAACCAAAGTTCCTAGCTATTCAGATATCTCGATGAGAAAGGAAGAATTCAAATGAGAAGTACAAATCTTGGTAATTACATGTTACTCAGCCGAATGTTTCAATCATTTTTAAATTTATCAAACACTAAAAGGAAAAATATTATCTTCTAAAATGTATGACAATTAATGATGTTCTGAAACTATAAAAAATTTAACTGTTACCATCTCAGAGGGTTAAAACACACTCATTTTAATTATCAGTAATTTTTAACCCATTATATCCACATTCTCAATCACAAACAGCATCTGTGCTTCTTACATTTTAGTCTCTCATCTCTCAGTACTTCTCAATGCCTCTGGTTGTGTTTGCCAATAGAATCAAGGTAAAATGTTCAACAATAAGAAATCTCACCCTAACATTGGGCTGCTTTATTAGTTCTAAAGGTTTCTTTTTAAAACTTACAAAACAGTTTTCCCTTCCTGCCTCCTAAGAGCAAATGTCATTTTAACTCAGATTGAGAAACAACCATATAAACACAGTTCTAATCAGTTCAACAACTCAGGATAAAAAAACAATATCTTCAACATTGACATGTTGATCTTCTAAGCCATGTAAATTCTCTGTAACCAAAAGCAGGGTTTTTTCTTTATTGGAAAAATTCCTAGGCTTGTGAAATGGTAAAGTGACCGTAAAAGTTTACTATTTTGTTCAACAAAATATATGTCTTACCTTCTAAAGCAAGGATTGGGTTTTCTTATATATAGTTTGTTGTATTTCAAGAAACAAGTCATAAGCATATAATTAAAAATTTTCCAAGTGCTTTTAAAATAACACCTCATATTTCCTAAGCAAAGAATTTTAAGATCATGTTTTTGAATAACTGTATCCTGTTTCTATTTTATGCTAACATAAAGAGTTGGTTTATTAATGTAAATGACTAAGTTCTTTGAATTGCTTCATCAGTAAGATTAATTTATTTTCTTTTAATTAGGTCCCTGTGGCTAATACTGGCTAGTAGTATTAGCATGTCCTGCTCAGAAAGTGGAGCTTAGAGACTTCATACAGACTTCAGTCACATTTACATGCCCACAGCAATGGCATCAAACTGAGTTGTAGACAAGCCATAATTAATGGTATTGAATTATTAACATCCAAATTCTTTTTGAAATAAGATGAATGTCAACCCCTCTTAATGATACTGTGATGTGGACAAATGTCACTGAATTTAATAGAGGTATCTGGTGCCTGAGGACAGTTACCTTCTCATTAGCCCTGGTAAGGTCTGCAATAAGGGCATCAACATTCTCCTGCAAGACTGCACAAAGCTCAGACCAAGAGAATTTATCCAACATGCCTTCTGGTTGTTTTATGAGCACACAGCCTGCTACCAAGTGCTGATACAAGGTATGAAGGAAGGTTAGCTTCTCCTGCAAGAAAAAAAGACAAATTAATTTGTTTGTAAACATTACAAGAGGTAAGACACATAATACATTAGTGAAGAATTCATTTTTAAAACTTTGAAATCAAAATACTCAAGTTTCAGATACTGTCATTTAATGACTTTTTAACATTCAACACCAAGCATTAGATAAACTATTTGGAATTGCTTATACTTGGTATTCAAAACCAAACTCTGATATCTAGAAGCCAGGAGACCAGGGTTCAAACTCCAGCTTTGCTGCTCATGAGGATTTAGTCTGAGTAAGCACCTATTCGGGTCTAAGCTCCCTTGATGTAACATGAGGTATCCAGACTTCTTGTTTATAAACCTTCCTAATTGGAAGTCAATGTGGCAATTCTATAATTTCATGTTTACATTTTCTAAAACAAATACAGAGTCAAACAATACAGAGAAGAGTGTTATTCAATTCTGATGAAGAACAAGTTATACCAATATCTGTACTTTACATGTACACAATTACTCAGCTTTCTTCCTACTCCAGAGATTCCAGTTTCCTTACCACTTATAGGAAATCTATCCCAAGCCCCTTAGGCGAAGTAGAGAGTGATATGAAAGATATGGATGAAGGACTCGTTTGTTTTCCCCACTTATAAGTTTATACCGTATGTGCCACACTGGGCATTTGTAGGTGTTTAAACATTACAGGTCAAAAAAAGTGTGGATGTAGCTGCCAAAGAAATATTTTCAAAAATGTCCAATTAGAAATATGTTTTAAAGGTTCTTTAAAAGTACATTATTATTATTATTACAATAACTAAACTATCTATTGTTGAATGACCTAAAAGTATTTACTGTAATCTAAAATTTGGATAAAGTTGATCCTATCTTGAACACACAAGAATTTACTTACTGTAGAGTCAAATGGCCCCCTTTATAAGGTATTTCATCTATAAAGTCCCAAATCATAGAACTCAAAGACAAGGTAATTGTGAAGTTGCAAAATGAATATCCTATGTGGATAAAATTAATTCCCTCAAAATGCTTTTGTAGATCAGTAAGAAAAGAAAACTTTTTTAAAAAGAAACTTAAAAAATAAGAAGTCTAATCTTCAAGATTAAAAAGACACTACAGCATATAAAAAGATTTTGGAATTAGAAGTTATAGGAATAATTTTCCTGAACACTTCAAAATGTGTATCATCAATTCATTCTATATGCCACCTTGCTTTTTCCAAATACAATAATTTTTAAATCAAAGATTTTAAAATGTGGTTAAAACAACAAATTTGAGTCAAGAAATCACAAAAAAAATTGAAATGTGCTATGCATTCTTATTTATTTATTTATTTATTTATTTTGCAGTGCTAGGAATGGAACCCAAGACTTTACACATGCCAGACAAGCACTCTGCCACTGAACTGTGACCCCAGTGCTGCACTGTCCTTTAAAAAGCAGTGAAAAATGACTTTTGCATTAGGTTTAGATGTATAAATATATTAAAAACTATAAATACCCAAATGTAATATTCAGGCACTAAAATCTTTCTTCTCTATGTTTTTGCCAAGGGATCACATTCATCCTCAAGAAAAATTCATTGTCACCATTATGTCCTTTTTCTTTGGGCTATGATAAACCAAGCATGATAATCATCCATTCAGCGTGAAAAGAGAACCACAAGATCCAAAATCCATTCACACGTTTTGAACCCAACCACAACGCTGTAGACATGCTGACTTTACAATATAGTCAGGCTTCTAGTTTCCTTTACTTTAATCATTATCTGATGTGTAGAACAATTCCAATCCCTTCATGTGGACACAATTTAAATCCCAGACTGTAAGAAGAGTGGAAAGAATGTTTCCTTCTGCTCTCTTGGCATTCCTGTTCCTATTTGTTAGAGTAATGAACTCAATATGCAGGACAACTTTAGATAAACCAGTTTCACTGGCTACACTAGAGCAATATCCCATGGGTTAAAGAAAACATAAGATAATAATTCCATTCACACAGGCTTGTATAGAATATGAAATTTTTATCATCACATTTTAAGAAGTCATTAATAAATAAAAATGGGCAGACAACTTTCCAGGTCATCCCAAAGAAGTTTTAATTCTATGGAACTTTTATTTTTCTAAGTTTTTGCTAATACCCTACAATTATAAATAGCAAGAACACAGACTACTAACATAGATAATATTCCTGTTTTACAAACAAGAATACTGAGAATGTGAAGAGACTAAGTGTATGGCTTGGCCACAATTACACTGTTAGTAAACAGAAATATCAGTATCCAAATTCAGGTTAGGTCTATCTGATTACAAAAATCATACTTTTTTCCACCATACCAAGCTGCAGAACTATTGAAATAAAAAATAATTTTGTCATTGACAAAAAGACAAACTGAAAGGACAGTTAGGAACTTAGCAGCTTGAGATATGATTATCTATATAGTCAAAGAAAATTGATGGTCCAAGTGATAGAAGGGCTGAACTGTATTATTTTCATACAAAGCAAGATGACACCCTTGCAGTGGAATAACTGATTTTGCAGCTGTCATGAAGACTGCAAAATACTTAGCTCAGAAAAATTTTTTTTTCTTTTTCTTAGGAACTTTTTTTTTTGTTTTTGGTGATACTAGGGATTGAACTCAGGGGTACTTTACCACTGAGCTACATCTCACCCCTTTGTATTTATTTTGTGACAGAGTCTCCCTAAATTGCTTAGGGACTCACTAAGTTGCTGAGGCTGGCCTCAAACTTGCAATCCTCCTGGTTCAGCCTCCTGAATCACTGGAATTATAGCATGCACCACCAAGTCCAGCTCAGAAAAATTTTTTAAAAATTTTTGGAACATAACAACTTTCTTCCTTCCTTCCTTCCTTCCTTCCTTCCTTCCTTCCTTCCTTCCTTCCT
>JAJEJO010000519.1:19361-268461 GCA_020662805.1 Glaucomys volans | reverse complement strand
CCTTCCTTCCTTCCTTCCTTCCTTCCTTCCTTCCTTCCTTCCTTCCTCCCTCCCTCCCTCCCTCCCTCCTTCCTTCCTTCCTTCCTTTTCTTTCTTTCTTTAATGTGGTGCTGAGGATTGAGCCCAGTGCTTCAACGTGCTAGGCAACTGTTCTACCACTGAGCCACAACTCCAACCCTCAGAACAATTTTTTAAAATATTTTTTTAGTTGGCAATGGACCTTTATTTTATTTATTTATATGCAATGCTGAGAATCAAACCCAAGGCCTTGCATATGCTAGGCAATCACTCTGCCACTAAGCCATAATCCCAGCCCCAATTTTTTAAACAAATCATATATGAGTAAAAGTAGTCATGTAGTACATATAAACACATAAAAAAAAATATAAAACTGAGATTAGTGAAAAGCTTTCTGAGCCATCTTCCAATTTTAGGTAATACCTCAGTGTCTTTATGGAAAGCCTGGGAAAGTTTCTGCAGTTCACTTTCACACTGAGCTGCTCGAGCCTTTTCTTTCTCCCAACAGTGCAGCACATTTTGTAGCTCCATTTTTAAAGTACTTATTAAAGCCTCTCGGTCTGCACATTTAGTGCGTAAATGACTTAATTCTTTATGAACATCAGTGAGTTTATCCTGAAGTTCCTGTCAGAGATACAAATAGACTATAGACCATACAAGACAGAATCAGGACATCAGGCATACAAATACAAAATATGAAACTTTCAAAGCTAATACAAAATAATCAAGCACTTACTTACAATGCTAAACATTAAGGTATTTTACTAGATATATTTTCTAAATATAGTAGTTTAGCTCAAAAGTTAGAAGATCTGTTATGTTTGAGCATTTACATAAAATGTTAGTAAGTTTATTCCAAAAGCTCTTTGAAGGGAGCCTTATTTTACAAATCATTATAAAGAAATAACTTGGTGATTCAAAAAAATTTAAAAACATTTTATGTAATTAAGTAAATCTTTTTACATTTAATATAAGAACATTTACTTTCCTATGACATTCCGTACTAATACAAATCTCCAATATGTGACATAAAACCCTGCTGAACTATAAGTTTCTTAACCTTAACAAATTCTATTGAAGTGCATCCATGAAAACTCAATATGAACCAATATAATAAACAAAACTCAGCAAATCAAATTTTGCAAAGATATAGTACATAAAACCAGCACAGAAAATAAACTTTTTCTGGACCTTAGCCAGCTATGGCCTTAGCCCATTACCAGACATGATGTACTAAAAACAATGGTTCTGCCCTAAAATGATGAAAAGTGATTCCAAATATAGATGTGTTTATGTAAAATATGATTAACACATGTCTAAAGCAGGACATTAAATCTCAAACTATTTTTTGAATCTATGATATTGTATCAGAGAAATCTATTTTCTCTTTAACCAAAACAATTTCCAACCAAGTTTTCTTAAAGAAAAAACATTGTTGTTACTATGATCAACAAAAACTTAAAAATGTATTCAAATATACTTAAAACAAAGAAAATATTTTTTCAGATATCTCTTCTTGAAAACGGTCCTTAAAAAATTATATTTGCTTCCTAATGCAAGAAATCCTAATACCTTTATATTTTTAGTGTGAGATTCGATCTTCTGTTTGGTAGAATCGAGTTCATTAGATGCCTTTTCCTTAGCATCATTCATGCTGTTTATCTGATGAAAGAAAAGTAACTTTTTAACATTTTTCAGGGATAGTTAACTCGAAAGCTAACCTTTAAGTGATTTTTTATGCAATTACTTAAATACAAAGTTTTTGATAGTAATTAAGAGTTTTAACAAAAATACCTCTTTTGGTTAAATGATGTGTAGTTTCTGTCACAAGCTCACATGGCTAAAAAGAAAAGTATTCAACCTTAAAATGTCAGTGATGTTATTGTATTTTTACTAGATGTCTGGATAAAAGATTTCATTCTTACTGTAAACAAATATAACTTTATTCTTAAAATCCTACTGGACCAAAATGCCAGAAGCAGTGGTATCTATAAAGAAAGAAAAAAGAACAGAGCAGAAGACTGTTTTTCTATATATCATGAGGGTATTCACAGGTCTCTCACTCCATATGACAACTTCAGGGTCGGTCACATGCAGTCCTACTGGGAAGGCTTGTGGCAGGTCATCAGTTGGTCCTGCACCGCTTGTGATTTATTTTCTTTGACAGTTCATTCTTCTTTCTGTCAGACTGCTCTTTTTGCTTTCTTTGCAGCCACCCCTTTGGTCTCCCCACTGCTGTCTCTGGCACAGGTTCACAACAAAGCACATTACTAAGCCAAAGCCTGCTGAGTCGACTTTTCAACTGTGCTGAGGATCATGTGACATTCATCCTCCCAAATAACAATTCGCTGTGGGTAATATGTTCCTAGTTACCCTGCAGCTTCCAGACCTAGGCCTCAGAAGAGTTTCATAAACTACTAACAATACAGGTCATCTTGTCTCACTGGGAAAGACGTAGCAATATTTGCTCTTCATAGAAATTTAATTATTTCATTGGTCACTTTCTTTTTTTCCTTTTGAACAATTATAGAGGGTATTAAGTTGACTCATTTTTTCCTCCTTTGTTTACCTTAACTAACTAAAATAAACTCAGTTTCTACCAATATGTTAAATATAAAGTTTAATGGCCATTGTGTTATATAAAAGAAAAAGAATAAATTGTATGCTTTGTGACTTGTCTTAGGCTGAACAATCTGTTGTTTTGCTAATTGTATTTAATGTAATTACTTCATATGCTAATTTGACAAGATGTAACTAGACAAACTCTTCAATTTTTAAAGCATGAATTCATAAAACATTTTAATACCCAAGAAAATTATCAACTCACACATTAAACAATACAAATGAGATGATAAATAGAAGCATGAGCTTTTTCAATCAGCAAACTAAAAGCTTCCAGGCTACATCAAACAGATATTTGTTTTTAGAAACTTCTAACAACACTTTACTCCCTTTAGAGAATGAAAACTGATTTCTTTTTTATTACATTTTCCATAGCTTGTAGAATTCTTAACCTAAAATACTGACAAAACCTAAATTCCCACTACCTAGTTCACATATCACAAAACACATATTTAAATACAATACATATCAACTTAAATGGCTTGCACTATTTTTTAAAATTAAAACATTATGAAGTCCAAGAAGTGAATATTTATAACTTTGAAAATAACAGTTAGCCTGATGAGTTACAAAACCATAAGTGAGACACTACACTTAAGGCCACACTTAAAGAAAGAGCACTGACAGACAATTTATTATTTTTTGTATCTGTGAGGCTGTCAATTCAACATTCCCAATCTTTTTGACCTTTGTAATAAGCTAGGGCTATGTACTGGTATGGGCTGAAGGCGATATGTGTGGAGCCAAACAGTGCAAGTGTTACCTCATTAGATGCATCTTCCAGCTTGTTCTGGTAATCTGTCAAGGTACGCCTCAAAGTCTCAAGGACAACAGGGAAGCTAGGAGGTTTACCTTTGTCCTTGTGGATACCTAGAGAAAAATATAGGATGAAAATATACCCTTAAAGTCACATAGCCACAAAAGCTAAGCGAACAGTAGCAGAGATATTACGATGAGAGGTGAAAGATGTTATAAAACACTGAGCAAAATTTTATTCTCTACTATACTGCTGTATAGCCAAGGAGCAACAGCCTTTCTAAACAAGTGTTCAAACTGAAGTTAATAATATACCAAGTTCAAATTTATGCCTATTTTCTACCTTATCAACCCATATAATATTAGTTCTTTTTTTTCCCTCCATTATCTCCTAATAGCAGTGTTCATATGAACCTGTTGTTCAACAACTACATGAATAATCTATAGTACCATTCTTTTGGGAAATTGAATAAATGTACTTTGGTTGTGTTTCTGATCAGCCAAGCCTTTTATAACATAGTAGTTTGCTTAAATAACAACTTCTGAACCCAAGAGTATATACTCTTCTATTATGCTTGGAAATATTCTTCAATCCTTAAAATTCTCAAGTTACAAGTTGAACTAAACAATAAAAATGTTATTATCTACATGGCCCACATCATGTTTCAATTAAAATCCTTAAGACTGATATTCATTATAAAAATATGAGTATTTCCTTATTACACCCTCAAACTACTTTAATTTAGTTGGGCTCTAAGTTAAATTAGGTGAGCTAATCAAGTTCATGTGGTCAAATGTAATTTCAAATATTAACTCAAAATAATCAAAAATTGAGTTTCAAAAACCACTTTAAATTGATTTTTTATTTTACTATTCTTTAAATGTCAAAAAACAAGCACCAAAACTTAGTAACCATTCATATTAAAACCATTAAAACCATTCATATTAAAAACCACTCATATTTTGATTTCCTGTTATAGTTTTCCCCATATTTTATAATCTAGATATTTCAATATATTAGATAACTTTAAAAAGAAGTATTCATGCCAGGCGTGGTGGCGCACGGTAATCCCAGCACTTGGGAGGCTGGGGAAGGAAGATCGCGAGTTCAAAGCCAGCCTCAGTAACTTAGCGAGGCCCTAAGCAACTCAGTGAGACCCTGTCTCTAAATAAAATACAAAATAGGGCTGGGGATGTGGCTCAGTGGTGGAGTGCCCCTGAGTTCAATTCCCAGTACCAAAAAAAAAAAAAAAACAAGAAAAAAGTAAGTATTCATAATATGTTTTATTATTTAGTCATTCATTCAACTAATTTACTGAATTCCTACTGTTTACTAATCTTAGGCATTAGGCATACAGAGGTTAGCAAAGTCAGTGTAGTTTCTGTCCATATACAATTTATAATCTAATAAGAGGAAGAGATAGTAAATAGATCACTTCATAAGATCATTCATCTTTCTTTTACATATTCAAAGACTGGAACTTGTAAAAGATGGGAGAAGGCAGTAATGAAGGAAAGAAAACAGAAAAGGGGAGACAGTGCTCAGTTAACAATAGATTACTTAATTCATCTCAGAGTATTGGTAATATATATTGTTCTAATCTAAGGGAAAGGACCAATAAGGTATATTAAAACACTATCTTAAGTATGGATACATCTTAAATATTCTTAAACATAAGAATAATATTTAACTTAAAAACTAAAAGCAATGTGAAAACAACATTTATTCCAGCTAGGAAAAAAAATACGCAGTTTTGAGCCATGAAAATGGCTGTGACTATGAGTTGGAACGACAGCTCACTAAAAATTTCATTAAAGGTCTTACCAAATAAAATTTTTTAAATTACTCTCTTGCACAAGATAAAATATGTAATATAAAATTCTTTTCTTTTGCCACTAAAGTAGTCCATGAATAAATTATTCAAGGACTCTCAGGAAATCTGCTAGTTTTTACAATAAGGAAGAAAACTTCCTCTCAGAAATTCAGAAGAATAAAATCACCTTGAGCATTCAGGAGTAAAGGGACAAAATGCCCTGTCCTTACTGACCCATGCACATTTTTTATATTCCACATAAAATAAAGTTTTCTTGCCTGAAAATATTTATAAATAAAGTTTAGGTACAGAGTATGCTTTATGTCCCACCAATATCTATAATAAAAAGAAGTACTTACTGTCCCTTTGCATGGCAAAATGCTTACAAATAAATGTCCACAAATAAAAACCTTATTGACTGATTTGGTTTAAGCTAATAATATTTTAATCACTACACTATGACCCAAAACACATTGGACTATTAAAACTATCCTATCAGAGGGAGGTTTAAAAATTAATGCAAAAAGAGCTCTAAAAAAGATTTGAACAGTGGTCATAATTAGCTTTTCAAAGATCAAATACCAAGTGAAGGACAGAAATGTCAGAACACTTTATATTTCAATAATAGCAACTCAAAATCTTTTGTTTTCCTCTCTGCCTCTCTCTACCCATGTCTCTGAACATAGGTGCCAGCCTATACTTTCACAAAATTACTCCCCACTTAAATTTCTTCCCCTAGCTTTTAAGTATGTTTCAACTCTAGCTAAACTTTGGCAATCCTTCCTTGAATTAGTATCCCACAAGAAGGGACAGGGAAGAAGAAAACCCTGTATTTAAATGTTTCCTTTTAGACAATCTCAAAAAGCAAATGTTTTTACATGACTCATATAAACAAATGGTTTTTCTTTTTAATTTTTTTATTAGTACATTAGAATTATACATAATATTGGAATGCTTTATATATATTTGTACATTCACATGATATAACTCAAGCTGCTGTTATTACCTCAGTAAGCTATAATTCCATAGTAAAAAGAGTAAGTAGTAATGAATGAGATAAATCCATCTCCTCTACCTTCTCAGTCATTCTCTTACCTGTTTCCTGCAAGACTCCCGAAGGGGAGAATTAAGAAATAAAAGAATTTAAGACAAAGATTGAGCTTCTTTTAAAAGATAACTGGAAAGAACATGAAGGAGGGGGGATCCTGTTGTTTGATGCTTTTTTTTTTTATCATGTAGTAGAAAAATAGAAAACATCATTCAAATGGATTTTATTTTCACCCAATAAAAAATAAACATTCACTACATAATGCTTTGATTAAAAAATGCCTTCTTATTCTAAAAGCACTAAAACATAAACATATTTTTCTGGCAGTTATACTTTTCAAGCTCAGACTACATTCTGCATATTAACTCATCTTAATCACTGAGGTCATAAACATCTTCATTATCCTACAAATACTGGTGCTCATTCTGGAGTATTTAAGGAAAATGGTTCACAACTTTGCTAACATATGGAAAGTATTTATTATGTAAGTCCTACTCATCTACTCTTTATGTCCCTTGGGAGACTCCAGAAAACATTTCCTTTACCAAGTCTTGAGAAACATGCAGTGAAGGGGGAGCCAAAGCCTTCCTGAACACTGTGTGGCTTGATAAACTGTGTGGCTTTCAAAACAAAAATAAACCGGTCATGGTGGTGCATGCCTGTAATCCCAGGGACTCAGGAGGCTGAGGCAAGAGGATTGAAAGTTCAAGGCCAGCTTCAGCAACTCAGAAAGGCCCTAAGCAATTCAGTGAGACCCTGTCTCAATAAAAAGGGCTGGGGATGTGGCTCAGTGAGTGATTAAGCACTAGGTTCATTCCCCAGTACATAAAAAAAAAAAAAAAAAAAGACAAGAATAATAATAGGAAATGGTGAAATCAAATGGGTTCCCTGAATTGAATGGAAGTGATGGAATCTTGGGGAATACAGCTCAAGTGCTAACTGTTAATTTTTAGAGATAAAGTGGACATAGTTACCATAATGGATGGAGTCAAAGCAATAAACAAAAAGGCCTGACCCATGGAGATCACTAGCATCAGCTAGTTAACTGATGATCATGATGTCAGATGATCATCATGTTCCTACAACTAGTCTACTTAAGTCTTATTTTATTTGCATAAGTGAAACTCTCTGGGTCTAATTAGCAGAAGTATGACCAAAAAGAGAATACTGACCCTCAATCACTTCTCAGATTTGAGCTAGTTCACAGACCAAGATACTAAGTCACTAATTCAGGAAGATCTAAGATGCTATTGTGGTTCAAAAAAGTCAGGATAGGCACTTACAGAGGTCAGGTTAACTCAATTTTGGGTAAGGTCTCTTTCCAATGGGTCCAGTAGGTTTCTAGCCCACCTCAGTTATTTCCCCAGTTTGAAATGCACAGTTAGAAAACACAAAAGTAGAAACCCACACAATGCCCATTCTGGACACTGGTATGAGGAATATTGTAGAGAAAAACTAAGTTTAAAAAGTCAAGTGAAGTCGGGCCTATAAATCCAGAAGCTCAGCAGGCTGAGGCAGGAGGATCACAAGTTCAAAGCCAGCCTCAGCAACTTAGTGAGATCCTGTCTCAAAATTAAAAAAAAAGAAAGAAAAAGAAAAAATTGAGGGGGTTTCAAGATGGCAGAATAGAGGTCACTTTCCTGGCTGCTCCATGGTGTGAAACCAAGAAATCAGACACGCAGCTTCTCATCAAGGTAAGTGAAAAAAAAAAAAAATAAAGGGGGGACTTTACTGGAATTTAATTGGACACTCAAACTAGATCAGGAACTCAGAGGTTGGATATAATAAAATAAGAAAGAAATCCCCAGCACCACAGCCTCTGATGTGTCCAGAGGCACTAGCCAGAGCAGTGCTTCCATAAGCAAAGTGGAGGGATTGGGAAATTAAAGGAACCACATTTTGGGGAAGCCTGAGGCATATCTGGTATGAAAAGGATACAGATCAAAGACACTGCCCAACTAAACTGAAAGGTGCACTGCACAATATCTTTGTGCAGGAAAGAAGCCACCATCTCTCCTGGTGGTGTGTGGAGGATAGAAGAAGAAACCATTTTGCAGCCATAGCACTGAGGCTGATAGCCACAGAAGCTGACTGCTGGCAAACCCAAGTTTGGCCTGAACTATAGGCCTGGCAAACCCACACTGCACAACACAGAGTATGCCTAAGTGACCAGGAGAAAATCAAACGCTGAGAGAGTTTTACATAGGGAATATTGGTCATGGAAACCTACCTGGCTCTCCTCCTCCACCCTCCAATCTGACTGCTTGCAGGACCACCTGGGAGAGAGATGCACCTGGCCAGGAATTTATTTGAAAAGGCAGGTTGGGAGAGACTGACTTTGGAGATTGAACCCAAGACCAGGAATCATGAGGTCTACAGGTGATGTAGTGAACCAAAACTGGCTCCAAGAATCAATAAATGGGATGGTATCAAGCTAAAAAGCTTCTTCACAGCAAAGGACACAATCAAAATGTGAACAGAGAGTCTATAGAATGGGAGAAAATCTTTACCACCTGTACCTTAGGTAGGGCATTACTCTCCAGGACATACAAAGAATTCAAAAAACTTAACAATAAAAAAAAAATAACACAATCAATATATGGGCAAAGGAACTAAACTGAGAGTGCATAGCAACTGGTCAACAAATATGTGAAAAAATGTTCAACATCTCCAGCAATTAGAGAAATGCAAATTAAAACTCTATTGAGATTCCATTTCACTTGAGTCAGAATGGCAATTATCAAGAATATAAGCAACAATAAATGTTGGCAAGGATGTGAGGGAAAAGGTACTTCAAATTGGTGCAACCACTCTAGAAAGCACTATGCAGATTCCTTAGAAAACTAGGAATGAGAACCACCATTTGACCCAGTTAGTCCACTCCTAGGCATATACCCAAAGGACTTAAAATCTGCCTACCGTAGTGACACAGCCATACCAATGTTTATAACAGCTCAATTCACAATAGCCAAGCTATGGAACCAACCTAAGGTGCCCTTCAACAGATGAGTGGATCAAGAAAATGTGGTACATATACACAATGGAATATTACTCAGCCATAAAGAATCATGAAATTAATGGCATTTGCTAATAAATGGAGAGATCTGGAGAATATTATGCTAAATAAGCCAATCCCAAAAATCAAAGGCCAAATGTTCTCTCTGATATGCAGATGCTGACTCACAATAGGCAGTAGGAGAGAAGAGCAGAGACTCATCTGACTGGACAAGGTGGAGTGGGGAGAAGGAAGGGAGGATAGGAATGGTAAAGATAGTAGAATGAATCACATGTAACATTCCTATGTTCATATATGAATACACGACCAGTGCAACTTCATATCATGTACAACCTCAAAAATGAGAAGTTATACTCCATGTATGTATAATATGTTAAAATATTTTGTCATGCATAACTAAAAAGAACAAATTGAAAAATATATTTAAAATAAATGCTAGTACAAATAAATTATTTTTTATTTTTTTAATTTATTCTCATGAGTCATAAATGACAATAGAATGCATTTTGACACATTGTACACAAATGGAGCACAACTTCTCCCTCCTCTAGTTGTACATGGTGCAGTCACACCAGCAGTGTAATCATACATGCATACAGGGTAATAATGTCCATCTCATTCCACCATCTTTCCCATCCCCATGTCTCCTCCCCTTCCCTCACTCCCCTCTGCACAATCCAAAGTTCCTTCATTCTTCCCTACCCACCCCCAACTATGGATCAGCATCTGCTTATCAAAGGAAACATTCAGCCTTTGGTTCTTTGCATTTGGTTTATTTGGCTTAGGATGATATTCTCCAACTCCATCCATTTACCTGCAAATGTCATAATTTTATTCTTCTTTAAGGCTTACTAATATTCCATTGTGTATATCTACCGTATTTTCTTTATCCATTTATGTATTGAAGGGCACCTAGGTTGGTTCCATATTTTAGCTACTGTGAATTGAGCTGCTATAACCATTAATATGGCTGTGTCACTGTAAAATGCTGATTTTTAAGTCCTTAGGGGATCTGGGGATGTGGCTCATTGGTTAAGCACCCCTGGGTTCAATCCCTAGCACACAAAAAAAGCCAAGTAGAAGTTACCAGAGCTTTCACCTACCATAATTAGGCCACATTCCTGGAGAAATTGTAAAACTTGGTGCCTTCTACAGATGGTAATTCCTACAACATAAGCATTCAACGGGCCTATAAGTACCACTGCAGAACACATATGGATCTCAGGAACTGACAGTGAATACTGCACACATAATCATGTGTGACTCCAATCGCAGCAGCAGACAAAGACGCAGTGTCATTGTTGGAGTAAATAAACCCATTTCCTAGCAACTGAAATGAAGCTATATGTTCTATTCTTTTACAAAAGACCACCAAAAAATTTCTTTCAGCTGGCAAGGCCAATAAATATGCCTTCTCTGCTGCCCTCTCTCAGAGAAAAATCTACCCTTATGATAGTCCCTATCATAATCTATTCTGTAAAAATCTTGATCAACTCTCCATTCCAGAAGGTACCACAAGCTGTACTCATTTCTTCTACTAAGTTGATAATATTACCTTGACTGAACCTGGTGAGTAGAGAGTAAACTTTTAGGATTTTGCAAAAAAGCAAGCTACTCTCTAAAGATAATTATTCTCTTTTAAAAACTGGCTTTGGACTTCCTACTGACCCTCAACAGACACTGGGTTCATGACCACCAATATGCCATGTGACCTTAGGTGGCCCATCATAAAATGGTTAGTGGCTGATCCACCAACCCATACATTTGGACATACAAAACATTACTCTCTAAGAAATGAAGGAAGAGCACATCCATGCCCCATCAAGTCAAAGTGGTAGATACAAGACTGGGTTCAACCACACCTTGCAGGTACAACTAAGTGGCATAAGAAAGTAGCCATGGCCCTACTCTTGCTTATTCTCTCTTAATCCATACATTGGATACTTAGAAAGTACTCTGTAGGCACCTGAATACTGGGGGAAAATAGACGTTGTTTACAGCTAATTTTGTATGAAATGCTGATGCCACTTCAAAGTAGACAACTACAGCAGCAGATATCAAGGGTGGCTCTGAAAGACAGTGATGCAGAGAAATCCTCCCAGTCAGCAGAACTTCAAGTAGTGGAGTTGACTGGAATGAGATGGCTAAAGGTACAAATTAACACCAGTTTATGAGTAGTGTATAAACAGTTTCACTGAATAGTCAGAGACAAGGAAATAACTTGAATAGAAAATTAGTAACAGGGCTGGGGATATAGCTCAGTGGGTAGAGTGCTTGCCTTGCAAACACAAGGCCCTGGGTTCAATCCCCAGCACCGCAAAAAAAAAAAAAGAAAAGAAAAAAAAAGAAAATTAGTAACAAAGTTGCTCAGGAGAATATGTGAACAGACTTCTCCAAGCGGGCAGTATGTTCAGATAAACTTCAGTAGAAGACAATCTTAATCCTGAGGACAAGATGAAGCATTTTAGAGACATCAGCCATCATTTCTCCATAGCTGCTTAAACCAAGGACTCATGGCAGCAATAATGGAAATAATATACTGGGCTCAGCAACACACTCACTCTTCCATTTACCAAGACCAGATCATGACCCCTACTGAGTGGCAAATTCACCAATAACTAAGACAAACAGTGTGCCTATCATCTGGCACTATTCTTTGGGGGTACTGAATGGTGGCAGGTTGATTACACAGAGTCACTTACAACATGAAACTAGCAATATTTTGCCTTGGTTTTTTTCCCCCACAATACAGAGGACTGAATCCAGGGGCACTCTATTGTGAAGAGCAGTGATTTGAATCAAATCATGGCCTCTGACTCTCTTGTAGCTACATTTGCATTGAGAGCTCTCCAAGTGCAGGTCGAGCTGCCCCAGTTGCTATGGTGATGTTGGTCTGAGAAGGTTCCATGCCAAAGCACAGAGCTACTACCAGTCAAGACCTTGAGATCAGCATCTTCTCCCAAGGATAGAGGATTCTGAGCAAGGACCCTAATGTCTTGCCAGTCCTGCATCCTTCAGATTGCCTGCTTTGCTGAGTCTTTCCCACAAATAACCTTTTGATGAAATCTATATAATAAACTTGCTGAGCTAGTCAGTCAAACCTCACCAGGGTTTGGCTTTCCCACTGGGCCCCAGCATTTTCTCCCTATGGTGTCTGTTTATCTTTTCTTTATCCCCCATGACCCTTCATTCGGTATCTCTTAAGTAACAGCTGCAGTTTTGAGAGACATGACAGATCATGGCACTCTATCATTGAGTTATATTCCCAGCCCTTCAGCCCATTTTCTGTTTTGTTTTTTGTTTTTTTAAGATAGGGTCTTACAGTTGCTGAGGCTATCCTCAAATTTGCAATCCTCCTGCCTCAGCCACCCAAACCACTGGAATTACAAATGCAATGATTTATTCTAAGATAGATACCTGGATATAAATATTCCTTCCCTGATCACAATTTTCTGATGAAATTACTACCTATGAATTTACAAAATACCTTATTCACCATCATTTATTCCAAATAGCAGTACTTCTAATCAGGAAACTCATTCTATAAAATGGGCTCATTTTCATAGAATTCACTGGTCTTAAACTATGTTTCCCATAACTCTGAAGAAGCTGACATAAATAACACTGGAATGGCCTTTTGAAGATTCTTGGTACCAGCTGCATGGTAATATTTTGTGCTATGAGGATAATATCCTCCAGGATACAGAATGTGCTGAGTTAGCAATCGATATGTGGTGCTGTTTCTTCCCTAACAAGGATTCACAGGTCCTGGAATCAAATGTTAGAAATGAGAGTGGCTCATCCCCCTATTACCTCTAATGGTCCACTAGTGAAAAGTCTGCTTCTCCTACCAGAAACTGTGGGTTCTGTCAGCTTCCACCATGGTTCTATGAAGATGGAGAATGAGTGCAATCACTTATCAGTGAGATTTTCTGAGTAGATTACAAGATGCAAGTAGTACAACTTGCATTTTGGAACATTAGAAAGTAATGCACAAAATTGAATTATGAAAATGTGAGCACAAAAACTGAATATTTTCATAGGCTTTGAAATATCTTCATGTAGAGTGTACTAATAAATGTCAATTTTCATACTGCAAAAGAAAATTTTTAATAAATTACAAAAATAAAGACAAAGGATGAGAATGCTACCTGGTCATGATGAAGCTTCTCATAACAGGAAACCAAAGAGCAAAGAAGATTGGTCTTCATTAACAAGGGGAAATTGGTAGTAAGAAAGAGTAATTCCAGAATGTAGGACATTCCACAGGGAGTCTATTAGTATACTCATATGTGACAAAATGGAATGGCAATCTCACATTTTAGAATATATCCAAAAGAATTGAGGTAATACTTACACATCCATGTTTGTATCAGCACTGTTCACAACAACCAAGAATTGGCAACCCAAAGGTCATCATTAGGTGAATAGATAAACAAATATAGTAAATACAAACAATGGAACATTGTTCAGAATTAAAATACAAGAAATTCCTGTCACATGCTATAACATGGCTGAACCTTGAAGACGTTATTCTAAGTAAAATAAGCCTATCATAAGCCTATCACAAAAATGCTTATGATATATTGTATGATCCCACTTATATGAGGTATCTAAAGCTGTCAAAACTATAGAAACAAAGCAGGCTGGGGGATTCCAAAGATTGGGATGGGGATATAATGACTAATTTTATGTCAACTTGACTGAACCATGGGGTGCCCAAATGTTTAGTTAGCACTGTTCCTGGGTGTGTCTCTGCACAGGCATTTCTAAATGACATTAACATCTGACTGGCAGACTGAGAAGACTGCCCTCCACAATGTAACTGAGTTTCATCTAATCTGCTGAAGGTCTGAATAGAATAAAGTCTACATAAGAAAGAAATCTTACTCTCTGTGTATTTTCACTTGGAACATCAGTCTTCTCCTGCCTTCAGACTCAGAACAGAGCCTACACCATCAGTTTTCCTAGTTCTTAGGCCTTCAGACTCAAACTGGAACTATACAATCTGCTGTCCTGGGTCTCTAGCTTGCTAAGTGCAGATCTTGGACTTTTCAACCTCCATAATCACATAAGACAATACATTAGAGAGAGAAAGAGTTACTTCATATAAGCCATAGCATAATTTTGCTATTGCCCCTATTTGGAAGTGAAATACAATTTTAAAAGGAATATATGGTTGCCAAGTCAACAAAGAGTGGACTATGATGGTACTGCATGAACCTTACTAAAGTGGAACTATTTCACAGAATTCCCTTCTCTTTATAGTTACATGATTCCAAATCACAGTTGGCCAAACAAAAATTGGAACAAGATTTTTAAAAAGTGAAACAGAAGCCATAATCCTCTAAAAGTTATTGTAATTATATGCAATGAAAGATAAATACAGAAATACTGATTAATTCCAGTTCATCTTCACTCAATCCTCAGTAAGAGGCAAAGGTTGAGGGCCCAGTCAGCTCCAGCTATCTTCATATGATCAGCTCTAGGTACACCTTTCTTTCTATTAGCCGTGTTTATGAATAGTGATCTCAGGCCAAGAAAAAAAGCCTCCCACAGTTCTTTTCAGCAGCTATAACAGCAAGACTGAATTCCTAGATTTGCTTCAGCTTTAACCCTAATCATGACAGTATTTAAACATGGTTGGTTAGCCATTTTTCTCTGAACCTCTAACTTTCTTTTCTAGACCTCACTACCTCAGATCCTCTTACAATTGCATAAGGTCTAATTCTTACAAAAAATTTCTTAACTCATGTTATTCACAGTAATTCTGATTCCCCAAATTCTTGCTTTATATGTTCCTACCTTACAATGCACATTCCCTTTCAAAACTGCACAATTTTTAGTATTCCATGACTAAAACAAAGAATTTCTAAAATTTCTCCTAAAGAGTAACTATATAAACAACCTAGTTAAGGCAGAAATGTAATTAAGCCTATCATAACAAGTATGATGGTGTTAAGGGATTTTAACTGAAAATCCAAATTGATAGAAGTCAAAGACATATAGCCCAGTGTGGTGGCATACACCTGTAAACCCAGTAACTCCAAAGACTAGGCAGGAGAATCAAGTTTGAGGCCAGCCTGGAAAACTCAGTGAGACTCTGTCTCAAAATTTAAAACGTAAAAAAGGGTTAGGGATATGTCTCAGTGGTAGTGCACTCCTGGTTTAATCCCCAGTACTGCAAAGAAGAAGAAAAAAGACTCAAAAAGAAGCATGCAAGAATAAAGAATATTAAAAGAACTTAAGAAATGCAATTTAAAGGAAAATCAGAGGCCAAGTTCTAACCAAGCCTCTAGTTTTGTAATGTTCAATATAATAGTCGAGTGCCAAGTGAAATTATTTCAACTGACTTAACTGCAATTATTTAAACTCATATTTAAATTAAGTAAAATTAAATATTCTGTTCCTTAGGCACAATAGCTATATTTTAAGCACTCAATAGCCACTGTGGCTAGTATCTAGTAAAACAGCAACAGATAAATAGCATTTGCATTACTACAGATTCAATGACCAATTTATAGGAAATTTGTGAGATAAAAGCAAAGAGAAACAAAGACTGTGAAACTCCTAGAATAAATGACACAGTTTTTTAACACCAAAACTTCAGAAAAAATTCTAAATGAACAAGAAGAGATAGAAGAGCAGAACCTACAAATTTATAATATTACTTAAAAGACCCATTAGCCAACCATAATAACTAGACATTCTTTGAATGCTATTTTAAACAAATTGACATTATATATATATATATATTATATATATACACACATATATACATATATATACACATACACATATATATGGAAATTGGAAATTTATGATATGAAAATTATTTTTTAGATGTGATAATAATCTTGTATTTATAGTCATCCTACTATATATGCATGGGTTCTATATTCACATATTCAACCAAGCACAGATCAAACATACTGGAGGGGTAGGAATTATGTCTGTACTGAACACATACAGACTTATTTTCTTGTCTTTACTTTCTAAATAATACAACATAACAACTATTTTCATAGCATTTACATTATATTAGGTATTAAAAGTAATCTAGATATGTTTTAAAGTATAAATACATAGGGTTGTAACCCAGTGGTAGAGTGCTTGCCTAGCTTGTGTGAGGCACTGGATTTAATTCTCAGCACCACATAAAAATAAATAAATAAAATAAGGTTCGTCCACAACCAAAAAAAAAAAATTAAAAATTTTTTAAAGTATAAATACTCATCTTTTAGAGAATTAAATATTTATAAACAAAATCATTATATCTGGAACATGCTTCAACATAATCTAAGGGGAAATAGGCGGGTTTATAAATGAAACTAGTCATAAATTTTGATCTGAGTGGTAAGTACAAGGGATTTTGTACTCTTCTACCTTCTTCTGTATATGTTTGAAATTTTTCATAAAAAAGTAACATATAAGCAACTAATTATTGGATGAATTTGAAGAAAACACCACAGGAGAATCTTGTCTTTTTAAAAGAGAAAACCTTGTTGAAGTTTTTCTTGGAAGAAAAGTATGGGTTCACTATTAAGACTTCTGTTCTTCTTACAGGCAATACTGTGTCTTTCCTTTATCCCAACAATAAAAATTTTTTAAAGAATGCATCTAAATAGAAGTCTTACTTGTTTTTCCTTGGAAAGTAGTGATCCTATCCTAATACTAGAATCTTTTTATCTCAAAGACATGTTTTTAAACTATGTCTTAAATCATTATATGCGTTTCATTTATTCTAGTTTCTGCCTGAAGAAAACCTATAATCTTTATATTAGTACTACAAATTATCAACCTTTCCCTCTGCCTTACCTCCTTTATCTGTTTTCTTTGTGTTCTTCTCCTCTGCATTTTCTCTCTGTTCTTTTCCTCTACATTTTCTTCCAAATCAAACTGATTTTCCAGTGTCAAATCTGACATGCATCTCACAAATTTTAAATCTACCATCCTATTTTATTTTCCTTATTGTCCTTCTTATCTTACTTTCTTACCTTTTAATCTTATGTTGGGTTTTCTTGGAAGGGAAGATTAATCTTTCTGTACTTCTGCTTTTTGCTTATTATTCCTACTTAATAATGGTCATTTCTTTTAGTATCCTACTGTATATGCCAAATAGTCTCTATATTTTATTCTGATTTCTACAGTAACTCATTTCATAATTCTATTGTATATATTTCAGGTACTATTCTTTTCCCTGTGTTTTGTGGAGTTACTTTTGCAGAATTTTTAAATTATGTGAAAGTTTACTTTAACCAATACTCTCTACAAACTACTTAAGATTTAAAGAGAATCAGGTTTAACAAAAGAAAATCAAGATAAAAAATAAATAAATAATTTCACTTCAATCATTTAAAATTTACATTTCTGGACAAAGAGGGAGAAAATAGTCTATTTTTAAACTTTCAGATAAATAAGAATCTATGGAAGCCCATAAAATCTATGTTTAACTATAAAGCAAAAAACGGGGAAACTTGGTAAATAAAAAGATGGAAAATTCAAAAAGAACAAGCGTATAGAAGATAATTGGAAATTAATAGTAAATTAGCACAAAGTTTAACTTAGAATCACTTTATTACTACTACAAGCTATCTTTTACATACTGTGAGTAAGATGAAGCAAAATTGAAAAAGGCTTCTGTTCTGGCTAACTTTTAACCAAAGTAGAAATGCCTAAAACAAAGTACTCTGACATTTCTAGGTATTCTTCACATTAGGAAAAGTCAATAAACAACATACGTCAGGAAGTATTTCTGATCCCTTTACAGAATGTTATGTGAACTCTTAGTGAAGTCAACTCTCTAAGATTTCATAAATGGAATCTACCAGCATGATGAAGGAGGACAGGTTTGGTTTGTAAATCTCCATGAATTGTAAGATGTGGGAACAAAGAGAGGAAAAATTGGCAAAGGACACCAAAGAACCTCTGTCAACTGCTCTTATAGCTATCCTCAGCTTCTCAGAGATAGTAGAGAGGGCTGGGGATATAGCTCAGTCGGTAGAATGCTTGCCTCCCATGCACAAGGCCCTGGGTTCAATCCCCAGCACCACTGGAAAAAAAAAAAAAAGAAAGCAGAGAAAGGGGCTGGAGGTGTAGCTCAGTGGTAGAGCACTTGCCTAGCTTACACATGCCCTGGGTTTGATCCCCAGCACCACAAAAAAATAAGAAAGCAAACTAAAAAGAAGCAAAGGTAGAAGCAGAAACCAGTTGGCATACAGGGCAGAGGTGTTGGAGGCAATAGGTAAAGAGGTATAAACTGTCATACTGATCATGATAAAGAGATCAAGTGAAATCCTCTAAGTAAACAAAATACTGAACATTCTTGGACTAAATGAAACTTTACTTATCTGCTACCTGAAGATAAGCTAATGTGTAACACTTGCTTCAGAAAATTTCTTTATGTATAAGTCCACAAAATCTGAAGATAGATAACCTGGCAACGACTATCAATTCTAGACTAAGATTAATTCAAAAAATGATTTATATTTATTTTATTTTAAAGAGCAAGTCAAAAAACAATTTTGTTTCAGACTCTGTAAATTTCAACCATGGATTACTTTTCCTAAAAGAGCAGATAGGTACAGAGTATGTACTGAATTGAAAGGTATATAGAGGTAATAAAAGGGTTGCTAAAGCATAGGCAAGTATTGCCTACATGCCATATCTACAAAACAGATGCTCTCTGGAAAACTTTTTCCAAGATAACTCAATTAATTTTATTAGAAATTCTAAGAATATGCTACCATTATCAAGTAAGAGTATATTTCCATTTTAAGAAGCCATTCTTTCTTGTTTTCATGTATGTGACATATATATCCTCAAATGAGTGTAGGATAAATTTTTCAAATGATCTAGTTCTTCCATAAAATATTAAGATAGAATTTATTAGTGACATCCCTCATGGTTAAGTAACAACCTGAGCTAGTGTAAGCAGAAACCATGTCCATTATAGTAACATAGGGCTATTCAAGGAAGCAAGAGCAGGACTGAAACCAGATTCCAAGCAGGTATGTGAATTAGCAGAAAATTAGATGACACAGAACAGTTCAGCAGAAGAAAATCTAATAGACTATTTACAGAAATGTAGACAGATTAACAGAATCAATAAGATATGAGGAAGGACCAAGAACAGGCAAGAGTGAAAAACCAATACCAATGCCTAAGTCTAAAAGGTTAAATGGAGGGAACCATGTCACCAACAGTCTAACAAGAGCCACATCAATGAAAGAGGGCCCACCCGATAGGAGCTGAAAACTGAAGCCACTTCCAGGAATACACTAGAGTAGAGGGATCAGTGGAAACAATACCCTGAACTTTTTTCTTCTTCATCTACTTAATCTCCTGCTGGTGCACCCACAGTCCCAACTCAACCAGAAGCCAAAGGGCAAAGGAGTCCAAGATCCATAGATGGCAGTCCACAAGGTACCATGCAAAACAGACATCAGAGGAGAATGGCTCCAGGAGGATGAAAAAGGGAATAACTAGGACAATTTGGAAAGAAAGAGTCCTCTATAATAAACAAAAGTCATTAATTCAGTGCACCGTCCTTTTCCAGGAATATATTCTCTGAAATATACAGGGTACACATGTATATAGGAAACTAGGTAGTTTAAAAACATGGTTATTAAAAGATAAGAATAAAAAGGAAAACTTCAGTAAAAGATGACTCTTTTTCTTTTGTAAAACTTTTTTTTAGATGTTTATGGGCATTTGTTTATTTATATGTGGTGCTGAGAATCGAATCAGTGCCTCAACACTTGCTAGGCTAGTGCTCTACCACTGAGCCACAACCCGTCCCAAGATGACTCCTTTTCTACAGGCTTTGTGATAACTTGTGAGTGGCTTTATTATCAACTATTTCATTTTAAAATTCAAAGGAGACATGACCTAATTAGTCTTACTTTTATAATTAGAAAAAATATTTAAAATAATATTGAAGCATAAGATATGCCATGATAATATTTAACAATTTGTAAAGATCCTAACCCCATTAAACACCATGGATATATCTCAATAATAAAAGATTATCATTGCAAGAGCAAATTTTATCCTCCAATGTTATTTTAAAATGTAATTAAAAACTGGATACCTACATCTGTAGTTTTAATGTCATTTTTATACATTTCAATGTTTCCACAGTAACAAATCATAAAACACTAATGCTTTGGAGAAACATTTAAATAAAAATAAAGTTACACATTCAGTAAAATTACAGCTAAAAATATATGAAGAATAAAAGCAAAATTAAAAATTAAATAAACAACAGCAAAGCAAATTAAATTTGTTTTTTTTAGTTGTAGATTGACACAATACCTTTAATTTATTTATTTTTATGTGGTGCTGAGGATCGAACCCAATGCCTCACATGTGCTAGGCAAGCACTCTACCACTGAGCTACAAACTCAGCCCCTAAATTTCTCTTAGTTCACTGAGAAATCTGCAGATCCATAAGGTGAAATATAGGCCTTAATCAGATCCTTTCAGTTTTTCAAGGACAACAACTTTTCTGAACTTAAGGGTTTTCTAAAGAATTTACTTTTTGTTTCCTTTAAAAATAAAATAATCATATAACTCATTTAAAAAGTGAAAAGAATTTAATTTTATGTGCCTTTAGAAAAATATAATTGCCACAAAACAACTAAATAATCCAAAGTTGATCGTATGGTAAATGAAAACAGGTAGAAAAGTAAAAGCATTTAAGTCAAAGCTACTAGGGCATACACAATGATATAAACAAAAAATTAAGAAAGCAGAAATTGTGACTAGCATTCATTAGCCAACTAATGTTTGTTAGTTCCCCAAATATTTCTATCTAATATAAGACTTTTACTGTTCTTTATCATATTAAATAGAGTAATACTAAAACCAAAGCACTCTCATGTGGAGGTTGTGTGTGTATGTAACAGTAGTAGGAAATGAAGGCGAGAACCAGCACAGAAGGCAACGGTATAGAATATGCACTCTGTTACAGCCTGTGTCCTACATAACCTTTTGAATGCATGACCTTTAAGTTGCTGAAGGTTGCCTCAGAATTTGGCTCAGTTTGATCGAAACATCTGTTCCCCTTGCAGGTATACTTTAAGGACTTTTTTCTCAGTTGGATTCAGAACACAGCAAGTGAGCCCTTGTCTGTCCAATCATACAGACCCCAACACTTGTAAATCAAGTTCTGGGAGGACAGCAGCAGGTCCACATTCCATCACCCTTTCTCAGCCAGCTAGGCCAACTGACTGCTGTGAGAACTCCTCTTATCATGTCATCAAATCAAAACATGTTGAGATGAGGGACTGTAAGAGGCATCTGCAGAATTCCCAAAATGTAGTGACTTTGGAACATTGACAGATGCATCTGTCATTTTATACCTTCAACTAACCTGATGTCCACTGGCCCGACACAGTAAAGCTGTCCAAGATCGATTCCAATTCTTTCACGTTATTTTCACATGTCTCTACTAGGAAGGCCTGGTGCTTCTTAGCCTTTTAATTAAGAAAAAAAAATATACATAATAAGGTCATATTTTATAAGAGCTGCAAATTTTAGGGTGAACATATATAGTATAATTAATATATTAATTAATTACTCCATTCAAATCTATTACTAATAAATCTTTCGGTCTTAATCACACCTTTTGCTTGGCCTAATTTAACACTGTACAAGGTCTCATTAATAATTTACTGAGGATTTAGTACCAGCACTATTCTAAGTATTTTATACATAGTAAATATGTTTATCCTTACAGTAACCCTACCATGAATGGTAAGAATTTGATAGGTAAGAAAATTGAGACAGAAGTATTAAGGAATCCTTTTAAAAATCATGCTTGCAGTCATGTGGCAAATTGCCAAATGGCAGTCAAAAGTTAATGCAGTTAGGACCAATTACAAGCTAATGCTGAAGTCAAGTGATGGTAGCTTGGTCTAGCGCACTCACTAAAAAGCAGGGTAGTGGATGTACTGAAAAGATACCTAGAAGATGAAATGGACAAACCTTAGTAACACTGCATTGGGTTAGACTACACTGATTGGATTCAACTGAACTGGATGATGATAGGGAAAATGCTCAGATAAAGGGAGGAGTCAAGACCAATCCCAAGGTTTCAAACTAAAAGGAAATAGATTTCAGCAGTTGAATGAAAATAACAGGTAGAAAGGTCTTGTTTGGGCTATTATTATTTATTTTTACTTGCTTTTTTTCAGCAGACTTCATATGAATCATGAACTCTCTTTTGATCAATTCCACTGGAGATACATAAGATACTCATAGCATTAGCATAATGCCTGGTAATTATCAGGTCCTAAATAAATATATTTAAATGAGCAAAGAACAAATAAAGTAGAACAATATGGGAAGTGCCTGAACATACTGGTGCAAAGCTCAGAAGAGAGCTCAAGTACAGGTTTGGGAGTGATCTACAAATGATGCCTGAAGCTTGCCTTAAGAATGCCTGAGTTAGCGGGGCGTGGTGGCGCACACCTGCAATCCAAGCGACTCAGGAGGCTGAGTTAGAAGGACCACAAGTTCAAAGCCAGCCTCAGCAACTTAGCGAGGCCCTAAGCAACTCAGTGAGACCCTGTCTCTAAGTAAAATACAAAATAGGGCTGGGGATGTGGTTCAGTGGCCAAGTGCCCCTGGGTTCAATCCCCAGTTAAAAAAAAAAAGAAAAAAGAAAGAAAAAAAAAAAAAGAATGCCTGAGTTAGGTGCAGTGGCACACACCTATAATCCCAGCAACTTGGGAGGCTGAGGCAGGAGGATCGCAAGTTTGAGGCAATTTAGTGCGATCTTGTCTCAAAATAAAAATAATAATAATAAAAAAATCTAGAAATGTAGCTCAGTGGTAAAGCACCCCTGATCTAATCCCAAGTAACAAAAAAAAAAAAAAAAAAAAGTGCCTGAAGGGAAGTGAAAAGAGCCTAGCACAAAGTCCTAAGGAACTTCTACATTTCTTAGAAAAGGAGCCAACTAAGAAGACCAAAAAAGAAGGAAAACAGAAGGCTATATTGTCATGAAAAACAAGTAAATATTTCAAGGGGAGAGTTGTCAATTATGTCTAATGCCACAGAAACATCAAGCAAAATGATGACTAACAAGTGTTAACTATGTTTGGAGGTCATTGGTGACTGATGAAATCTTCACTGTAGTATAGATATAACCCAGCCTGGAACATATTGAAGGAGTAAGCCTGATTTTTTTTTCCTAATCGAGTAAAAGACGAATAAATGGAAACAAAGTTGAGACAACCTTTCTTAGTAAGAAGGGAAGGAGAAATAAAGGGCAGTAGTTGAAAAGGACAGTGGGGTCAAAGAAGAGCTGTTTTTTAAATATGTAAAAAACTTGTTTGTTTAAAAGCTGATAAGATAAAGGCACTAGTGAAAGATTGCTTATAGATAAAAAAAAAATGGAAAAATAGATATTACAAGACAAAATTACATCCTTAACGTACAGCAATCCCTTCTTATCCAAAGTAGAAATGTTCCAAGACCCCTAATGATGACTTAAGGCACAGATGATACTGATATACTCTTTTCCTAAATTTTTCCCTATGCATACGTACTTATGATAAAGTTTAATTTATAAATTACATGCAGTTAAGGGTAACGACACTAACTAATAATCAAATAGGACAATTTTTAAAATATACTAAAATAAAAGTTATGTAATTTGGTCCCCTTTCTCTCTGAAAATATAGAAAATATATTATTCTTATACCTTTTTTCACTTAAAGAAAGCACTTCAAGCCTTCTCCTTGGCAGGAGAACTGCCAGCATCAGTACTCTTTGGAGTAATTACTAAGTAAGGATTGCCTAAACACAAACACTGTGAAACTATGACAGTGATCCGATACCAAGAATGCTACTAAGTGATACCACTCAGCTGAATTCTTTATTTAAACTTATGAATTTTTATTTATGGACTACAATTGACCACAGGTAGCTGAAACCACAAAAAGTGAAACCTAGATAAGAAATGATTTTACTGTATTAAAATTAATAATTCTTTATTCAGATATTGACTCAATTATCACCTTTAGAAAAAATGTCCTTCACATCTTATTGTATCAATTCCCTTGATCACATCCTTCTCCGCACTTAGCACGCTAATGCTCTACCTTTTTAAAAAAATTTTTAGATGTTGATAGACCTTTATTTTATTCATTTATTTATATTCAGTGCTGAGAATTGAACCTAGTGCCTCATGTATGCTAGGCAAGCACTCTACCACTGAGCCACAACCCCAGCAATGCTCTACTTTTGAGTATATCTTTTATTATTATATCTATTTCAAAAAAATAAGCTCCTTTTAGTGGGAAATATTTTTTTTCATTCTCACAATGGTGTATCTAGTACCGAGACAATACATAGTATTTAAAATAATAGTTAAAGAACATGTTATCAATAGAAGACTGTCACATCAATTAGGGTTCTCCCACAGACTTTAGATAGGAGGAGGAAACTCTGTTGCATACTGATACAGAAAGATCTCTATGCTATATTGTGTATTGTGCCAATGTTACCTTCCTGGAATAAATCCCACCTGATCATGCCATAAAATCTTTTTTATATCTTGTCAAAAACTTAATTCACTAGTATCATGCAGGAATCTTAGCATCTGTATTCAAAAGGAACATTGGTCTATGATTTTCTGTTCTTGTGGTGTCTTTGGTTTTGGTATCAGAGTAATACTACTAGCTTCACAGGATGAGATGGGAAATATTAACCTCCTTTTCCATATTTTGAAAGGATTTGGGAAGATTTGTATTGATTCTTCTTAAACAGAATTTACCAGTGAAGTGATCCAGTTCTATGCTTTTCTTTGTGGGAAGTTTTTGATTACTAATTCAATCTCTTAGTTTTCTATTCCCTTTTAATTAGTTCTAGTAGTTTGAGTCTGCTATGGTTTGGATGTGAGATGTCCCCCAAAAGCTCATGTGTGAGATAATGCAAGGTTTAGCAGAGAAATGATTGTGTTATGAGAGCCTTAACCCAATCAGTGAATTAATCCCTCAGTGTAAGGATTAACTGAGTGGTAGCTGAAGGCAGGTAGGGTGTGGCTGAAGGAGGCAGGTCCCTGGGGGCATGCCTTTGGGGTATATATTTTGTATCTGGTGAGCAGAGTCTCTCTGCTTTCTGATCTTCATGTGAGCCCCTTCTCTCCACCACACTCTTCCACCATGATGTTCAGCCTCACCTCAAGTCTGGAGGAATGGAGCTGTCTCTGAACTGAGATCTCTGAAACTGTGAGCCACCAAATAAACTTTTCATTCTCTACAATTGTTCTTGTCAGGTTTTTTAGTCACCACAGCAAAAAAGCTGACTAGAACAGTGTCTTTCTATAAATTTGTCCATTTCATCTAAATTATTCAATTTGTTGTCAGATTTTGCTTCTCATTTTTGGAGTTCTGTTGTTAAGTATATACGTTTATAATTGTTAGATCTTGCTGGTAAACTGACTCTTTTTTTAAGATATCCCTCTTTAGTAACATTTTAATCTATTTTGTCTGATATCAGTATATCCACTCCAGTTCTTTTTTTTTTTTTGTTATGTGCATGACATATCTTTCCATCCTCTATTGATTCCTGTATTATCTTTTTTTAGGGGGGTACCAAGGATTGAACCCAGGGGTGCTTAACCACTGAGCCACATCCCCAGCCCTTTTTACATTTTACTTATAGTCAGAGTCTTGCTAAATTACCTAAGGCCTCACTAGATTGCTGAGGCTGGTTTTGAAATCAAGATCTTCCTGCCTCAGCCTCCCAAGTTACTGGGATTACAGGTGTATGCCACTACACCCAGCCCTGTATTATTTTTAATACTCATCAAAAGCTCTACATGATAAAAAGTATTAGTACCATTTAACAAATTTAGAGGGATATCACTAAATATTACATAACTACTAAGAGGTAGGGTTGGACCAGGCATGGTGGAGCACACCTGTAATCCTAACAACTCAGGAGGCTGAGGCAGGAGGATCACAAGTTCATGGCCAGCTTCAGCAACTTACGGAGGCCCTAAGCAACCTAATGAGAAAACCTCTCTCACAAAATAAAAGGGAAGGGAATATGATTCAATCTCAAGTATAAGGGGGGAGGGAGAGAAATAGGACTGGAATTAAAACACAGTTCAAAATAGATGTTCCAAAATATACATTCTTTCTATTATTTCATGTTAACTGAAGCTAAGTCCCCATCAATATCAAGGTATAAAAGTTTATAGGAATTAGAAATGGAGAAAGCCTGACAAATTACATACTTGGAGAGAGCTTAACATAAAAAGTTTCAATTAAATTCCTAATGCACCAGTAATCTCTTTAATGGTAAGGGCTCAATCCCAATTAAAATATGAGCTAAAATTTCAATATCATTATAATTTAAGGTCAAATTATCCATAAAATATTGACTAGTATAAAATTATTCAAAGAACAAAGAAAGGTTTGACCACTGACCAGACTTTAAGAGACTGACTATACCTGAAAATTACTGTAACTTTTTGGATTAATAATTTTCGTAACATTCTACTGAGATATCAGGCTAATAGTCAAATAATATAATAACCTGTAAGAAAAACATGACTCAGCTAATATGAAAAAACTGCTTGTTTTTCCAATAAATTATTCTGGACTTACAAATGAAGCTTTCATTCTTCATTCATTTAATAAAACTATTTGGAAGTGCTTGATTATGCTTGTATTTAGCATTTGTTCCCAAAGCTGTGAGTTCTCTTAATAGCCTTTAATGTGAATAGAATCCTAGAATTAAAGTAGAATCTATCAGCTAAGTAAATTAAACCACTGGGTTGAAAATGAAGTACCAAAAATAAAATATTATTTCTAACATTTATTGTGTGACCTAAAGAATAAGTTTAGGTTAAATGTTAAATCATTAATTCAACAAATTCCATAATTCTAAATAGACCTAGAATTTTAAAAGATAAGCCAGGTGTGGTGTTGTACACCTGTAATCCCAGCAGCTTGGAAGGCTAAGGTGGGAGGATCTTGAGGTCAAAGCCAGCCTCAGCAAAAGCAAGGCACTAAGCAACTCAGTGAGACCCTGGCTCTAAACAAAATGCAAAACAGGGCTGGGAATGTGGTTTAGTGGTTGAGTGACCCTGAGTTCAATCCCAGGTACCCAAAAAAATAAAAAGAAAAAAATGAAATTTAAAAGATAAAACTGTAGGATGAAAGGACTCATTATTTTGCCTCAAGCATAATTCACATGAAGCGTTTGCGTCCTCACTCGTAAGTTCCTTAATGTTATCATGGCTACCAGATAATGTTTAGATGAACACTTACTAATCACCTACCTTGAACCAAGTACTACTTTAGATTCTGTGTTCAACCTACAACTAGTGCATATACAGAGGACTAAAAACATCAAATATTCAAAAAAAGGTCAGAAAACTGTGTGATTGCCAGATCTTAATGTATTACTAATGAGGAGTCAAGGTAGGTTAAAAATATCTTTAACCAGAAAGATCAATAGATGACAAAAAAAAACTCCCTTTATTTCCACCTTGATACACTACATTTTCATATTGCTGAACTGAACGTATCTCTGGATTAAACATAATAAGCCATTTTTTAGGTTTCATAAAAACATCTTTGAGTTTGCAGAAACTCTCTCATTTTATTTTTTGCTCCTACTTCCCTAGTATCACAAGCAGGAAAGCTTATAAATAATAATTTCTAATGCAAGAAACATACAAAAAAAGCATATGCAAATATATATTTATACCTAAAAACTGGCAAATGGGCCTTCCTGATCTATAATCAAAAAAGTTGCCTTGAGTCACACATAACAATAAAAGCTATGAAGGGCAATTCTAATAAGGTTAAAATGGTAGGAAAAACACCTAGATTAAAAATAAATACCTTTATTTAGTCAATGGTTTTTTAAATGAAATTAGCACTTTAAACAGGTTGAACTTTTGAAACAGTGATACATAATACTTATAATTTCTGAACATTTCTGAATTCAAGTAAGCTTCAAGTTTTTAATTTGAATATATGTTAAGCAATTAGAAAAAATCTAAATAAAAAAAGGAAGCATTAAAACCTATAATCAATATCATATCCCTTTTGCTTCCGTGGCTTACCTTTTCATCATATCTTATACCTACTTACCATTACACACACAGTGCATTTGAAGGGCTCAAGGACAGCTTGCTGAGCTGACCTGAATTGGGTCTAGTCAGTTTTCATAATAATAACCATCTGCAGCTTTTAAATTGATCATCTTAATGATAGCTAGTGTCTCTTAGTTCTTTCCTTGCTTGTAAGCATCCTATGATCCCACTTGCTTACCTCTCATAATGAAATGTCACGCCCCTCACTTGGGCTTTAACAATTCATTTATTTTTCAGTTAATGCTACCTTTCAATATGAATATGGGCCATAACATATAAACAAACACACACACACACACACACACACACTCTCTCTCTCTCTTTCTCTCTCTCTCTCTCTCTCACACACACACACAAACACACGCACATTTATTACCATTTTATTTTTTTCCCTAGTCAAAAATAGGATTTGAATTTTCAAAATTTTACTAGTTTATATAAGAATAAATTTCAACAAGTTTAATAGAAAAGCATTAAGCCATATCATAAATTTAGGAAACTGGATCCATAAAATGAACACAAAAATACACAAAGACACATGCTTCATGAATACCATTTAATAGTATTTAATTTTAAAGACCATTAAGAATCAGCAAAAACAATGCTCATTACTACTCTCAGTGTCAAACAGTAATCAACAATTTTTTAATACAAATTCAGAATACATTATTTGTCCATTAGTTTTGAACCTGCAAATCAGAAACATGTTCTAAAGCCAATCTAACAGATCATTTGAAGAAAAATTATTATTAAGAAACATTAAAATCACCACAAATTATAACAATCAAAGCACTTTTCAAAATCCTACCTAATGCTAGCAATCACTATTATTATATAACCAGTTAAACCCCTACAGTATAGGGGGAAATATACATTTGACCATTTTCAATCACAAGTTCTTTAGAGAATAAAACATTCTAAGAGCAAATCTCATGAGAACTAGAATTCCCTTTTCAATATATGGTCTCTCCTAGAGCTGTAGCTAAATATTACTGAGTGCAGAAAAACAAATCTCAAGAAATGATGAACTTAAGAAAATTTCATTGAAGAAAGCACAAAACAAGTCCTAATAATACCAATTTGAAAATGAAAGCTTCCCTGATTCAAGAGAAGCAGATATCAAAACTCACAGTTATGTCTAAAAGACCCAACTGGATGTATTAAGCCTCTAATGGACTTTAATACCTATGATCACTAGGCAGCTTAAACTATAGATTCAGTTTTATTTAATAGTTGATTAAACATTATTAAATTCATAGACTTTTAAATGACAAGGTAAATTTTTATTCAAAACTTTTTAGTCAAATTTCATGTACTGTGTTCACCTGTTTGTGTGAATATAAAACTTATTTTGTTAAATCCTCAAGTATCTTATTTTAAAATTCTATAAATTCTGACATTAAAAATCATTGTTGTATCATGTGCATGTACAAATGTGTAACAACAAATCCCATCAATATGTACAACTATAATGCAGCAGTAAAAAATGTGGAAAAAATCTTTACTATGTGTCATTAATTTATAAATCCTATCTTTTCAATCCAGACACTAATTAGGAATAATTTCACTATAATTAAAGTCAAAGTCAACTTGGTTTGTATTTGTTAAATGCCCCCAAAAGACCTGGGATTTATTTTAACACTTTGTGTATCCTGGGCTAGATTGTCACTAAAGGCCATTTCAGCTAAGACTATACAATACCAAATTATACAGTGTTCTTTTTAAGTGTCAAAATGTCCTGAAGTCTTTGTATTTTATTAGTAACACCTTGATCTCAGTAGAAAACTCATGAGGAAAGTGGCTTTAATTTTCTCTTCCAATGCAACAAGAAAATAAAGACCAAGATTTGAATAATAGCCCTAAACATGACCTAAACTAGAAAACAAGCTGTTAGCTCAAAGGGAAAGAAAAATTATCCATAGGAAATTTATGCTTCCCATCTATATTCTACAATAAACCAAAACTATCATGCTCAAATATATATATAACTGTCAGAAACAGACACTAGGGTCCCATTGGATCATGGGATGCCATTAAAACAATTTCATTCCAAAATTGAAAAAAAAAAAAAAAAAGGCAAAAAAGCAAAAGGTGAGTCAGTTTTTCTTTACTCAACAAAAATTATGAAGTTAAAGCACCAGTCAGACTTTAAGGATGTGAAACTAGAAAATTCTATTTTTATGACTTTAAAACTTCAATGGACTGCTACTCAACCTGAGGTTACGAACTGTACTACAGGTAATGCAGGTGACCTCTGTGCCTACCCAGCAGATCCTTACTAAAGACTACAGTGCCCAGCCGGCCACTGAAGACTGGTTTGCATCCCACTGCTCAAGCCACTGAATGGGTAGGAACAACCACAGAGTAATCTTAAGCTATTCTTTAGCAGACACTACAGCAAAATGGAAATAAATGAGTTTCTAAAAAATAAAGTAAAATTTTAAAACATTTTCCCCTAAAGGCCACTAATCTATGGGGAAAATCAATAAAGAAATATGTACATGAAAAAATGTACTTAAGCAATTTTTTAAAAAAGAGAAACATCATACTTAATAAAGTAACAGCATTTTATTCAATAAATTTTCATTAAATGCTTTTCTAACTTCATTTCATGGTCAAGAAATAACAGCAATTCTAATAAGCATCAAATACAAAAAGTTAAAAAGGAAGCTAAAAGGTAAAAAAAAAGAGAAAAATAGAAAGATGGATGAAAATAAGACACAAAACTAGGAGTTTAAAAAAGATGAAAGCAATAGAAACATATTAATAATTAGTTTGAACCACATAAACTGTATATCACTTAGGTTGTAACCTGAATAAGCTTTTTAACATCCCATTAAGTCTTCAGCAAGTAACTATTATTCATAGATCTGCAACTGTTTTTAGCAATCTATCCAGCTTTGCTAAAACAATTAGTCCACAATTTTCAGCACCATTACAAAAAACAAGTGTTTAGTAGAAAAAGTGCCAAGCAAACAAAAGTTACTGGTAAGCTGCAACTTGCCTTATTTTATACCATCCATACAACTCTAAAAGTTAAATAAAAAAGCAATCCGTTGGCATCAAGTAAAAAATTTTAGTCACAAAATGCCCATATGTTCTGTGGTAAATTTAAAAAGTCTCATTTTATTTTGCATCCACTCACTAGAGTTCTAGAAAGGTGGAATTTGGAAAATTCATTCAACTTATATTGGTGATGATACTGTTGTTTTGGGGTTTTGTTTGTTTGTTTTTTGGTGCTGGGGATTGAACCGAGGGCTTTGTTCATGGGAGGCAAGCACTCTACCAACTGAGCTATATCCCCAACATGATTCTTAATTTTCACACTCTCAATTATAATTCTAGAAAACTTTCCAAACTGTTAAGTATGGTGTTTAATAAGCAAGCTGACTAAATTCAGTACTTTACTCAATATGCCTAACATATTTTTCTCTACCATTGATTCATCCTCTCTTTAAGAAGTAGGACAGGGGTTGGAGATGTCACTCAGTGATACAGTGCTTGCCTAGCATGCACAAGACCCTGGGCTCAATCTCCAACACTGCAAAGAAAAAACAAAGCAGGGCAGTCCATGAAGTTTAGAGTAACACATAACTCTGACTACACACTAGAATATACTACAAAGAGCTTTTACCTTCTAAAACTCCACATTTAAAATACTCCAACTATAACTGAACCAACCACAGAGTAGCAGCAAATCAATCTCTGAGTGCAAACACACTGAATATCTTAAGATGAATGGAGATTATATATAATATTGAACCATTTGAAAATTCTGAAGAGTTTTAATTTAATCCCATCATTACCTTTCCATCTGGGCAGCACTGATTTGACCAATTCTTAGTATAACTCAGAGTTTCAACCTCTTTTGAGAAGGAAAAATAATGTTCATTTTCCTGAATAACTGAAATCACTAAGAGCTGTGAGACATAACTGAAAGTGAAGTAGCTGCGTCTCTGTGGAGAACAAGACCGTAGGGTACTAATACAAATTTTATGTCCTCCCTGCAGAGGACCCCAGCAAACTGAAGAGTTGGAAGCATTCTGCATCAACAAAATAAATCAATTAAACAAACATTTATTGAGGTAAGTACTACAGTAAAATTGGAATAAGTAAAATGAGTAAGTTAATCTCACTGCATTCAGAGACTCTGAGAAGAAATAATACACAGCAGAGTTTGGTGAGTGTTATGATAAGGATGATAAATGAGTACTAAAGAAACAGTTGGGGAAGGGCAGAATTCTGACTTTGATGGGTACATTAAGAAAAATAGAAAAGTTTCACAGATTACAAGATGTCAGAGCTGGGCATTATAGGATGTATGGGAATTTGTTAATGGAAAAGAAGGAACATTTTAGTGAACATGGGTCAAAACAATTACAGCCTAAATAAATGTAAGATATGAAAACCTTTAAAAACCTAGGAGCACTCTGACTGACTGAACCAAGACAGATAAAGGGCAAACACAAAAGCAGCAGCTAAAAAAGTTAACATGAAGCCAAAAGGAAAGAGATCTTCAATTCTATAACAAGTAGCTGGACATCATTCTGAAAGCAGAAGACACTGATTGCTTTTGAATAAAAGGGAGGTTGAAAAGAACAGATCAAGGAGACAGAATGATCAGGTATAAAATTATTATAAAAGGAAGTCTTTAAAATCATCAGATTTATTGATTATAAGCCGAGATCCTCCTCTACTTAGGTGATACCGTTTTAGTCATTTCATGTAAAAATGAAAAAATTCTAAATATATTTTAAAATATTCTGTAATTCAAAATTTTTACTACTTCAGTTAGTTTCCCCAATTATTCCAAATGAGAGAGGTTTTATTATGTATATCTTTGATGTAATAAGCATTCCCAGTTTTGAAATTTCATATCAATGTCACTAAAATTACTCTCATACTATTATCCCATGGTATGTAGTAAGGGGTGGAGAGAACTCTCTGTACATCAAATATGACCCAATAAAGTAATTGCCATAGGGTTTTCTTTTATATCCTTACCATTACAAGTTCTTCCTGTAATTCAGTGCAACTTTTTTCATTATACTGGAGTCTCTTTGAAAGGTCTATAATTACTTTCTTCTGTTCCTCGATCTCTTCATTAAGATTCTTGGTTTTGGAGAAATACTCTCTCTCTAATCTGAAAAGTTGAAAGTGTCAGAGCAGGTTTTTCCAATATGCTTTCATCAACTGCTATTATACACCTTTAACACAAGTGGCTGATGTACTACTATATATCATGTTTTCATGCCAAAAGGCTTTTTAAAGTTCACCTTCCCTTCTTTTTTTTCCAAATGAAAAGGACTGAACATTCTTAAATAAAAAACTTTAAAGGAATAATATTTCCCCTTTGATAGCTGGTGTCTGTGCAATGTGTAGGCTATACGCAAAGTAGATTTGGTTGATGTGTTTTGGCGGTGGTGGGGGTTTGTTTTGGCAGTACCGAGGATTAAACCAAGGGCCTCACACATATTAGGCACTACTGAGGATTAAACCAAGGGCCTCACACATATTAGGCACCGGACTACATTTCTAGCCATTTTTAATTGTTTATTGTGAGACAGGTTCTAAGTGGCTAAGACTGGATTCAAACTTACATCTTCCTGCTTCAGCATAAAAAGCTGAGGATTACAAGGTGTGCACCACACGCCAACTCAACTTTTTTTTGGCGGGGGAGGGGGTACCCAGGATTGAACCAAGGGATGGCTAACCACCGAGCCACATACACAACCCTTTCTTTATTTTATTTTGAGACTGTCTCACTAAGTAGCTCAGGGCCTTGATAAGTTGCTGAGACTGACCTTGAACTCGACCATCCTCCTGCCTCACCTTCCAGAGCTTCTGGGATTACAGGCATGTAATTACAGTGCCTGGTCCAACTCACCATTATTTCTGATTAACAGAATCCATCTACCACAGTTTTCTTAGCTCACATTCAGCCTCAAGACTGAGAAAACAGTCCTTAACAAATCATTTTAAAATTGGTGTACAACAAGAGAAATTAAACAAATGTCTTATTTCTGAATGTCCACACAGGTAGAACCAGCATGGTATCATTAAAATCCCAAAGGAAGAATGATAAAAAGCATTCATATTCACTTTGAAGACAAATTTCTTTTCAAAGACTTTTCTTCCTATTAAAATATTGCTCAGCCCCAGCACCGCAAAATAAAAATAAAAAATAAAAAAAAAATATTGCTCAGGCTGGTTTCTTTTTGTTGTTGTTTGAGATAGCCTCACCAAATTGTTGAGGCTGGCCTTGAACTTGCAATCCTCCTGCCTCAGGCTCCTGAGCTGCTGGAATTTATAGGTGTGTGCCACATCCCTCAGCTCAGGCTGGTATTAAACTATGTTTACATTCTTGTATGGACATAAAGTGAAAAGCACCTTGGAAGTATTGTCGTTTAAAATTTACTGAGATAATTCCTCAAATGAATAATTTTAACTCAAATTAAATTATTGTCACTATTTTGAGGGGTACTAGGGATTAAACCCAGGGACACTTAACCACTGGGCCACATCCTCAACCCTTTTTATTTTTTATTTTGAGACAGGGTCTCACTAAGTTGCTGAGGGCCTCACTAAATTGCTGAGGCTGATCGAACTTGTGATCTACTGCCTCAACCTCCCGAGTCATATCAATACGTTTAATCTGAGATCTTCCTGATAAATGCAGTAGACCCATCTCTGATTTTTAAGCTATATTGCAGGAGATAGGATGAATCAATATAACCACACTGAATTCAGGCTATAATTAAATAAAGAGTTAAATTTTTGAATTATACACACAAACTTACTCTGAACAATAAATTCCTTTCTCCAGAATAGAACAGACACAAGGGGTGGGATTGTGGCTAAGTGGTAGAGCATTTGCCTAGCACATGTGAAGCACTGGGTTCTATCCTCAGCACCACATATAAATAAATAAAAAAAGGTATTGTGTCCATCTACAATTGAAAACATTTAAAAAAAAAAAGAACAATTATAGTGTTAACCTTTTGTATATTCTCTTTTGGATCAAGGATATTCCAAGATAAAATAGCTAAAGTTAAAATAAACATGTATGGAAGGACTGAATACTACAGTTATGTAAATCTCTCAGAAAGTTGAACATAACAATAAAAATGAATCAAAGTAGAGAAAAGATAAGAAAATCAATCCAGGAATCCCAACATATAAATAATGGAAGTTCCAGAAAGAGAGTATAGAAAAATATAAAGAAAGAAATCAACAAGGCAATAATATAAAACAAAATCCCCAGAAAGGAATTTCTTACAAATCAAAAATTGAAAAAGCTCAATAACTGCCCTGCAAAATTAATGAAAAGCAACTCATGCCAGGACCATCATCAAAAAATGTCAAAACACTGAAAACGAAGAAGAGATTCTATAGTGTCCACAGAGTATGGAAAAACATATGCTATTATTTTACCAGGTATTGCAATGTAACGTCAGTGAACCACTTTGTATATTTGCCTTTAACTTTTAACTTGGGGACACTCCCTGAGTTTTCAGAGAGAACCATAGACCACATACAAAAGGTTAGGAATCAAATGCCTTCAGACTTCCCAGATACTAGTACTGAATGAATAGCTATGTGAACCAGGAAAAAGTTTGAAGAGCAAAACAACATTTTCAGAATACAAGTTTTAAATTGTCCTCTGATATATAACTTCTAAGAAGCTACTTTACAAATCAAAAGGGAAAAAAAGGTGACTGATTAGCAAAAAAGGGATTCAAGATAGAACATAAGTAGTAGGAATCGCAAGGATGATGATAAAGGACTTACTAGGGGATGACAATGTACAGAAAATCTAAAAAAAAATTTCTTTAGCATGGGGAAGATAAGAAAGAGGCATCTTAGAAAAAAGGGATGCCTCTTAGAAAAGAAAATGAAATTTCTGACTTATAAGAACATAATGAGAGATTTTCAGGTCTAGCAGAATTTAATAACTTAGTTGGCTAATCCCATAAAGTCATCATGCTAACTAAGCATTGGCTAATCTAATTTATGAGGTGATTATTAACTATCTTTTCATTTGTTGATTCAGCAAATCTTCATTTAGCAGCTTCTATATACCAGGCACTATTTTAGGCATTGGGAGACAGCAATGAAATTCCATGTAAGACAGACAATAAACAACAAAAAATATAATAAAATGTGCTATAAAGATCAGTTAACAAAAGAAGTTGTAGAAAAAACAAATTATGCTGAATGTAAAAGAATAGAAAAAGGGAAGGAATAAATTTATGTTGTGTGGGAAAAGCATACAATAGAAATAAATAAGTAGAGGCCAGGATATTATATCTAAAAGTGAAGACTGAAAACATGGAAGAATATTCATGTTATTTAGAAATATAAATTTAAATATCAAAAGAAACAGCAATAAGAGTTAAAAGCAGTTACCTCAGAGGGATGGAAACTGATAGTGGAGAACAAGGGAGGCATGAAACTTCTGTTTTTAATGAGCCTAAGAGTACTGTTTTACTCTTCAAAGTATGAATAAGTATTAATTTGATAAAAATCAAAATTTTAATTAAAAATACTGTTCTTCAACAAATATTATATGCATCTATCATTTTGTACTGTTTTATAAATTCAAACTGGGTCCCCTGAAATGAGGAACTATCCCTTGCTATTAGCAAGTTGACATACAACACAAAGAAGCTGGCCCCTGCACTTCTGCTAACAGCCGCACCCAAGAGGGAGTTAGGACAAGAGTGGAGCAATTAAGTAGTAAAGTAGTAAAGTACCCCTGCATGCATTAAATCCCAATACAAAAAAAAAATGAATTTAGCTAACAATTAAACAATAATAACAAACTCTCTCAACAAATAACCACCTTTTTTTTTTTTTTTTTTTTTGGTACTGGGGATTGAACCCAGGGGCACTCGACCACTGGGCCACATCCCCAGCCCTATTTTGTATTTTATTTTGAGACAGGGTCTCAATGAGTTGAGTAGGGCCTCGCTAAGTTGCTAAGGCTGGCTTTGAACTCGCGATCCTCCTGCCTCAGCCTCCCAAGTGCTGGGATTACAGGCGTGTGCCACCGTGCCCGATCAAATAACCACCTTTGAGCTAGCTTTCACCACAAATGTAAACAATAGTAATGCTACCAAATTACAGTATTTCAATTATTTTTATATTTTGGGGTGGTATATTTGAGGGGGAAAAAAGTTCCTAAATATTGAGTGTAATAAAATAAATAAAATTTGGATGAATTCAGTATATCTTTGACTAATGTTATTTTAAATTAAATCTAAGCTAGATTTGAGGATCACCAGGATCTCCCTTTCCCTCCTAGTGCCCAGCAGTTACCATACCTAATGAACTGTATTTGAAAACTCTAAATAAACATATTACTAAAGAGTTTTAGTTTCATACTGGAAATTTTAGATATAAAAAATTATAACTAAGAAAACTTGATTCAGAATTATGGAATATATATATTTGATATAAAATAATTATTATATCAAATAAATAATATCAAATAGTAATTTGATATACATAATTTTATATAAAATAATTTCATTATTTTGAAACTGTGAATGTTCATTATTATGAAACTGTGGACCAAATCAAAACTCTCAAATGGACACACACCTTTTTTTCTCTGCCTTTCAGTAAGATTCTACCTAGATCTACCTGGAAAGAAACAGAAGCTTAAGAACCTTAAGCTGGGGCTGGGGATATAGCTCAGTTGGTAGAAGTGCTTGCCTTGCAAGCACAAGGCTCTGGGTTGAATCCCCGGCACGGGAGGGGGGGAGGGGGGGGCATGACACCTTAGCCGGGTTGAGGCAAAGAACAACTTTAACAAAATTAGCACAGTGACTATGGAAACTAGTGCTTCTGGGCTCCACCTGGGCAGCCCTGACTATGGGAACTCCGGGCCTGGAGCTGCCCTTGTCATGCTAAGAGGTCCTATGGCCATTATCTACCTACCTGCAAGTGTCTGCCCACTGCTATTCACTGGGCACTGTGGCCATTTTCATAACTGAGAGCAAACCACCCTTTCAGTTGCAAAGCCAAATTTAGGAGGCCTAGGTCAACAGAGCCTGCAGAGATCTTTGATTCTGACACCCTCCCACTTCCTACCTGGACAACCCTCCCTCCCATTCTCCATTAAAGAGCAAGATTATTTTCTAAAACATAAAAATCTCTTAAGTACTGACAAGGTTTGGGCAGCATTTATCTATAACCTCATATTACCAACTGCTACATCAGTTCTTTCCAATAGATAAAACAATGTCCTACCCCAAAACTCCCTACCCTCAAAGTTGTAAATTAAAGGTATGATTTACATTAACTACCTGAAAGTCTATAGGGTCTCCTTTTGAAATACATTAATCAAAACTTAGAACGACTGAAAAATTGATGTTTGAGTTTATGACTCTAAAAGGTGTTAAGGTATTTTTAAATAAGATTGATTATAGTCAGAAGTACAGGTAGAAAAAGAAATAATTTATCCCATCATCCCTCGAGTCATATCACTCCTTCTGTACCACAGATGATTGGAATAGAAGCAACTTTCATATGAGGAAAGGAATGCTGGGATGAGAGAAATGAATTCATAACTATCAGTGACAACAGGGCTTTATATAGTTTTTAATTTTTATTATTATTAACTTCTTATAACGTAATTATATAAAAATGAAAAGATAAGTGACATCTGTTAAATCTTTAAAGAGTATTAGATAGTGCTCAAATAGAATATCTGATTAGTATTTTGAATCATTAGTCAGTGCTTACCAGAACACAAAATTTGAGTACAAATTGTAAAGTACCAAAACACAAATAATAGCAAAACAAAACTTAGGAACAAACTTGCTTTTGGGTCCAATTAGAAAAACACACAGATTAGACTCTTAAAGCTTAAGCAGGTAATTTATGAATTCCCCAAATATGCCTACTATTTCATTGTGAGAAACCTCTGGCTTATTGGGAGTTCAATCTACTTCGTACAGTTTACTTGTGGGTACTAATCATCACAGCAAAGCAATGGTAAAGAAGCCCCACTATAGTCTCATAATAGCCCAACAAATAAATGTGTATGCTGAATATTATTAAACATATTTAAATATTGAGTACATTAATCTAAATTATGTCGCTAATAATATATTAGAATTTAATATCCATGAATATATATATTACATACTCAAATATTTATATGTATTAAATGTTAATATCAAAGAAAATAAAGGCAAGTAAGTCCTTACACTGACATATGCCGAATATCATTTAAATCATACTAATGGAAAAAAGAAAATTGTTAAACATTTCTGTTTTTACAAGCAATATGGAAAAGCAAGAGAACAAACTACCCCAAACAGCCCATAACACTTCAACAACTGACTCCATTAACACCACAGTGGAGGAAATGTCAGAGAAAGAACTTAGAAAATTCTTTTTTTTTTTGCGGTGCTGGGGATTGAACCCAGGGCCTTGTGCTTGCGAGGCAGACATTCTACCAACTGAGCTATATCCCCAGCCCCAGAACTTAGAAAATTCATAGTTAAAATGCTCAATGAGCTAAAAGAAGATATAAGAAGTGAAATTACAGAGAAAATTAAGGAAGTGAAAGATCACCTCAAAAAAATATAAGAATAGTAGGTATTAAAAATCTATCATTTAGGGTGTGGCGCTCTGCCTGTTTCACTGGGCAACATGACCATGAAACTCTACCCGTTCTTATGCCAGAAGTGGAATTTCCTGACCAGTTCTTCACAGTCCTAACTATGGACCCTGAATTGGTGACATTCAGAGATGTAGTCATCAACTTTTCTCAGGAGAAATGGGAATATCTGGACTCTGCTCAGAGGGACTTATATTGGGATGTGATGATGGAGAACTACAGCAACTTGGTCTCATTGGATTTGGAGTCTAGGTATGAGACAGAGATGTTATCTGTAAGAAAGGATGTTCTTGAAAACAGTGGTTCTCAGTTGAAAGTAATGGAAAATAGTAATCTTGTTGACTCAGAAAACTCCATTTTCAGAAATGACTGGCAAAGCAAAACCAAGATTGAAGTTAAAGGACCTGAAGGGAGATGTTTCAGTAAAATTAAAATCACCTCTGACAATCAGCCCAATTTTAAGAATTATAAATCTTTTACACTATCTCAGAGAATGCGTGATGGTGAAAAGCCCTGTGACTATAAGGAATGTGGGAAAGTCTTCAGTTGTGAGCCAAACATTGATCACTATCAGAGAATACGTACTGATGAGAAAACCTATGAATGTAATGAATGCTGGAATACCTCTGGGATAGACAATTCACAAATACTACAACTGAATATTCATACTGAAATGATACCTTGTAAATATGTGGAACGTGGTAATAAATTTAGTTTTTATGAAAAAAAAAATCTATCATTTAAATTAAAAAAATAAAAAATAAAAATAAAGACATAAGAGATCCTGAAAAAGAACCAAATAGAAATCTTGGAAAGACTCAATAAACCAAACCAAAAATTCAATGGAAAGCATCACCAATAAATTAGACCACAGTGAAAACAGATTTTCAGGCCTTGAAGATGAAGTATAAAATCTTGAAAATAAAGTTAACAATAAAGAAAAGATGTTACAGGATCATGACCAGAATATCCAAGAAATCTGGGATAACATCAAGACACCCAATTTAAGAATTATCAGGGTGACTGAAAATTCCAAAAACAAACTAAAAGGATGTACAATCTTTTCAATGAAATAAAATTAGAAAAGTTTCCAAATCATAGGAATGAGATGAAAATTCAAATACAAGAGGCACACAGAACTCCAAATAGACAAAATGAGAATAGATCTTCTTCTCCAAGACACATTATAATGAAAATGCCTAATATACAGAATAAGGATAGAAGTTTTTAAGCTGCAGGAGAAATAGCTGGTGACATTCAGAGGTAAATCAATTCAGATTTCAACTGATTTCTCAACCCAGACCCTAAAACCCAGAAAGGAATGGAATAATGTATACCAAGTTCTGAAAGAAAATGAGTGCCAACTATGATTGCTATACCCAGAAAAATTATCCTTCAGAATTGAAAATGAAATGACATCCTTCCAGGATAAGCAGAAACTGAATGAATTCACAAAGTTTGTACTACAAAACATACTCAATGAACTATTTCATGAAGAAGAAATGAAGAATAAAAATGAAAACCATCATTGGAATGAATTGCACTAGAAGAATAGTCAATTAAAGAGAATCATGTCTGAATAAAACATTGTAAATAAATCAAAATGGCATGAAATAAAAATCATATTTCTATAATAACACTGGATACAAATGAACTAAACTCTTTAATCAGAAGACATAGACTGATTGATTGGTTAACAGGACCCAACGGTGTGTTGTTTACAAGAGACCCACCTTACAGAGAAAGATAGACACAGACTGAAGGCGAAAGGATGGGAAATGATATACTATGCAAAAGGTAGCCTTAAGCAAGTAGGGGTAGCTTTCTCATATCAGACAAAGAGGACTTCAAGCCTAATTAACCAGAAGAGAAAAAGAAGGTCACTTCATACTAGTTAAGCAAATCAGCTAAGTGAGATAAGACAATCCCGAAAAAACAAAGGCTGACTGTTCTCTCTGATTTCGGTGTTCTGATTTAGGTGGATGCTAACCCAAAAAAAGGGAAGTCAGAGAAGGAATAATAGAAACTCATTAGACAAGACAAAGGGAAATGAGGGGAAGGAGTGGAGAGGGGAATAGGAAAGACGACAGAATTAATTAGACATAACTTTCCTAGCCTTGTAGTTGTATACACAACCCAGATAACTCCACATCATGTATGACCAGAAGAGTGAGAACCTAAATAGAATGAGTTATACTTTATGTATGTATATTCTGCCAAAATACATTCTACTATCATGTATAACTAAAAAATTTTTTAAAAACATTAAAAAAAGAAATATATCCATCCCCAAACAATGGTGCATCTACAAACATAAACCCTTCTCAATTTAAAAATCAAACAGATCACAATACAACGATACTGGGTGATCTCAACACACCTCTCCTCTCAACACTAGATGGATTATCCAGATAAAAACTGAAATTCTTCTGAATTAAAAAAATACTATTTATCAAATGGACCTAACAGACATCCTCAGAACATTTCATCCATCAACAACTGAATTCACTTTCTTCTCAGCAGCATACAGAACACTTTCTAAAACATACCATTTTCTAAAACATACCAAACCAAATCTTAGCAGATACAAAAAAAAAATAAAAAAAGAAATTCCTTGCATCCTATCAGGTCATAATGGAATGAAATCAGAAATCAACAAGAAAATAAAAAACAAAAACCATTCTAACACCTGGAGATATAATATACTTTTGAATGATGAACCGATAGCAGAAGAAATCAGAGGATAAATTTAAAAATTCTTAGAAAAAATGAGAATAGTAATACAACATATCAAAATTTCTGAAACAGTGCCTAGGGTTGTAGCTCAGTGGTAGGGTGCTTGCCTAGCACATGTGAGGCACTGGGTTTGATCCTCAGCACCACATAAAAATAAATAAATTAAATGAAAAGGTATGTGTCCATCTACAATTTTTTAAAATTAAAAAAAAAAAAAAAAACTTCTGGGACAGTATAAAGACAATTCTAAGAGAAAAGTTTACATAGAGTTCACACATTAAAAAAAAAAAGAGAGAGAGAGAGACTCTGGGAAGATGGAAAGATCTCCCATGTTCTTGGATAGGCAGAATTAATATTGTCAAAATGGCCATACTTCCAAAAGCGCTATACAAATTCAATGCAATTCAATTAAAATCCTAATGACGGACCTCATAGAAATAGAGCAAGCAATCATGAAATTCATTTGGAGGAATAAGAGACCCAGAATAGCTAAAGCAATCCTTAGCAAGAAGAGCGAAGCAGGGGGTATCACAATACCAGACCTTCAAATATACTACAGAGCAATAGTAACAAAAACAGCCTGGTATTGGCACCAAAATAGACAGGTAGATCAATGGTACAGAAAAGAGGACACAGAGACAAACCCGCATAAATACAGGTATCTCATACTTGACAAAGGAGCCAAAAACATACAATGGAAAAAAGACAGCCTCTTCAACAAATGGTGCTGGGAAAATTGGAAATCCATATGCAGCAAAATGAAACTTAACCCATCTCTCTCACCCTGTACAAAACTCAATTCAAAAATGGATCAAGGACCTAGAAATTAGACCAGAGACCCTGCACCTAATAGAAGAGAAAATAGGTCCAAATCTTCATCACGTTGGCCTAGGACCAGATTTCCTTAACATGACTCCCAAAGCGCAAGAAATAAAAGCAGGAATCAATGATTAGGATAGAGTAAAACTAAAAAGCTTTTTCTCAGCAAAGAAAACAATCAGCAATGTGAAGAGAGAGCCTTCAGAGTGGGAGAGAATCTTTGCCACACACACTTCAGATAGAGCACTAATCTCCAGAATCTACAAAGTGCTCAAAAATCTTTACACCAAGAAGACTAATAACCCAATCAATAAATGGGCCAAGGAAATGAACAGACACTTTACAGAGGAAGATCTACAAGCAATCAACAGATTTATGAAAAATGTTCAACATCCCTCGTCATAAGAGAAATGCAAATCAAAACCACCTTAAGATTTCATCTTACCCCAATTAGAATGTCTTTTATTAAGAATACAGGCAACAACAGATGTTGGCGAGGATGTGGGGAAAAGGGTACACTCATACATTGCTGGTGGGAGGGCAAGTTGGTGCAGCCACTCTGGAAAGCAGTGTGGAGATTCCTTAGAAAACTTGGAATGGAGCCACCATTTGACCCAGCTATCCCACTCGTTGGCCTATACCCAAAGGACTTAAAATCAGATTACTACAGAGATGCAGCCACATCAATGTTCATAGCTGCTCAATTCACAATAGCTAGATTGTGGAACCAACCTAGATGTCCTTCAATAGATGAATGGATAAAGAAACTGTGGTATATATACACAATGGAATATTACTCAGCTATAAAGAAGAATAAAATTATGGCATTTGTAGGTAAATGGATGATGTTAGAGACTATTATGCTAAGTGAGATTAGCCAATCCCCAAAATCCAAAGGCCAAATGGTCTCTCTGATAAGTGAATGATGATGCATAATGTGGGGTGGAATAATGGCAAGAATGGAGAAAGGATAGAGTGCATAGAGGGAAGGGAGGGGTGGGGCTGATGTTGGGGGGTAAGAATAATAACAGTAGGGTTGGGGATATAGCTCAGTTGGTAGAGTGCTTGTCTTGCAAGCACAAGGCCCTGGGTTCAATCCCCAGCACCGCAAAAAAAAAAAAAAAAGAATAATAACAGTATGTGTGACAGACATCATTGCCCTGTGCACATGTATGAATGCACAGATGGGGTGACTCTACTTTGTGTACAACCAGAAAAACAATTGCTGTACTCCATTTGTGTTCAATGAATTAAAAAATTTTAAAAAAAAAAAGAAAGAAACATACTGACTTTTTTGTGTACTTGTTCTATCAGTTATTGAGAAAGTAGTGATGACTACTCCAACCATAACTGTGAATGCATTTAGTTCTCTTTGAAATAAATTTTGATACTCATTTACTTGGTTAAAAAAAAAAAAGAAAATAGAAAGATACCAAAGAAATAATATACCTCAAAGCCCTAGAAAAAGAAAAACAAACTAACACCAAAATCAGCAGAAAATAGGAAATCATTAAAATCAGAACCAACATCAATAAAATTGAGAATAAAAAAATATGAAGGATCAATGAAACAAAAAGGTGGTTTTCTGAAAGGATAAGCAAGATAAATAAACCCTTAGCCAAACTAGCCAAAAGAGAGAGAGAGAGAGAATACCCAAACTAAAACAATTAGAGATTAAAAAAGGAAATATTGGGCTGGGATTGTGGCTCAGTGGTATACCGCTTGCCTAGCATATGTGAAGCACTGGGTTCAATCCTTAGCATCACATAAAAATAAATAAATAAAATAAAGGTACTGCATCCATCTACAACAAATACATATGTATAAATATAATATGCATACACACACACACACACACACACACGCACATATATATATAAAAAAGAAAAAGGAAATATCACCAAAGACACTCCTGAATCCTAGGATCATTAGAGACTATTTTGAAAACCTATACTCCAACAAGCTAGGAAATCTTGAAGATATTCATAAATTCCTATAGATACATGACCTACCCAAAGTGAACCAGGAGAATACAGAAAATTCAAAACAGATCATTTTCAAGTAATGAAACTAAAGCAACTATTAAAAGCTTTCCAACAAAGAAAAGCCCAAGACCAGATGGATTCTCATCCAAGTGATATCAGAACCTTAAATACAAACTAATACCAATCCTCCTCAAATTATTCCATGAAATAGAAGAATAGAAGGAAGGGACAGAGGGGCTGCAGTTGTGGCTCAGAAGTAGAGTGCTTGCCTAGCATGTGTGAAGCACTGGGTTCGATCCTCAGCACCACATATAAATAAATAAATAAATAAATAAATAAATAAATAAATAAATAAAATAAAGATAATGTGTCCATCTACAACCAAAAAAAAATTTTAAAAAGGAAAGAAGGGAACACTGCCAAACTCATTCTATGAAGCCACTATCACCCTGATACTAAAACCAGTCAAAGACACATCAAGAAAACAAAACTTCAGGCCAATACCCTTCATGAACACAGCACAGATGCAAAAATTCTTAGTAAAACAGAAATCAATCAATGTAATTCACCACATAAACAGATTTAAAGACAAGAATCACATGATTCTTGATAGATACAGAAAAAGCATTTGCCAAAGTACAGCACCCATTCATGTTTAAAACACTAGAAAAACTAGGGAATAAAAGGAACTTACCTCAACATCATAAAGGCAGTATATGACAAACCAAAGGCCAACATCATACAGAAGGGAAAAAACTGAACATATTTCTTCTCAAAACAGGAACAAGACAAGGATGCCCATTCTCACCACTCCTATTCAACACAGCCTTTGAAATTCTAGCCAGAACAATCAGGCAAGAGAAGGAAATTAAAGGGATACAAATAGGAAAAGAAGACCTCAAATTATCTTTGTTTACTGATGACATGATCCCATATTTAAAAGCCCCATAAAAAACTCCACCAGAAGACTTGTAGAATTGATAAGCAAATTTAGTAAAGTAGCAGGATACAAGATCAACACACATAAATCAATCACTTCCCTATACTCCAATAATGAATCTGCTGAAAAAGAAATTAGTCAAACTATTCCATTCAAAATAATCTCAAAATAAAATATCTGGGAATTAATCTAATGAAAGAGGTAAAAAAAAAATCTCCACAATGAAGACTAAACAACACTGAACAAAGAAATGGAAGAAGACCTTAGAAGCCAGAAAGACCTTCCATATTCTTGCATAGGCAGAATTAATATTGCCAAAATGGCCATACTACCAAAAGTGATGTTTTTCACAGAACTAGAAAAAGCAGTATCAAAATTCATTTGGAAAAATAAGATCCCTAGAATAGTCAAAGTAATCCTGAGCAAAAAGAATGCCAGACCTGAAATTATACTACAACAAAACAGTAACAAAAACAGCATGGTACTGGCATCAAAGCAGGAATGAAAACCAATGTAATAGAAGATAGAGACAAACCCACAAAATACAATTATCTGATACCAGACAAACGTGTCAAAAAAAAATACACTGGAGAAAAGATAGTCTTTTTAACAGACAGTACTGGGAAAACTGGTGTATTAGGATTCTCTAGAAGAATGGAATCAATAGGAAGTATGATTATAAAAAGGGAATTTATTCCATTGGCTTACACGACCAGAAGCTGGATAGTCCACAATGGCCATCTGCAGGCTGGAGAGCTGGAGGAACCAGTAGCTGCACAGTCCAAAAAGCTGAAGCCTCAGAACAAGAGTGATCAACCCTGCCTCCCCAGTACCAGCCCGAAGTCTTTAGGAAACTCCCTGGAGAATCACTGGTAGCGCAGAGTCCAATATCCTCAGACAATGGCAGCAGCAATCAAGAACCGTTCAAGGAGAATCCAGCTTGCACCTATTGCTGCTTCCTTGTTCTTCCAACTTTAACCCATTCAAGCCACCATCCTATTAGACAATGCTACCTACGCTTAGGGAGGATCTCCACTTTCAGTTTGTTATCCCACATGTCAATCATTCCTAGGCACACCCTCACATGCCCAGAAGCCTCTTAATCTTTGGGGCATCTCTTAATCCAATGAAGTTGACAATTCAAATTAGCCATTGCAACTGGAAGTCCAAGAATGAAACTGGACCCCTATCTCTCACCCTGCACAAAACTCAAAGTGGATCAAAGACCTAGGCATTAGATCAGAAACTGCAACAGCTAGAAGAAAATACAGGACCAACACTCCAACATATTAGCACAGGAACCAACTTCCTTAACAAGACCCTGAAGTGCAAGAAATAAAACCAAGAATCAATAAATGGGATGGTGTCAAATTAAAAAACTTCTCCAAAGGAAATAATTAAGAAAATGAGGCAAGAGCTATAGAATGATTGGAAAAGATCTTTGCCACCTGTTTCTCAGAAAGGGCATTAATATTCAGTATATATAAACTTAAAACTAAAAAACTTTACACAAAAAAAAAACACCCAATAAATGGGCAAAAAAACCAAACAGACACTTCTCAAAGAAGAAATACAAATGGCCAACAAATACATGAAAAAATGTTCAACACTGCTAGTAATTAGGGAAATGCAAATCAAAACACATTGAGATTTCATCTCACTCCAGTCAGAATGGCAATTATCAAGAATAAAGAGATTAAAGGGACATGAATAAGAAAAGAAGAATTCAGATTATTTCCCTATGACACGATTATGTATTTAGAGGATCCAAAAAATTCCACCAGAAAACTTCCAGACTAATAAAGGAATTCAGCAAAGTAGTAATATATAAAATCAATACTAGTGCATTTCTATTCATAAATCTAGTGCATTTCTATTCATAAGTGATGAATCCTCTGAAAAAGAAATTGGCAAAACTACCCCATTCACAATAACTTCAAAAATAAATAAATAAATAAACAAACAAACTTGGGACTCAATCTAACAAAAGAGGTGAAAGACCTCTACAATGAAAACTATAGAATACTAAAGAAAGAAATAAAAGAAAACCTTAGAAGATGGAAAGATCTCCCATATTCTTGGATAGGCAGAATTAATATTGTCAAAATGGCCATACTACCAAAAGCGCTATACAGATTCAATGTAATTCCAATTAAAATCCCAATGACATACCTCATAGAAATAGAAAGAGCAATCATGAAATTCATTAAGAAGAATAAGAAATGGACAAGACCCAGAATAGCCAAAGCAATCCTTGGTAGGAAGAACAAAGCAGGAGGTATCACAATACCAGACCTTAAACTATACTACAGAGCAATAGTAACAAAAACGGCATGGTATTGGCACCAAAATAGACAGGCAGACCAATGGTACAGAATAGAAGACAAAAGACAAACCAACATAAATACATTTATCTCATACTTGACAAAAGTGCCAAAACCATACAGTGGAGAAAAGATAACTTCTTCAACAAATGGTGCTGGGAAAACTGGAAATCCACATGCAGCAAATTGAAATTAAACCCCTATCTCTCACCCTGCACAAAAATCAACTCAAAATGAATCAAGGTGCGAGGAATTAGACCAGAGACCCTGCACCAAACAGAAGAAAAAGTAGGCCCAAATCTTCATCATTTTGGCTTAGGACCAGACTTCCATAACAAGACTCCCAAAGTGCAAAAAAAAAAAAAAAAAAAAAAAAAAAAAAAAAGCAAGAATCAATAAATGAGATGGATTCAAAGGAAACAATCAGTAATGTGAATAGAGAGGCTACAGAATGGGAGAAAATCTTTTCCACATGCACTTCAGATAGAGCACTAATCTCCAGAATGTATAAAGAACTCAAAAAATTTAACACCAAAAATACAAATAACCCAATCAATAAATGAGCAGACAGTTCACAGAAGAAATACAATCAGCAAACATACGAAAAAATGTTCAACATCTCTGGTAATTAGAGAAATGCAAATCAAAACTACCTAAGATTTCATTTCATTTAAATTAGAATCGTTATTATCATGAATACAAGCAACAATAGGTGTTGGCGAGGATGTGGGGAAAAAGGTACACTCACACATTGCTGGTGGGATTGCAAATTGGTGCAGCCACTCTGGAAAGCAGTTTGGAGGTTCCTCAGAAAACTTGGAATGGATTCACCATTTGACCCAGCTATCCCACTTCTCAGTTTATATCCAAAGGACTTAAAATCAGCATACTACAGTGAGTCAGTCATATCAATGCTTATAGCAGCTTAATTCACAATAGTTAAGATTGTGGAACCAACCTAGATGCCCTTCAATAGATGAATGGATAAAGATACTGTGGTATACATACACAATGGAATATTACTCAGTCATAAATAAGAATCAAATTATGCATATGCAGGCAAATGGATAGTTGGAAAATATCATGCTAAGTGAAAAAAGCTAGTCCCAAAAAACCAAAAGCCAAATGTTTTATCTGATAAGTGAATGCTGATACATAATGGGGGTTGGGGGGACAAGGCAGGGGAGGGTGTAAGGGAAGAAGGGAGGAACATTGGATTGTGTAGAGGGAAATGAGGGGAGGGCAGGAGGTGACGGGAAGGAAAGATGGTGGAATGAGACAAATATCATTACCCTATGTGTTGGGAGCGGTGACGGAGGATGCGAGAGCAGTTACTGAGATCAGGGGTCTCTGATGCCCTCATGGCTGTGGCATGCCCAATTCCTGGGAATGTTTCTGTGCAAGGGCACAGGATGCCTAGCTACTGTAGCAATGCCCTGCATGAGGAGGCTCTGTGCAAAAACCCTATCCCTTCTAACCTTGATCTCAGGCACACAGCTCTCAGGAAGAAAGGAATTCTTTTGCTACACAACTACAATGTTTCACCAGCTTCTATTCTCCAGTTCCTGCCCACCTTATAGCAACTTTTAACAATGGACTTTCTTGAGAGCTACACAAAGCTCTCACATTGTACTTTGCAACTATGGATTGCCACTGCAGAAAAGCTACATAGATCTTCTAGTTTCTGTAAGGTTCCTGAATACAAAGAATAATGCTTGCATAGTCTTTAACCTGATAACGAGACATATATAAATAAAGATTGCTGGCATAATTCTTAAGACCTGCATCTCCATCAGAGAGCAGGCTCCACCTGATCCCAGCTTAATCTTCAAGATCTGTGTCTGTCAATCTTTATTTTCTAATCCCCCTTCTCCCCTCACCAGACCCCAGAGTTTGCCCACTGATAGCTACACCTACGTACATGTATGATTACATTAATGGTGTGACTCCACATTGTGTACAACCAGAGAAATGAAAAGTTGTACTCTGATTTGTGTACAATGAATCAAAATGCAGGGGTAAGAATAATAACAGAATGTGTGACAGATACCACTGCCCTGGGTACATGTATGAACGCACAGATGGCGTGACTCTACTTTGTGTACAACCAGAGAAACAATAGCTGTACTCCATTTGTGTTCAATGAATCAGTAAGTAAGTAAGTAAATAAATAAACAAATAAAAACAATATGCATTCTGCTCTCATGTACAACCAAATAGAACAAACAATAAAAAAAAATAGTAAGTGTTGGCAAGGATGTGGAGAAAAAGATACACTCATACATTGTTGGTGGGACTGCAAATTAGTGCAACCACTCTGGAAGGCAGTGTGAAGATTCCTCAAAAAACTAGGAATGAAACCTCCATATGACCCAGGTATTCCACTCCTTAGTATATATCCAAAAGATCTAAAACCAGCATACTATAGGGATGCAGCCATATTGATGTTCATAACAGCTCATTCACAATAGCAAAGCTATGGAACCAACCTAAGTGCACTTCAACAGATGAATGGATAAAGAAAATGTGGTACATATACACAATGGAGTATTACTCATAAAGAAGAACGAAATTATGTCATTTGCCAGTAAATGGATGGAATTGGACACCACCATGCTAAGTAAAATCAGCCAGACCCAGAAAGTCAAAGGTCAAATGTTTTCTCTGGTATACAGAAGCTAAAATAAATGTGAAGAAAAAAGAGAGAAGAGAAACAGGAGGCTGGGGTCTTTCCATCAAAATAGAAGAAAGATCAGTGGAATAGGAGGTTATTGAGAAGGAGGAAGAAGGGATAGAATAAGGGGAAAGCAATGGAATGAGTCTGACCTTTCAAATATACATATATGAATATACTACAGTGAATCTCATCATTATGTGTATCCATGAGAAACTAATTTTAAATTTTTTTTCTTTCTGCTAAGTCAATAGCAGAAAGGCTAGCAGAGTAGAGGGGAAAAGGAAAGGGGGGTGTGGGAGGAAGAAGGGGAGGGTAATGGGAAGTACTAGGAACTAAATTTGAGCAAATTATATTCCATGCATTTATTATTATGTCAAAATGAGTCATAATGTTATACATAATTTGAAAAATTCCTATTTTAAAAATGTTATAAGTATTACAGGGACTAGGGGTATATTTAGTGGTAGAACATGTGCTTAGCATACACAAGACCCTGGATTCAATTCCCAGCACCATAACAAAACCAAACCAAAGAAGTTATAAGCGTTACTAATAAAGGGCAATCACAGCTGGGCGAGGTGGTACAAGCCTGTAATCCTAGCAGCTGGGGAGGCTTTGACAGGAGGATCTCCAGTTCAAAGCCAGCCTCAGCAACAGCAAGGCGCTAAGCAACTCAGTGAGACCCGGTCTCTAAATAATATACAAAATAGGACTGGGGATGTGGCTGTGTGACTAAGTGCCCCTGAGTTCAGTCCCCAGTACACCCCCCAAAAAAAGGCAATCACAATTTTAAAAGTTTTCTGCGGCGGGGTAGGGAGGGCGTACCAGGGATTAAACTCAGGGGCACTGGACCACTGAGCCACATCCCCAGCCCTTTTTGTATTTTATTTAGAGTCAGGGTCTCACTGAGTTGCTTAGCACTGTGCTTTTTGCTGAGGCTGGCTTTGAACTCTCGATCCCCCTGCCTCCTGAGTCACTGGGATTACAGGTGTGTACCACTATGCCCAGCCTTCTTATATTACGGTATTTTTAAAATAATCTTTTTCTATTACCACTGTAAACGGATAACCACTATCTACTTCTCATAAATAGAAACTAGGATTAAAAACTCTCATAATATATAACTCCAATAATGTTCTGACCTATTACCATGTCACATACCAAAGGCAGTATGAATTCTACCCTCTCGGGAGAAATGGTTCCAAATGTCTACTATTGACTGATTTTTGGAATCATGCTAGACAATTACAAACTTCTTAAAGCATTTCAAAGAGTTTCAAGATAAAGTTTTCTAAATTGAAAAAGGTTAAAATCAGGAGTCAGATTTTGACACTACCCCTTATTAGATGTGTCTTTACCAGCAAGAAACCTCAATGTTCCCATATGTAAAACAGGGATAAGAAAAAAAGTAGCTTCCTCCTACAGTGTTAATTAATCTATGCAATGTTACATAGGTAGTGAGCTGCAATGCACGTCAGCCACTAATAGTAATGTTACTATTATTTCTGTACTTCAAGAAAATCTCAAACATTATTTCTACATGTAGCTCAGAAATCAAGGATTTTTAAAATATTGCATTACATTAATAAATATAATGCAAAATACATTAACATATTCACTTTCAAGCATATAATGTACTTCTGGGACTACAAAATCCAAAAGAACGTTTCCATATTACCTATACGGGAAAGTATACTTATATTTCAAGAAGTTTTACCCCTAGTCTACCACTGACATTAATGGCAGGTGTATATAAAATATAACAAATTCACTTTTTTTTTTTTTTTTGGTACTGGGGCTTGAACTCAGGGACACTTGACTACTAATCCATATCATCCCAGCCCAAATTATTTTGAGACAGGGTCTCACTAAGTTGCACAGGTCCTCACTAAGTTGCTGAGGCTGGCCCCAAACTTTTGATCCTTCTGCCTCAGCCTCCCAAGTTGCTGGAATTACAGACATACGCCACTGCACCCAGATACAGATTCACATTTAAACAATTAATTATTTTTTTGTAGCACTGGGGATGCAGCCCAGGGCCTTGGGCATGCTAGGCAAACATTCTACCACTGAGCCACACTTCCGTAACTTTTGATTTTTTTCATTTTGAGAGAGAGTTTTGCTAACCTGCCCAGGCCAGCCTCTAATTTGCAATACTCCTGCCTTAGCCTCCCAAGTAGCTGGGATTACAGGTATATGCCACCATATCCAGCATTTAAATTGTTTCATAAAACCTTCATATTAATTTAGAAAATTTTACACTAAAATACTTACAAATTTAGCTTTGCAAAGCTCTCCTGTGCGTTATGCTTTTCTCGCTCATATGCACTTTCAACTTCTTTGAATTCATTCTTGATCATTTCCAAATCAGCAACAGCTTCTGCTTGACTGGCCTTTTCTACCTGCAAAGCTCCTTCAAGGTCTCGAATCCGTAACTACCAAATGACAGAGAAGCAGTTAAAACAAGCTAAGAAACCTCTTTTGTTGTGGTGATTGTTTTTGCAGTTATGGGGATTGAACCCAGAGTACACTACCACTGAGCTACATCCCTATCCCTTTTTATTTCAGAGACAGCGTCTCACGAAACTGTCCTAGCTGGCCTCAAACTTTCAAACCTCTGGGCTCAGCCTCTCAAGGATCTCCAATCTTAAAGTGAGTAGAATACTTTATCAACAGCAGATTATCATTCATCCAAACATTTCTTTCTGCTTTGGTTTGAAAAAGAGAATAAATGTATGTTTTTCTTAATACATTTAGTGGAAGAAAATAAAGTGGAAGAGAAGAATTGTGCTATATAAAAGGATAGGCCAATACAACATAACCTGTCCCATGAAAATTCTTGATTTCGAGAACTTGTAATCCATTCAGATATTTCTTTTATGAAATGTAATGAATTAAGTGGATTTTTTAAACATAAAAGGAATTATTCTTCCTCACTTATTAGAAACATTATTACACAAATATCTTTATAAATTTAAGCAAGTTTGAACAGATCCACTTATTCCTAGAGATTTCTTAATATAGAAGAGTGAAACTTTATTACCAAACAACACAATTTGAAATATTTATGGTTGTAGATATTTGATATCCTGGATTTGCTTCAATATAATCTGGAGGTGGGAAAGTTTGGAGGGTAACAAATAAAACACGATTAGCCTGAAGTAGGTGTTAAAACAGGGAAATGGGTACATAGGGATGTTCATTTTAATACTCTCTCTACTTTTGCCTACACTTCAAATCCTACATAATGTTTTTAAAAATAGATTCCCTGTATTCACTGATAGTAGAATGAATTTAAAAAGTTCATTCCCACAAAAGAATCCTATGTAGCTGTAAAAAGACCAACTTAAGAAAAAAAGTTCTCTGGGTAGTGTTATAGAACAATACACTATTAACATATAGAAAAAAACTAAGTCCATGTCAATATATACAGTACATGAAATTTGTGGAAAACAAGGGAAAAGAACAAGAATAAGCAGGCAAGGGAGGAGGGAGGAGAGAGAGGAATGAAAAGAAGAATTTTCACTCTTTAAATCTTTTGATTTTTTCACTTTTTTTTCAACTTGTTTTGATTTTTTTCAACTTTTTTTCAACTTTAACTTTTCAGAAAACTGATTGAAAAATAAAACTACTGCCAGGCACGTTGGCACACACCTGGAATCCAGCGGCTTGGGAGACTGAGGCAGAATGACAAGTTCAAAGCCAGTCTCAGCAACTCAGCAAGTCCCTAAGCAACTCAGTGAGGCCCTGTCTCTAAATAAAATACAAAAAAGGGCTGGGTACATCAATGTAGCTCAGTGGTGAAGCATCCCTGGGTTCAATCCCTAGTACCAAAATAAAATAAAAATACTTTGCTAAAGTTTAAAAGGGAGAGGTAGGAAAAAATGTTTTACACTAGATAGAAAATGTTCTTAAATTCAGGTTTTAAATTCAGCTCAACAAATTATCTTGGGCCTATTACTAAATCTCCAAACACCTGAGTTCCATAAGCCGTTAAGAAGAAAAATATCTAGAACATCTACTTTATAGGGCTTCTACAAGGATCTACTGAGACAATATTTAGCAAATATTTATTGAGCATTTAATATGTTCTAGGCAATGTGCTAATGGTCAGCAGATAACAAAATAACCAGAAAAAACTGTAATCTGTGTGGAACAAGCCTCACAGAGATGGCAACAAACAACTCAGGAGAGGAAAGATAAACCCAAAAAGAAAAGAAACCTATGTCAATATTCAGAGATTTCATGAATTAATCCACACAAATGATAACTAACAGAATCACTGTATAAAAATATTCTGAAATAGTTGAAGCATTTATTCTTATACTTGAAGGAAGTAAAATAGACATGTAACTATAGTTCAATTTAAATTTCCAACTTTTGACTTTTAAACTCTATTGTTCTTTGTTGTTTTATCTAAATATAATGTTTACAAGTCAAACAATAAATCTAGGAAACACTTTCTTCTTGTCAGCATTTCTTATCAGCATTATCTTCTTTGAGAAAATAAGAATACTCAAATGATAAACCAATCCAACTGAAAGAAAGTAGACTTCAGGGGCTGGAGTTGTGGCTCAGTGGTAAAAGCGCTTGCCTAACATGTGTGAGGCACTGGGTTTGATTCTCAGCACCACATATAAATAAATGAACAAAATAAAGGGCTATCAACATCTAAAAAAATATTAAAAAAAGAAAGTAGACTTCAAATTCACAATTCTGAATTGAATAACAGAAGACTTCAAATATATATTTAACAACAGTTTATAAGATTACAGCTACTTCTATCTCATTTGCATTTAAACTAATCTGAAACTGAATGTTACTAGATGAAACTCACTGAAAATACTTCTCAATACTTATAGACTTACGATTTAAATATAACTTGTTTTTATGTCATAGCACCAGGTTAGATAACAAATATTAATTTTAAACATGTAGCTAAAAAATAGTTTTATAGCAATTAACTACATTTTCCTAGTGATAAAATCTACAAAGAAAACCCTAATTTTGAATTATTGATGCGACTCTGGGTGATCCTGTCATTTCTTAAAAACTTAATAAATCTTGCTTTAACAAACACAATCAAATACATGGGTCTGAGAATTTTATAAATAAAACAGGCATTTTATTAAAGATAAAAGTAAAAAGAAATTCTAATATAAAATCCTCACAAATGTAGTTGCATCTTACACTAAAAGGTATTTAAACAAAGTAAATTATATTAAAGTTTAATATGGGGAAAAGTCTAAGTATTTTTAAAGTGTAAATTAAATCAAGGAACTCAAGACTTACTTTAAAAGCAGTAGACACTTACTGCAGCTTCAGGGCATATATCGAATTTATTAGTTTTAGAAAAATAACTCTGGTAATATTTGTGAATAAAGAGTCAAGATAGGAGGTTGAAACCAGGCATGATGGCACACACCTGTAATCCCAGAGACTCAGGAGGCTGAGGCAAAAGCCAGCCTCAGTAACTTAGCAAGACCCTAAGCAACTTGGCAAGACCCTGTCTCCAAATAAAATATAAAAAATGGCTGGGGATGTAGCTCAGTGGTTAAGCGCCCCAGGGTTCAATCCCTGGTACCCAAAGAAAAAAAAGATAGGAGGTTGGATGAAGAGACAAACTGAATCAAAAGTTTGTGGGGCTGGGGTTGTGGCCTGTGGGAGAGTGCTCACCTAGCAAACTTGGGGCCCTGGGTTCAATCCTCAGGACCACATAAAAATAGAGAGCAAAATACTTAGTACTTTGTGATTTTGTTAACTGTAAATCTGAAAATTTGGACATTTTCTTCCATATTCAAACACAACTGAATTTCCACATTCCTCCATCTGAACCTATATTTTTTATAGTGGTACCTGTAAGCAAAGAAGTGCTAAAGATCTACGGATTGAAGAACCAAAGTTATTTTATGTCAATTGAAACAAACACTATTACAAAATCCAAAGATCTAAAGCAGAAGTCTAAAAGGATTTCTGGGTAGTTTCTCTGCTTTAAAGTTACCCAAGTTGCAAAGATGTACTGATAAGGACAAAATTACATAGGATTTCATTGACAATTATGTTTATACAATCTTCTTTCTTTTTTTCTCTCTCTTACTCTCTATCTTAGAGATATCATTGGTTGTCATGCCCCCTTCTCTGTAGTTACAGGACATTAGATTAGTCAAAGGGGAATGAAGGGAGGGGGAATGGGAATAGGAAAGTCAGTAGAATGAATCAGACATAACTTTCCTATGTTCATATATGAATACATGACAGTGAAACTCCACATCATGTATGACCATAAGAATGGGATCCAAACTGGAATGGGTGGCACTCCCTGTATGTATAATATGTTAAAATACACATTACTCTCATATATATCAAAAAAAAACAAATAGAAAAAGAAACCCAAATTATCAGTGACTGAATTTTTTCTAATATCAGTATCAGTGCATAGTAAAATAATGTGAGTGTATTTAATCACTGAACTACATATTCAAAACTGCTTAAAAATGGTGACATCAAAGTTTGTTTACCTCATAAAACCTGGTCTTTCCTGAGACCCAAAAGTGAGTTTTGAGTAGGCTAAGCCAATCATGGGATTTTCGTTTTCCTTGTCAATAACTGATTTAGACATAAATAATTTATCACAATTGAGAAATATAAAATATTAATTATTGAGAAATACAAATGTTTAAAATTGTGAGGGAAATTAAATAATAAATTCTATTTTGTGTATGTATAATATGTGTGATGGTAAGATATCTAGAAAGGTATTTTTTTTTTTTTGAATCAGGGATTGAACTCAGGGACACTTGGCCACTGAGCCACATCCCCAGCCCTATTTTGTATTTTATTTAGAGACAGGGTCTCACTGAGTTGCTAAGGGCCTCGCTAAGTTGCTGAGGCTGGCTTTGAACTCGCGATCCTCCTGACTCAGCCTCCCAAGTCACTTGGATTACAGGCGTGCGCCACCACGCCCGGCCTAGAAAGGTATTCATCAGGAAATTAGAAAGATGGGATTGGAATATGGGAGAAAGATCAAATTGCGCCCACCTATCACTAAAAACACATTTTTAAAAAAAAAAAAGTTAGTTTGTTTTTGGCAGTCCTAGGATCAAACCGAAGGGTTCACACATGCTAGGCAAACACTCTGCCACTGAACTGCAACCTAACCCCCAAGACAACTTTTTAATCTAAATTAGTTTTAATCTGTTCATAGTTACTTTTCATTTACTAATTTGAATGATCCTAACATCCAGCTTGATGAGAAATTAAGGAGCACAAAGAAAGCAGTAGGATTTTTCAGACCTTCTAAAGCCAAAGAAATTTAAATCTCTTTTTCTTTTGGAAATAAGTACATAGTAATTTATTTTCATACAATCTATTACATTCATTCACAAAGCAATGTTCAAACATAATTACCAGCTGTACAGCAATATGAAGAACATCTTAACAATATATACATTAAAAAATTTTTAAAACACAATATAGGTATATAATCTTCATTAAAAATAATTTCTTCACTGGGCGAGGTGGCACACACTGTAATCCCTGCAGCTCAGGAGGCTGAGGCAGTAGGATCTCGAGTTCAAAGCCAGCCTCAGCAACTTAGTGAGGCCCTAAGCAACTCAGTGAGACCCTCTCTCTAAATAAAATACAAAATAGGGCTGGGGATGTGGCTCAGTGGCCAAGTGCCCCTGAGTTCAATCCCTAGTACCAAAAAATATATAAATAAATAATTTCTTCAACAGAAGCATGAATTATAAATACCTCATATATTAGATTTTAAGACATAATCAAAGAGTCAAGAAAACATTTAAAAGTCATAATTATCTACAAAATATTAAATTAGAAAAGGTATCAGATCCAACAAATATCCTGCTGAGTGATTTAACTCTCCCGACACCTGGGAAACTGACAGATCAAAATTAAACTAGAGGGGCTGGGGTTGTGGCTCAGTGATACAGTACTTGCCTAGAATGTGTGAGGCACTGGATTCGATCCTCAGCACCACAAAAAGATAAATAAAATAAATGTTTTTTAAAAAATTAAACTAGAGGCAGGTGCTTAAGAGAAAAGAGGGAAGGAAATTGTTCACTTGATTGACCATTTTCTCAAATATGCTAAAGAACACTGGACCTCTAAACTGCACCTCAAATTCGCCCTGTCCAAAACTCATCATCTTCTCTCTTGAGAATTCGAAGTCTGAAAGTCAGCGGCATATGCCCATTTTTACACACAGCACAAACCTTGGTATTACCTTTTGTTGCTTTCTCTCCCTCCATACTGCAAACTAGTTATTTATCTATAATTGTGGAATCTACAGTGTAGTTTCAGTTTTTGGTGAATTTGTTTCCTGTTGCTGCTAGTATTATAAATTAACAAAAAACAGTGGCTCAAAACAACATACATTTCTAATTTTGCAGTTTTGGAGGTCAAAAGTCTAAAATGGGACTTCTGGGGCTTCAGAGTCAGCCAGGCTGCATTCCTTCTGCCGACTCTGTAGTAGAATCCATTCCTAACCTTCTTCAGCTTCCAGAGTTCACTCACCTTCCTTGGCTCATGGCAGCATCACTCTGGCTTCTGCTTTTGTTGTCACAGCTCTGTATCTGACTCTGATCCTCATGCCTCCCTTTATAAGGACCCATGTGAATACAATGGGCCCAACTAGATAAATGAAGACATCTCAAGATCATCAGGTTAATCACATCTGCAAAGTCTCTTTTGCCCTATATGGACAGGTTTTCACAGATTCTGAGGATTAGGACAGACATGGACATCTCTGAAGAGCCACTCTTCTGACTACCACACTCCTCCTTTCCATTTCCATGGCATTGCCTTGACTCAGGCATCCATCATTTCCTTGCCCAGTTCACTCTATTTTATTTACAAGTTACCAGAGTTATTTTTCTAAAACTCAGACTTAACATTTGCCCTCACACTTTAGCAACTTCCCACCACTTTCAAAATAAGTCTTAGTATGGAAAAGAACTTTCAGTAAGTCTTCATCACACATTTCCCAACATTATCTCAAAACTTTTCCCCTAAGCTCTACCACAACACATTCTGTGAATTATGGGGAATTAGGAGGAAACCACTGAACAGTATTCTTCAAAATAACAAGCACACTCCTATTTAATGGCTTTACCCATGCAGCTCTATTTAGAACAGTGGACACACTTATTCTGCAAAGAGCCAAGAGTACATAGTTTAGATTTTGTGGGCCATAGGGTCTGTGTATTGAAAACAGCTACAGACAATAAATTAACGAAGGACATGGCTATCTTCCAATAAAACTTTATTTATAAAAACAGGCTGCAGGTCAGAATTGGTTCACAGGCAGTAGTTTGCCAATCCCCAGTTAAAATGCTGTGTTTTCTCTTCTCTTAAAAATGCCTTCTTATTTCCTAAGACCAAAAGAAAAGGATGCTTTCCTGTGGATACCACCATTTAATTCCCCTCCTAAATTTTATCCCTGCCTTTACTGTATTCCCATAGTATTTTAGTATTTTATACTTCTGTTTTTACATTTATATATCTATTGTATATATGTAGGTATGCAGTACCTCTGATAATGGAGCATAAGCTCCAAAATGAATTCATTTACCTTTATTCCTTCAGTTCTTACTACAGTATAGGTGATGTACACAAGCTATGCACTTAATAAGTAAGATGCATATTTTTAAAACGTTTTCAAAAGCAAATTCATCCCATGGCTGCTGGCAAAAAGAATAGTAATCAACAAATTTTTCTGCAAAGGGCCAGATGGTAAATATTTTGTGCTCCACAGGCTGCTATAGTTTAGATGTTGAATGTCCCACAAAGGATCGAGTGTTAAAGGTATGGTCCCCAGGATGGCAGTACTGGAGGATGCTATGGACCCTAAGAAGGTGGGGCCTTATGTGAGATCCTTATGTCATTGGGAGTGTATTATCAAAGGGGATTGTGAGACTCTGCCCCATCCTCTCTCTTGCTCTGCTTCCTGGTTCATGAAGTTTTCTCCACTATGTGCCCCCACTGTGATGTTTTGTCTCCACAAAAGCCCAAAGAAATGGGACTACTAGATCACAGACAAAAACCTCCAGAACTATAGGCCAAAATAACCTTTTTCTTTTTTAAATTAATCACCTCAGGTATTCAATTATATTGGTGGAAAACTAACTAATGCACAGACTTATTAGGTCTTTGTCACAACAACTCCACTCTGCCACTGTTACACAAAAGTAGCCATACATGTGACAAAATCTCATAAGAACAGTAGATAAGATCTAGTGAAGGCTGTAGTGTGCCAACTCAACAAATATAATATATCCTTAATTGTATCCTTGCCTTAAATACAGTAATGAAAGTTATGCTGTGGATCTGGAATATCCCCCAAAAACTTACGTGTTAAAGGCTTGGTCCCCAATGCAGCAAAGTTCAGAGGGGTAAGTGCTTGGACCATGAAGGCTCTGACCTCATCAGTGGGTTAATCCAATTATAGCTAAATGGATGACTAGGAAATGGTGGAAATTGGAGGCAATGGGGCATGGTTGGAGGAAACAGGTAACTGGGGAATGTGTGTGTGTGTGTGTGTGTGTGTGTGTGTGTGTGTGTGTGTTTGAGAGAGACACTGGGGATAGAACTCAGGAGTCCTTTACTCCTCAGATATATTCCTGTCCACCGCCCCCCACTTTTATTTTAAGACACAGCCTCAGTAAGTTGCTACACTGGCACCGCATTTGCCATCCTCCTGCCTCAGCCTCCTGAGCCAGTGGTATTTCAGGCATGGGCCACCTTGCATGGCAGGAAGGTTATTTCTTGTTCCTGGTCCCTTCTCCTTTCTCTCTCTAGTTCCTAACTGCTGTGAGCTCAGCAGATTGTTCTCCATGCCCTTTGGCCATAAGGTTCTGCCTCACCTCAGGCCCAAAGCAATGATCCCAGCCAACTATGAACTGAAATGTCTGAAACCATGAGCCAAAATAAAATTTTCCCTCTCCAAGATGTTATTCTCAGTTATTTGTCACAGTAACAAAAAGCTAACTAACACAATAAACATCACAAAAATATTACCCACCCTGAATGCAAATAAAGTTCTCCAAAATCATGCTGTTTTCCTAGCAGATTTACAACAGAATTTGAGGGGAAAAAAACCAAAAATATTTGTTTACATTTTACCTGAATAATTTCAGAATTAAATTTTGATTCCAAATGTGCGGCTCTTTCTGCTTCAATATTTTCTTCCAATTTCCTTACTCTTAGAGTAGTTGCCTAAAAACAAATTAAAAGTTTAAACTCATAAACATTGATATTTAAAATATGGCTATTATCAAGAACACAAGCAATAATAAGTGTTGGTGTGGATGTGGGAGAAAAGGTACACTCATACATTGCTGGTGGAATTGCAAATTTGTGCAGCCACTCTGGAAAACAGTATGGAGATTCCTCAAAAAACTTGGAATGGGCTGGGGATATAGTTCAGTTGGTAGAGTGTTTGCCTCGCAAGCACAAGGCCCTGGGTTCAATCCCCAGCACCACAAAAAAAAAAAAAAAAACTTGGAATGGACCCACCATTTGACCTAGCTATCCCACTCCTCAGTTTATACCCAAAGGATTTAAAATCAGCACATTACAGTGATGCAGCCACATCAATGTCCATAGCTGCTTAATTCACAATAGCTAGATTGTGGAACCAACCTAGATGCCCTACAATTGATAAATGGATAAACAAACTGTGATGTATATACCCAGTGGAATATTACTCAGTCATAAAAAAGAATAAAATTATGGCATTTGTTGGTAAATGGATGGAGTAGGAGAATATCATGCTAAGTGAAATAAGCCAAGCCCAAAAAACCAAAGGCTGAATGTTTTCTCTGATAAGTGGATGATGACATATAACGGGGGAGGGGTAATAGGGAGGGTAAGAGAAGAATGGAGGAACTTTGGATGGTGTAGAAAAAAATGGGGCAGGAGGGGGTGAGGGAAGGAAAGATAGTAGACTGAGACAGACATTATTACCCTATGTACATGTATGATTACATGAATGGTGTGATTAATCTACATTGTGTACAACCATAGAAATGAAAAGTTGTACCCCATTTGTGTACAATGAATCAAAAAGAAGTCTATAAAAATAAAAAAATTTCAAAAAGTAATAATAATAAAAAAATAAGTAAAATAGATATAGATCACTATATTCCTAAACTGTAATTAACACTTTAGATTACTTTAGCTATATCTTGTTTTTATACTTTGCAAAAGTGAGGCATGAAAATCATGCTCAAGAAGAATGCCCCAAAGCCAGTTTTTTTTTTGTTTTAAGCTTTACTGAGGTACAATTTCCACACAATAATCTACACATATTGAAAGCATACACCCATCTCTAAGTAACCAATAGCCAACTTTCTGTCACTGTAAAGTAGCTTGTATTTTCTGGAATTTTTTGTGAATTGAATCATACAATGTGTATTCTACAGCCTGGCTTCTTTCCCACTGCACAAGTATTCGAAGATTTAATCTTGTTGTTGGTTGCATGTAGAAATAATTCAATCTTTGTCATTGATGAACAGTGTTCCACTATGTCAATGTATTATAACTGGTTTCCCTGTTCACCTATCGATAGATATTTGTTTCCAGTCCTGGTTATTACAAATGAAGCTGCCATATTTATGCATAAGTCCCTGCAGGAACACATACAATCAATTATCTGGAGTAAACAGGTTAGAGTAGAATGACTGGGTCAAATGACAGGTATATACTGAATATCTTAAGAAACTGACAGTTTTCCTAAGTGGTGGTACCAATTTACATTGCTAACAGGAATGTATGAAATTTTCCATGGTCCCATATTCTCATCAACATTTGGCATCACTCTTTGTTTGGCATTTTTCAAACATTTAAATAGGTATCTAATGGTATTGCATTTTAGTTTTAATTTTAATTTCCCTAATGACATTGAGAATCTTCTCGAGCACTTAATCTACCTATATATCTCCTTTGATAACATACCTACTCAAATCTTTTCCTTTTTTGTGCTGAGGACTGAACCCAGGTCCTCATGTATGCTAAGCAAGCACTCTACCACTAAGGTACATCCTCAGTCCTCATTTTTAATTGGGCTATTTTCATATTATTTTTAATATTTTAATATAATATTTCATATTATTTTAAAAGTTCATTATGTGATCTAGATACATGATTTGCAAATATTTTCTCCACACTACATCTTATCTTTTGATTTTTTTTTTTTTTTCAGTGCTGGGGATTGAACCCAGGGCCTTGTGCTTGACAGGCAAGCACCCTACCAGCTGAGTTATATCCCCAGCCCAGATTTTTTTTTTTTTTTTTGGAACCAGGGATTGAACTCAGGGACACTCAGACACTGAGCCACATCCCCAGCCCTATTTTGTATTTTATTTAGATACAGGGTCTCACTGAGTTGCTTAGGGCCTCGCTAAGTTGCTGAGGCTGGCTTTGAACTCGCGATTCTCCTGACTCAGCCTCCCAAGTCACTTGGATTACAGGCGTGCGCCATCATACCCGGCCCCAGCCCAGATTTTTTTAACAGTATCTTTCACAAAAAAATTTTCCTTTATGATGAAATCTAACATCAGTTTTTCAGGCAAGATTCCATTTCTGGCCAGAAACAAATGAAGAGAGAGATTTTCTTAATGCTATTTTTGTTGAGAAAATGCAACCTTGGAAAACACTGGATTCCTACTCTCAAAGAGGGAACTGGTCATGACCAAAGCCTGTCATGGGATCATGGGCAGAGAAAGTAGAACTAAGAGAACACCCAGTAAGTCTCAGGAAAATAGCAAAGAAAACCATGCCTAGAGTTCTCTGTCAAATACAGAGCTTTCATTAACAGTAGAGAAATGCATTACTAATGTTATTTTCCTTCCTAGAGAAAATCTTGGCAAGAGATAATATCAAATATTCAGGGTAATCCAAGGTAGGGTTTTGGGGGTTTTTTTACTTATTTTTCCTCTATTCTCCCACCATTTCTTTTTGTTTATAGATAGCCATTAATGGGTCACAATGAGAGAGGAAACAAATTAAAGCCTGGATAATCCACTCACTAATCGAACCGTCTGTGAATAATTAAGAAATAACTACACTTCTTTTAGGACAAAGAACATTCCTTCATGATTTGATCATGCACAGCCTAAGTACAAACACCCCCTCTTCTTCAGAGGCCTTTTTAGATATACTTACTACTGATGGTCCTCATAGTCGAGAAGTCATTCTGCTTGGGGGAACAATCACTCTTTGTTTCACAAACACAAGTTAAAGATATTTTTTACATTGAACTATTTGCTCTATTTAGATTTTACAACCCCATCAATAATATTTCTTAATAATTTATTATGTTAGAAAATAGTTCTTTTTCAGGGGGCTGAAAACAGTAGTTTCAAATGTGATCCTTTTCAGTGTAAAGGTAATTTAAATCCAAAATGATAAACTAATACTTTATAATACAACCTCTTTGAAGGTAAAAATCTGACATTTATGCTGTAAATACTAGATTATTTTCAAATAACAGGCATTCCACTGGAAGATGAAACTAGTACTAAATATTCATAGCTCAAAACACCCCAAAAACACTGGAAATGAGGAAATTTGGATATTTGATAAAACTAAGAAACTATTACTACATTTTTAGTATAATGATTTATATTTTTTTAAAAAGTTCTGCCTTTATACACACACATATATATATATATAAAAATATACAACGATAAAATTATATAATATCTGGATTTGCTTTAAAATAATCAAGCTGGAGTTTAGGTATCATAAGCTGATAATTATTGAAGCTAAGCAATGGACACATGGGGATTTGTTACAGCATTTTTTCTACTTTCATATGTGATTAAAATATCCCATACTGAAATTTTTTTAAAAAACAACAACAAAAGCAAAGGCATTAAGGGTTAAAAGGCAAATATAGTGCAGGTATCATTATTTACCCAATTAACAATCTCATGTTTTGATAATAACAGCAAAAAAATCATTAGAACAAATTAAACTCTTCATGTCTAAATATAAAGTATAGGGAAAAGGAAGAATTTAAATCAATTTCTACTCATATTATTGACATATCAGATAAATTTGGAGTATAGCCCAATGGTAGAGCACTTGCCTAGCATGCCTAAGTCCCTGCACTTGATCCCCAGCACTGCAAAAAATAAATGTTTTAAATAAGTAAATCAAAGAAAATATTCCCTTCAGCCAGGCAGGCAGACCTGTAATCCCAGCAATTTGAGAGGCTGAGGCAGGAGGATCTCAAGTTCAAGGCCAGACTCAGCAGCTTAAGGATGCCCTAAGCAACTTAGACACTGTCTCAAAGTAAAAAAAAAAAAAAAAAAGGGCCAGGGATGTAGTTCAGTGGCGAAGCATCCCTAGGTTAAATTCCCAGTACTAAAAAGAAAATATTCACTCTATACTCACTTCTTCTCATCCTTCTTGAATGCGTTTCATATACAAAAATGAAAACAAAAACATAAAACAATAAAAAAAATTAATTACACACAGAATGTTAAGCCCACAGCATATTATTAGCAAACAATTTCATCATCAGAGACATTTGAGAGACATGAGATTACAGCCATACAATTTTTTTTTTTTACTACAAAATGTCTCAAAACTGGATCTGTTTAAAAAAAAAAAAAAAAAAAGCTTTCGTTGACAACCTTGAAAAAGAACAAAGTTGGAAGACACATTTCACAACTACAAAAAATTACTACAAAGCTACAGGATCCAACAGGTGTGGATAGACATCTGGGGGAAAAAAACTAAATACCTAGAAACAAACACATAATTAGTACTCAACTGATTTTCGACAAGGGTGCCAAGGCCATTACCTGGAAAACAGCATCTTTTTATTAAATGATGCTAAGACAACTGTATATGCACATGCAAACAATGAGTTTGGACCCCCTACCTTAGATCATATATAAAAATAAATTCAAAAATCGATCAAGGTCCTAAATATAAGAGCTAAAACCATAAAAGTCTTAGAAGAAAACATAGGAGTAAATCTTCTTGACCTCAGGTTTGGCAATGAAGTCTCAGTTATGACACCAAGAACCCAAACAACAAAAGAAAAAAATTGATAAGTTTAAATTTTAAAACATTTAAATTAAAAACTTATGTGTATCAAAGGACCTTATTTTAAAAGTGAAAAGACAATCTAAATAAGGGGAGAAAATATAAATCCTATATCTGACAATGAACTAGTATCCAGAATACATAAAGAACTCAGACAACAAAAAGTCAAACAATTCAATCTAGGGTGTAGCTTAGTATGAAAAAAATGCTTTTCAATTAAAATATTAGTAAAGAACTTGAATAAGTATTTATCTATATAAGAAATGCAAATGATAAAAAAGTTACTTGAAATGATGCTCAATGTTATGAACCACTGTGGAAATGTAAATCAAAACCACAAAGAGATATCACTTCACATCCACTAGGATGGCTATAATTTTAAAAATAGAAAATAACTGCTATTGCAAGAATGTGAAGATGCTGGAAACCTCTTATGTTACTAGTGAAAATGTCAAATGGTTGCACTGCTGTAAAAAAAGTTTAGGAGCTCCTCAAAAGTTAAACACAGTGTTATCATATGACCCAGAAATTTCAAGCTTACATAAATCCTAAGAGAAATGAAAGCATGTTCAAATAAAAACTATACATGAGGGCCAAAGTTGTGGCTCAGTGATAGAGCACTTGCCTGGCATGTGCAAGGTCCTGGCTTCAATACTCAGCACCACATATAAATAAATAAAATTAAAAAAAAAGATCCTTTGACAACTAAAAAAATATACATATAAAATCTAAAAATTAAATTGAATTTAAAATTTTTTTAAAAACTTTTTAAACTACACATGAAAGTTCAAAGCAACATTTTTCTTAACAGAGGTGAAAGGACCCAAATGTCCATCAACTGATGAATAGATCAACAGGATGTGAAGTATCCATAAAATGGAATATTACCCAGTCTGCATGCTGCTGTATGGATGGATCTTGAAAATATACATGAAGTAAGAGAGATCAGATACAAACTACTATATATTATATGATTTCACTTATATGAAATGTCTATAACAGACAAATCCATAGAGACAAAGTATATTAGTGGCTGCCAAAGACTAGAGGAAGAAGAAGAGAAGGGAATGGGCACTGACTGCTAATGGATGCTAGGCTTCTTTCTGGGTAATGAAAACATTCTGGGATTAGTGGTGACAGTTACAAAACCTTCTGAATATTTTAAAAACCACTGAACTGTGCCCTTTGTAAGGATAAATTTGACATATGAAATATATATCAATAAAAAACAGAAGAATCCCTAAGTGAAAGAATCAAGGTAATGTCAAAGAAGTAACAACCAACTCACTTAAACTTTGAAAAAACCTTCCTTCTGAATGCTGACTTTACATCCTTAGAACAAGGGAACCCCAGAGATTGTAGTTACATAAAGCATGGCATATACTACAGTAGGGACATTCTTGTTTGTTCAGTCCAGACTAGAACAAACATTAACCTAGATGACCCGAAACTAATTAAAAAATATTAGGTAAACCCTACAGAATAAAGCTCTGTTCTTAAAGAATTAATGTTGGCTTCATCAGTATCCAGTATGCTCATTTTAGATTCTGTAAATCAGGAGTCATGCCAGTCACAAGGAAATAGTCAATAGGCACTGAGAATAAAATATTTTAAAAGCTAATGAAGACGAAATAGAGGAAAGAAACCAGTCTAACAAGGTTAAAATATGTTTTTGAATTCCAAAAAGCATATGTGTAAGTTTCTCTATCAAAATGATAGTCATATATTTCATTAAAAACAAATAGCCTGTGATTTTTGTGATAAAAGAACCAACAATTCAAGTTGTCTTTTCATTTCTTATGTATATACTATAAAGTTTTAATTAATTATCTGGTTTCCATTCAAAAAGTCAAGAAGAGATTCTGTTTTTCCTAACTAAACCAAAACTAAACCGGCTAAAATAATAAGCTGGAAATCACATCTTTATTTTCACACCTTCCTTTTTTTGAATCAAATACAAATGAAAACAAATTCATAAGCTATTTATTATTACTAAAACTATCAGTAAATAAGTAAAGACAGTTAAAAAAAAAACTTTAAATCTTTAAAGAAACTCCTTCCAAGAGTGGGCTTTGTTGACAGACATAAATAAAGCACTCCTAATGTATTTTTTCTCTTCCAATCTGTTGAATTAATTCTCATATCCAGCAGAGGGTGCTAGAGAAATAACAACGTGCTGTTCACAAGCACAAAAAAAGAAAAAAAACCTTTCAGTAACACCGCAGAAGAGAACTACTACAAGGTTCATTTAATCATAATATAATCAATGTTACAGCATAAAATATAATAGACTTCTGATTAAAATTCAAAATCCAAAACAAACTCATATATTTAACTACATACAGCTCATTTAACTATATGTAGTATTATATTGTATGTACAGTATTACATTCTACTATACTGTTTCCTAATGCTAGGAACAGACTTCTCTATCTAATACAAAATAATCATGCATTTTGTCATTTATTATCTGGTTGTTATGTTCTTTTCTACTTCAATATACTGCCAAGACATTTTTATTTTAGTGAATACTATGGGTTATTCTACTTTTTGTTTATCTGATTTGTATCCTCTTAAATAAGCCCAATTAGACAATCTAAAATACTTAAGAAAAGTTGAGGGATTGGAGTTTCGGCTCAGTAGCAGTGTGCTCACCTAGCACGCATAAGGCCCTGGGTTCGATCCTCAGCATCACATAAAAATAAAATAAATAAAGGTAATGTGTCCACCTACAACTAAAAGTATATATATTTTAAAAAGTGAGTTTTCATTTCATGTAGAAAAGGATGCCTTCTACCCAACCCTTTGGTATATGCTACTTTATTATAAACAAGGCATGAGCTGACAACTCCAATTCAGCAACACAACCAATCAAACACACCCAGATAGATGTTCTCTACACCACATTTGCTCCTACAACTTCCATTGACCTATTCCAAAATTTCACAAAAGTTACAAAAGCATACGTGTACAATGAAAGTGCTAAAAGACAAAAACAGCTCCCATAATATTCTTTCCTCTTCAAATACTATATATTCAGCTTAAGAGGATATATATGAATGGAAAGGAATTGGTCAAGTAGAAAAACCTTTACATATGAAATTTAGCCTGCTAATATAGACATCAGGAAAAATAGGAGAGTAAATGTCACACAAGTGCCAGGTGCAGTGGCGCACACCTGTAATCACAGCGACTTGGGAGGTTGAGGCAGGAGGATCACGAGTTCAAAGCCAGCCTCAGCAACTTAGTGAGGCCCTAAGCAACTCAGTGAGACCCTGTCTCTAAATAAAATACAAAATAGGGCTGGGGGTGTGGCTTAGTGGTGGAGTGCCCCTAGTTTCAATCTCTAGTACCAAAAAAAAAAAAAAAAAATCACACAAGTACATACTAGTTGGTAATATCTCAGATATGTGCTATACAGCACTGTTCCCCAAACAGTTGCACAAAGTTTGTCCCAGAAATGTCCAACAAGTTATATAAGAGAAATTGATTTTTATTTAACTATTTTTCCAAAATTTTTTTCTTCTTTTGGTACTAAGGATTGAACCCAGGGGTACTTTACCACATCCTCGGTCTTTTCAAATGTTTATTTTTCATTTTGAGACAGGGTCTTACTAAGTTGCTGGGGATCTCACTAAGTTGCTGAGGCTGGCCTCAAACTTGTGATCCTCATGCCTCAGCAGCTGGAATTATAGGAGTGGGCACTCCAGATTTTCCCAAGGAACCAAAATGGCAATAATCTATCTTCAAACAGATAATTCCAGGGCTGGGGATATAGCTCAATTGGTAGAGTGCCTGCCTTGCAAGCACAGGCCCTGGGTTCAATCCCCAGCACCAAGAAAAAAAAAAAAAAAAAAAAAAAAAAAAGATAATTCCAAGGGACTGAATCATTATAGGCTGACTAATTCAATAATGACTATTTTAGTGCTAAGTATATTTTGTTATATTTTAATGACTATAAATTATTTGTTATACAAGTGCTAACATTTAACTACAATACTTATTTTTCACCTGCCTGGGTAGAAAACAGTTGTATTTTGAGTCCTTAAACTAAAGGTCTCAAATTATTTTTATTATGAAAAAGGACACCTCTAAAGATCAAAGTTCCCAAGTATTTGAAAAAAGAAGTACCAAAATATTATACCACTTAACCACAGTTATATACTGAAGGATCACAGCAAGAACAATCTATGATTCCTTTACTATTTATCATCGTTATTCTAACCAAATGCCATAAAAATCAACAATATTATTCAATCTTCCTGACCTTTAACGTGTACTTTTTTTAAGTAAACACATATTGGTAGGTGTCACTTCTACAATAAAGTGTACTTACGTTGTCATGGATGTAAATCCTACAGTTAATAGTAATATTCTTCAGATTTCAAACAAGCTTATGTGTTTTAGCATTGGACTTTATAACGTGGAATGTTTTACAAAAGGGGCCTATACAATACAGTACATGATATTTAAAATCTTAATAAGCCATTCTAGTTTGAAGCATGTTTGCTTGATTTGATAGTAGATCTCTTATTTTCCATGTAGCCAGCACAGTATATGAGAAAAACAACCCCACTCCAGGGCAAAATTAATGCTGCTTTGTGACTGAGAACACCAGAACTTCTGTGTAAAAGTCCAAACATGTTATATTTATATTCAATTCCTTTAAGCAAATGCTTCCATATAAAAACATGTAAGAATATTAAAAACTAATGAATAGGTTCATACCTTCCATGATAATCTTATTGGTATCTATCACCAAAAAAGGAGAATGGCATACTCAAAGAGTAGCTACTACATGCCAGATACTACCTTAAAGGCAAAAATGGGGCAGGGAATAGTGGTACACACCTATAATCCCAGAGGCTTGGGAGGCTGAGACAGAAGGATCACAAATTCAAAGCCAGCCTCAGCAAAAGCAAGGCACCAAGCAACTCAACAAAACCCTGTCTCTAAATAAAATACAAAATAGGGCTAGGGACACGGCTCAATGATTTGAGTGCCCTTGAGTTCAATTCCCCATACAAAAAAAAAAAAGCCAAAATGGGTGCTACACTTCTACATGCATTTTCATTTTGAGTAAGCAAAAGGCCTGAGTTGTAGATGAAAATTCATTTGTCTCTAAAAAAAATCCTTATAATTCCCTATTGTGAATTATAATTCATTTATAACTGTTTTATTAATAGCCAAAGCAGACTTGTTTTCCAGAATCTTCTATTTCACATAAACAGCTCCCTTAAAACAATCCTTACTCTAAAATTCAAAGTAGTTTCAAAAAGTAGTTGAACATACAAATATTCAGAACTCTTTGTGCCAGTCGTCATAACCATGGTTAACTGTGCAGTTTTGTTTTGTTTTGTTTTACTTTGTTTTGTTTTGTTTTGTTTTGTTTTGTTTTGAGAGTAGGAAACAAAATTAAAGTCACCGAGGATGGCAATGATCAAAGCCTTGACAGTTTCAGAGAGGGTATATACAAGCAAGGGGACAAGAAGAAGAATCAACTCGAGAAGATGCCAACTTTCTTATTCAGCAAGAAATGAATAAGGAAGTACATTGCTCAGCTTATAAGACAGTTTAATAGAAAAAAGTTATAATGCTTTTAGGTGTAATATAAGAAACTACAGATAGTAAAAACAGGTAATATCAGGAACGGATTTTGTAGGATCACAGATTCTGATTAGCACAGTAATAAATTTAACTTTTAATATTGTCTTTGCCTTTTCTGGTAACAAAAACATCAGTATTCAATAAATTTTTAAATGAACTTCCAATTTCAAAGACTGCAATGAACATACAATATTGTATCTAAATGTATAATATTTATAAGTATGACAATCTAATCCATATGATTTCATCATTTACCTACTTTATAGTTAGTAATGATTCCTACAAATACATAATGGCTTTAAAAAGATGAATTATACAAGGTTGCTTTCATGAACAATTATGAAAAATGAAATACATTTTTCTTTTCCTTTTTCACTTGAGTACACATTTAGATATAAAAATTGCCTCCTACTCTTCTTTTACTATAGTATAGCACATGACTGACAGAAGCAATTCAGAATTTATTTGCAAAGACAGTTCTTTCTCCATCGTAATCTTCAGGAGACTCTTCAGTTCTCTTGGAATTAGGTTTGCATCTTCTCTTTTCTCTTTTCTTATTGAGTTAAGCTTATTTCCCATGATAATAAACTCCCCTAGTTGTAAAGAGGTTTATAAAAGCCATAGATATTTCTTTTTCCAGTTCATTTTTCCCTTGATTCTGTAGTATCCAGCACCACATTTATAAAATTGGACTGGGAGTTTGTTTTTTTTAATCTAAGAAACTATTGATCCATGTTACAATGATTAAGCCACACAATGGCATTTGGCTTATCAGATTTCAAAGATATATTTATTTATCATATATATATTACTATATATTTTTATATATTATATATAAATAAACTTCTTCCACCCAGGCATATAAAGAAATCATCTTTTAAGAAATGCAGCTGTTAAAAAGCCTGACTAAAATTTAGAACATTTATTAGGCTAAATGTCTATTATATTTATTACTGATATAAAAATATGTTCTATTAGATTAAAATTTTAACAATTTTCCTGTCTATTATCCCACATAAGTATAATTCTTTTTAAATACCACTGACAATTATTTACCTAGAATTACTGGTAATTGATGTATCCAAAATTGAATACCAAACTAGCATAAAATGTTCTCTAGAAATTTAAGTTCCTGTTCATCATGTCACCATGTGGGAAAACAGCTAATAAAAAATATATTCATTTAAGTATAAAGCAAAATTTTAAAGGTATCTAAATATAAAGAAACAGTCTATGTCAGACAATTATAACTGCTCAATTATAATCAGAGTAAAAATAGAGACCATCTGGACTACCTTCAAAGCTTCAAAGTCTCTAAAAGCAGAAACCTAGTACTATGAAAAACATTTATCAAGTAGCTAACAAAATCATACAATAAAAATAAAACTAGTCTAAAATAATTTTGTATTTATAACATCAACCAATAAAAAGAATAAAAGAGCAATTAAGTGGAGGGGGGCTGGGGTTGTAGCTCAGAGGTAGTGCACTTGCCTAGCCCATGTAAGGCACTGGGTTTGATCCTCAGCACCACATAAAAATAAATAAATAAAGCAAAGGTACTGTGTCCACCCACAACTAAGAAAAAAATTTTTAAAAAAGAAATCATAGCCTTTTTTAAAAAGATAAATATTAAGTATTAATGAAAAAAACCAATACTGAGTTATCCAAAAACATATCTTAAAGTTTAAGCACTAAAAATTTTTTCAAATGAGTCAAAATTACCTTAACAAAAAAAAAAAAAAAAGAACATCAAACAGGGGCTGGGGATGTAACTTTGTCATGGGGTGCTTACTCATGGAGTGCTTACTTAGCATTTATGAGGCCCTAGGTTCAATTCCCAGCACCACCAAACAAACAAACAAAAAACTAAATATGAAAGAAGAAATTTATACCAACATAAAACATGAAAAATGCTTAACCTCACCATAAGGTAAGAAAGGCTAAAATACCGATGATACTAACAAAAAAGAAATCACTATTATCCAGTAGTTCTTCACAAGTATTAAGAAATTAAAATGTTTTTAGTGATGATTAGAGGACTTGATAGCCTGCTAAAGTGACTTCTAAGTGTTTCTATTCTAATAGTCAAAACATAAATTTTATATTAATCATTGTAAAGCCACACACAAAGCACATAGTACTAAAAATGATGTAAGATGTGATCATGAGTTCCTGAATTTATTAACCTGAAAAGATGTTCAATACAAGTGAAAAGTAAGTTAGAAATATTACTTAGAATATAATCACTTTTTTTAAAATGCATTATCCAACCTTATTAAAATTAGATGGTGTATGGTAATAATAAAATTTTATCTTTCCCAACTCTATACTAGACATTACTACATAGAATTCCTAATACATTAACATCTCTATTAGTATGACATAAATATGCCATTCTAAAGCTGGAAGGGGGATCTGAATAAATGATTCTCTGAATAAATATTTCTCCAAAGATGGTATGAAAATGGCAATCAGCACATGAAATGATATTTGACATCATTCTAACATGCTTAAATTTTGTATTTTTTATGTATGTGTTGTTAATTTTATTCCTATATTTATCACTGTGATAAAGAAACCATTTTCAGGGCTGGGGTTGTGGCTCAGTGGTACAGCTCTTGCCTAGCATGTGTGAGGTACTGGGTTCGATTCTCAGAACTACATATAAATAAATTAATAAAGGTCCATTGACAACTAAAAAAATAATTAAAAGAAGAAACCCTTTTCAATAGTATATTCTCTGATTATTACTGGTATGTAAGAATATAAGTAATCATTATGTATGTTATTTTCTGCCAAGCCTACTTACTAAAATTTTTATAGGTGTCAATATTTTTAAAGTTGATTTTCTTGATGATTCAGAGGTATGAACATATCATTTGAAAATAATAAGAATCATACCTCCTTTCTAAAAGTTTTATATTTGTTTATGTATTTGTGTGTTTGTGTGTGATGTACCTGGGATCAAATCGAGGGCCTGTGCATGCTAGGCAAGCACCCTACCACTGGGCTATATTCCCAGCTTACCAGAAGTTAAAATTCTATTGCTATTCTTGCCTTTATGTATTTCTTTAGCTAAAATTCCCAGAGCAATGTTAAAGGATATTAAGTTTAACAAATGTACCTCTTGCACTCATCATTAAATTCCCTTTATAAATTATGTATCAAATACGGAATACAAATTATGTTTAGGACAAAATCTTCTTCATCTACTCAAATACTTCATTTCCCAGAAACCATGAAAGTTTTTAAAAAGACAAATTATTAATTAGATTTCTCTCAAGATGAAAGTTATTTTCAGCATCATTCACTCATAAAGATCATATTTTTCATTGTAAATTTGATGCTCTTTTCTCATCTAAAGTCTCACCTTAAAGTATCCCACAAAACCAGCCAGTACAAATTATTCAAACTACAAAATTAGTATCTATTATTACTTCTGTCATTTGAGACCTATGTATTCCACATCTTATCCTAAGTGGCTTCTTTAACCTTATAATGTAAACAGTTACTCTCAAACTTCCCAAATATTCCATGAGAACTTTTACAAATAAGCATATTTTTTAAATTAGGGGCAAAATTTAAAATATTCAGATATGAAAGTTTTCAAAAAAGCCAAATATATACTATAAAAGCTTTCCCAAATTAGTTTTTTTATAGAGTAAAATTTTCTAACAAATCACTACATGAATAACATTAAAAAAGAATGATATACCTCAAATTCTTTTCTAAGACATTCTTCTCTTTGAGTACTAAATTCAAGTTCACTTGTTTGTCGTTGTAAAAGGTCAGAGCATTCCATATGTTCTTTTTCTAACTGTTCTACTTTCTTGTGCATATTTTGTACAGCACTGTCTTGCTCCTAGAAAATAATTCATTTTTGCATCAGTAAAGTTGATAAGCCATCAATGACTAGAATTTACTCTATGGAAGGCAGTAAGTAACTAAATCTGTGCTTCAATCATAATAATAGGTTAATTTATATAGACAAGGGAGACCTTGATATTTCCTGCAATGTTTCAGAATATACATGTATTTAAAAAGCACAACTAGAGTTTCAGAAGTTTAAAAATCTGATTGACATATTACAAATGAAAATGTGTATAGTAAATAGAATATTATGCTAGCTCAATTGACCATGAGGTTATTTACATAATACTGTAATTCAACTGTCATATATAATGTTTATCCCTTATTAAAATTCTAAAGCAATTAGTAATACAAATGTTTGTGGACCCTTTGTGTGGTAAGGGATGATTAGCTTGAATGTGTAATAACAACCCTTGAGAGATTCTCATGTGAACCCATGGTACTTAAACTATACATTTATAGCTCTTAAAATTGTATCCACTAGATGGCTGTGTTTCATTGAGAAAACTTCAATTTTCCAAAAGTCTCCAAATCTTTATGTACTCTTAAAATAAAACAATTAAAGATTGTTTGCTTTAATTTCTCCATCTCCTTTTCCAACTAAATTCAGAAATCAGAGTTGAATTTTATTGATGTTCAAATATAAAGTTAACATGTATCAAAGGTATTTCCACATAACAAATCTAGATCCATCATTCTCACTTCAGGCCTTTAACAGAGTCCTCTTTCCCACCTTTCCTTCACTAGCAAACTCTTATTCACAGACATACACACGTACATATTTATACATGCCTTCAAGAATTCTTTGCCACTCAAAAGATATCATCAGAATCTGAGCATGTCATTCCTATCAGAGATTATAATTTGGAAAGTAACACTTTCACATTTAAAAAAGCTCTTTTAAGAATATTAAGCACTAAAAAAATAATATTATTCCACATGACAAGTCTTTCTGCTTAAGCAGTCAAAACACCAGTATTAATTCAACACTACCATGAAGTTATATGCCTTAATTTACAAATACGTAATCTCCAACTTTGATTCATCCACTTAAATACTATATGTACAGCTATATAAATATACAGCAATTTATAAAGTTAATCACAAAGTACGCCAATCTGAAATAAAAATAAAATAATATCTATGACCAAAAGATGCTTGTATCCTAGTTGATGGAGAATTACTTCATACATTTATTAAACATTTATTAAACATTCCTACATTTATTAAACAAAGTAAAAGAAATTATTTGGGATGGGACTGGGAGTACAATTCAGTGGCAGAGTACTTGCCTGACTTACATAAGGCTGTGGGTTAGAGCACTCCAAAAAATATATGGTGGGAGCGAGATCCCTGGTACCACAAAAAAAAAAGATATATACACACACACATACACACACACGTGTGTGTATATATATATATATATCTATATATCTTATATATAGATATGTATATATAGATACATATATACATATATAGATGTGCATATATATACATATATGGATGTATGTATCTATATATATGCACATAGATAAGTATAGATATATATCTAGATAGATAGATAGATACACACACACATATCCTAAAGACTACAATGGAAAAACCCCTTAGTCCCTTAAACATAACTAACCATGACAATTGAAAAAATTCCCCAACATGAGAGATGAAGCCTAAATCCAAAATATATGTTCCCCAAATAATGTGGGGGGCCTGGGGATGTAGGTGTATGTGTGAGAGAGAAGTCTCATAAGACTTACTTAATAAAATTCAGATGACAGTTTGGCAAAAAAAAGCTGGGTACAGAGAAGTTGGGCAGAGAAAAAAAAATGTGACTTGTAAGTCCCACTTTACTGATAAATAGTATAGAAAGACAAAATATAATCATACATGTTGATGCCATTCATATACCATTCATATAATCATTCCATTATTCTAAAAAGAACACGCCTATTATCCCATGTGAGTTTGAATTTAATCCATTGTTTTAAAACCTAGAAAATCAAAGGCCAAAGCTTAAAGCTTATTATGTTTATTTTGGTAAGATTTTACCTTTATGATATCTGATCCATATTAAACTTACCAAATAGCCTAAAATATTTAAAGATATAGATGCAACTGACTTAACAATCACAACTTCAACTTCCATACAGAGGTCAAGAAGCCCATTAATATTACATAATAGTTACTATTCATTTTTGATACAGCTATAAACAAACACATACACTTTTTTATTAATTTTATTTGTTCTAATTAATTGTACCTGACAGTGGAATACATTTATACATTTTGATAAATCATACAGAAATGAGGTAAAATTTCTTTTTTGATTGTACATATTATAGGATCACATTGGTCATGCAGGCATATATGTCACATACACTTTTTATAGAAAAATCTCCAAATAGTTTTGTTTTGTTTTGTTTTTTTAGGAATTCTCTATCAAAACACATAAACTAAGTTAACTGATTATATGGAGTTAAATTACACCAATTTTCTAAAGTTAAACTGCCTAACATTTATTGTATATTTTTGTATTTTCACCTTTTTTTGGGGTGGTGGGTACCAGGGATTAAACCCAGTGATGCTTAACCACTCAGCCACATCCCCAGTCCTTTTCACTTTTTTTATTTTGAGACAGGATCTCACTAAGTTGCTTAGGGCCTCACTAAATTGCCTAAGTTGGGTTGGCTTTGTATTTGTGATCATACTACCTTAGCCTCCCAAGCCACTGGGATTATTAGGCATGCGCCACCACATAGGGCTTATTTTGACCTATTTTAAACATTGTTACATTTGGCTGGCTAATACTACGTATAATATTTTTGAATATCTATTCATGATTGAGATTAGCAAATATTACCTTTTCTTGTATCCTTGTCAGCTTGGTATCAGATAATGTTATCAAGATTCCTCCAGGGCTGGGGTTGTAGCTCAGTGGGAGACACTTGCCTAGCATGTGTGAGGCACTGGGTTCGAGTCTCAGCACCACATACAGTTAAATAAAATAAAGTTCATTGACAACAAAAATAATATTAAAATATAAATAAATAATTTTGACAAAGATTTTTTTCCATTCTCTGGAGAAGTTTATTTGCTCCTTGAATGTTTCTTTTTAGTCACTAATAAATTAACATGGGCCTGGAGTTTTGGTATTGATTCAATCTATTCAATGGTTACAGGACTATTTTTTACTCTCTACTTTTTCTTAAGTTAGTTTGGGGAATGGGAATGATTATATAAGTATATATCTGCTTCAAATATCCAGCCACACATCCTATAGTGAAGACCACAATGGAAAGGTCCCTTAGTCTCTCACTCTCAAACATAAGTAAACATGATATTTGAAAAAAATTCCCCAACATAAGAGATGAAGTCTAAATCAAATGGGATGAAGGTAGGGGACAATCTGGGATAACAGATATGTAAGGAGGAAAAAAATTTCAAAATATCCTCAGAGAACCAAAGTAATTCTGGAATTGCAAAGAAAGGACAGCCAAAAATCCTTTCCTCCATAAAAGCAGCAACAATGCTGGCAAAAATGGTCAAAATCAAATTTTCTCATAATTATAGAAGTAACCAAAGAAGCATTTATTCAAGAAAATCAACAATTATAATGCATCAATAAAAAATATACAAAGGTGGGGAAAAAAGGAAAATCAACCAAATCTCAGTAAAAATAGGAATATTTGTGGTATTTTAACTTGCATTTGCCATCCTTTCCCTCAACCAGATCTTGATAGCCCTGAAAATCAACAGCCTCAGAACAGTAGTAACTATGAAATCCAGCAGCCTAGCTACTCTGGGAGAAGTAAGAAGAAGTTTGAAGTTCCCCAAAAGCTCCATTCATAAAGAACTGTTATGATTTCACCTATCTGGCAGCTCCCTGGGAAGTTCCCTTCTCAGGATTTTACTTTATTTGACCTCACTCTATGTGAACAATTTGTGGCAATTATTTGTGATCACTTCTGTCTGGAACAGAGATACCAGCTGGGGCTAACAAAAGGTGACCAGAACTTTAAAATAAAAAATTGAGTAATAACATGTCCAAAGAGGTTTTGAAAAGTTCTGTCATATTCCTGGAATGCAGAAAGCAATGCCAAATAAAGGGCTTGTTTATGCCCAGGAAAGATCTGAGAAAGCCCTAAGTTCTCATTTTTCTCTAGCTGACTTGAGGCTCTACGCAAGCAGGAAGTAAAGGCTAAAGCGGGGTTTTAATCTGCACATGAAAACATTGGTTTTTTTGGCTTTTATTTTATGCTACTGGGGATTGAACCCAGGAGCACTACACCACTGACCTATTCCCCAGACCTATTTTGTATTTTATTTAGAGACAGGGTCTCACTGAGTTGCTTAGTGACAGGGCCTCGCTAAGTTGCTGAGGTGGGCTTTGAACCCGCGATCCTCCTGTCTCAGCCTCCCAAGTGCTGAGATTACAGGCGTGCGCCACCACGCCCGGCAAAAACATTGAATACATACTCCAACACAAAGAGCACTCCAGCAAAGGCTAGATTTAGGTGTGCCAACCATTAACAGAAGAAATCTCTGCCCAATCATTAGCTGACCATTTGTAAAACCAAGCAGATGCTTTACTAAACACACGATAGATACAGACTTCAAAAGATTTAAAGCCAGAAAAGACAAAAATAAATAATCAACAATGTGAAAAAATATATCAATATCATTAGTCATTAGGGAAATCAAACTCATAATGGAATACCACTTCATAGCCACTAAGATGGCTATCATCAAAAAGACTTCTAATAACAAGTGATAGCAAGGATGTAGAGAAATTATAATCCTCATACAACATACCACAGACTAGACAAGTTATAGCATTAGAAAACAGTCTGTCAGTTCCCCAAAAGTCATACATGAAGTTATTATATGATCCATGGGTTATATACCCATGAAAATTGAAAAACCCATGTCACTTAAAAATTTGTACACAAATGTTCATAGAACTATTGATAGTACTCAAAAAGAAATAACACCAATATCTATCATCTGATAGTCATATCTATACAATGAAATATTATCTGAACATGAAGAAATGAAATACTAGTACATGTTACAACATTGATGAATCTTGAAAACATGGAACTAAGTTTAAAAAAAAGAGCCAAGCACAAAACCCTACCTAGTAAATTATTCCATTTGAATAAAATCTTCAGAATAGAAAAATGCACAGAGAAGGAAAGTGGCTTAGTAATTGGCATGGCAGAAATGAGGCTGTTAATAAATATGAAGGATTCTTAGGATCTACCTCTAGTCTCCCTCTCTTATTCTCAAGAGTCCCAGATTGCTCTGCCATTCAAGTGCTAGAAGATTCATAGGGAGAACACTAGGCCCCCTGAAAGCCGGAAAGTGTGCTAGACATAAGAAATCAAAATGGCAGATTAGAGAAGGTCACTTTCCTGGTCACTCTGTGATGTGAAACCAATAATTCAGACACACAGCTTCTCAGCAAGGCACTGGAAACCAGAGACATTATAAGTCCACAGGGTAGAAATTCTACTGCCTCAAAATCATACTGTCAAATGGGTAGACAAACAACATGAAAAAGCAAGTGAACAAATCACCTCAAACAAACCAATTTAATTCAAAAACAGAATCCATCACCACTATAGTGGAAGAAATCACAGAGAAGGAGTTTAGAATGTTCATAGTTAAATTGATCTGCAAGATAAAAGATGAAGTAAGGGAGAAAATACAGAAACCAAAACTGCTTCAATAAACATAGATTCTGGGAGAAAAAAAAAACAAGCAGAAATCCTTGAAATGAAGAGAACAATAAACCAAATTAAAAATTCATTGGAAGGCATCACTGGCAGACTAGACCACTTGGAAAACAGAGGTTAGGGCAATAAAGACAAAATATATAATCTAGAAAATAAAGCTGACCATGGAGAAAAGATGTTAAGAGGCCATAAACAAAACTTTCAAGAAATATGAGATAACCTGAAAAGACCTATTTAAGATTTATCGGGATAGAGGAAGGTGTGAAGACACAAAGAAAAGAAATGCACAATCTTTTCAATGAAATAATATCAGCAAATTTCCCAAACCTTAAGAATGAAATGGAAAATCAACTACAGGAAGCATACAGGACCACAAATATACAAAACTGCAACAGACATATACCAAAGCACATTATTATGAAAATGCCCAACATATAGAATAAGGATAGAATTTTAAAGGCAACCAGAGAAAAATGACAGGTTAAATTTAAAGAAAACCAATCTAGAGCTTAGCTGATTTTTCAACCCAGACCCTTAAAACTAGGAGATATTGGAATAATATATACCAAGCTCTGAAAAGAAAATGAATACCAACCAAGAATACCATACCCTACAAAATTAAGCTTCAGAACTGATGATGAAATAAAAATCTTCCATGATAAACAAAAATTAAAAGAATTCACAACTAGAAAACCTGCACTACAAAACATACTCAGCAAAATATTTCATGAAGAAGAAATAAAAAATGAGAATGAATACCAGCAAGCAGAGGAACTACACTGAAGGAACAGTCAATCAAAGGAGAAACTAATTTAAACTAAAATCAGAAATAAATCAAAATGACAGGGAATAAAAATCACATCTCAATAATAACACTGAATGTAAATGGCCTAAAATCATCAATTGAAAGACACAGACTGGCAGGTTGGAATAAAAAACAAGACCCAACAATGCTGTCTCCAAGAGACTCACCTTATAGGAAAAGACATCCACAGACTGATGGTAAAAGGATGGGAAAAAACTTATCATTCACATGGATCTCATAAAAAAGCAGGAGTTTCTATTCTCATACCTGATAAAGTATAATTCAAGTCAAAATTAATCAGAAGGGACAAAGGCCATTTCATATAGCTTAAGGAAATAAACATCAACAAGATATAACAATCATGAATATTTATACCCACATGACAATCTACATACATCAAACAAACCCTTCTCAATTTCAAGAATCAAATAGATCACAACACAATAATACTGGGTGACTTTAACAGGTTTCTCTCACCACTGGATAGATCTTCCAAACAAAAACTAAATAAGAAGCTATAGAATTAAAAAAATATAATTAATAATTTAGACTTCAAATATATATAGAATATTTCATCCATCAATGACTGCATACACTTTCTTCTCAGCAGCATATGAATCCTTCTCCAAAACAGACCATATCTTAGACCATGAAGCAACTCTATGCAAAAACAAAAAAAGAGAGATAATACCATGCATTTTATCAGATCATAATGGAATGGAATTAGAAATCAATGATAAAAAATAGAAGCTACTCTAATACCTGGAGACTAAATAATATACTATTGAATAACCAATAGATAACTGAAGAAATCAGGAATGAAATTAAAAAATACTTGGAGGTAAATGAGAATAGCAGTACAATATATCAAAATCTCTGGGACACTATAAAGGTGGTTCTAAGAGGAAAGATCATTGCATTGATCTCATTGATTAAAAGAATAGAAAGTCACCAAGTAAATAACCTAGCTTTATATCTCAAAACCCTAGAAAGACAAGAACAAATCAAGACCAAAAGCAGAAGATAGAAAATAATTAAAATCTGAGCCAAAATTAATGAAATTGAAACAAAAAAAATTTTCCAAAAAATTGATGAAACAGCTGGGCATGGTGGCACACAGCTGTAATCCCAGCAGCTCGGGAGGCTTTGGCAAGAGGAACATTGAGTTCAAAGCCAGCCTCAGTAAAATCGAGGCACTAAGCAACTCAGTGAGACCTGTCTCTAAATAAAATACAAAAATAGGGCTAAGGATGTGGCTCAGTGGCCAAGGGTCCCTGAATTCAGTCCCCAGTAACAAAAATTTAAAAATAAAAAAATAGAATTGATGAAACAAAAAGTAGGTTCTTTGAAAAAATAAAAAAATTGATAGACCCTTAGGCAAGCTAACAAGAAAGAAAGAAAAATCTCATATTACTAAAATTTGTGATGAAAAACAAAATGTCACCAGGGACACCACTGAAAAGCAGCCAATAATCAGAAACTACTTTGAAAATCTATACTTCAATAAAATAGCAAATCTTGAAGGCATTGACAAGTTTCTAGAGACATATGATTACCCAAATTGAATCAGGAGAACATACACAATTTAAACAGATCAATTTCAAGCAATGAAATTGAAGACACAACTAAAAGCTTACCAATGTAGGAAAGCCCGGGACCAGATAGATTCTCAGCCAAGTTCTACAAGACATTCAAAGAAGAATTAAATACCAATCCTCCTCAAATTATTCCATGAAACAGAAAAGGAGGGAACCCTTCCAAACTCATTCTATGAAACTAGTATCACCCTGATACCAAAATCAGACAAAGACACATCAAGGAAAGAAAATTTCAGACCAATATCCCTGATGAACATACATGCAAAAATCCTTAATCAAATACTGACAAATCACATACAACAACATATTAAAGAGATAGTGCCCACAATCAAATGGTGGTCATCCCAGGGATGCAAGGTTGGTTCAACACACAAAAATCCATAAATGTGATTCATTACATCAATAGTCTTAAAGACAAGAATCACATGATTATCTCAATAGAAGCAGAAAAAGCATTTGACAAAATTCAGCATCCATTCACGCTCAAAACAATAGAAAAACTAGGGACAGCAGGAACATACCTCAACAATATAAAAGCTATACATGCTAAACCCAAGACCAACTTCATTCTAAATGCAAAAAAAAAAAGTTTTAAAGCATTCCCTCTAAAAACTGAAATAAGACAGGTATTCCCACTTTAACCACTCCTATTCAACATAGTCCCTGAAACCCTAGCCAGAGCAATTAAACAAAGGAAAGAAATTAAAGGATACAAACAGGAAAAGAGGAGCTCAAACCTTTCTTATTTGCCAACATGATTCTGTATTTAGAAGGCCCCAAAAACTTCACCAGAAAGCTTCTGGAACTCAAACAAATTCAGCAAAGTAGCAGGATATAAAATCAACACTCATAAATCAGTTGCTTTCCCGTACACCAATGACAAATCAGCTGAAAGAGAAATCAGGAGAACTATCCCATTCACAATAGTCTCAAAAAAATAAAATACTTGGGAATCAATCTAATACCTCTACAATAAACACTAAAGAACACTAAAGAAAGAAATTGAAGAAGACCTTAAGGAAGATAGAAAGATCTCCCATGTTCTTGGACAGGCAGATATAATATTGTCAAAATGGCCATACTACACATTTAATGCAATTCCTATTAAAATTAAATTATATTCTTCATAGAAATAGAAAAAGCAGTCATGAAATTCATTTGGAAAAACAAGAGACCCAAAATAGCCAAAGCAATCCTCAGTGAGAAAAATGAACCAGGAAGCATCACAATACCAGGCCTTAAATTATGCTAAAGAGCTATAGTAACAAAAAGGGCATGTTATTTGCACCAAAGTAGGCATGAAGACCAATGGTACAGAATAGAAGACACAGAAACAAACCCACATAAATACAGTTATCTCAAAGGAGCCATAAATATACACTGGAGAAAAGATTGCATCTTCAACAAATGGTTCTGGGAAAAATGGAAATCCATATGTAGCAAAATGAAAGTAACACCCTATTTCTCACCCTGCACAAAACTCAACTCAAAGTGGATCAAGGACCTTGGCATTAGACCAGAGACCCTGTACCTACTAGAAGAAAAAGTAGGCCCAACTGTCCACCATGTCAGCTTAGGAACCATCCTCCTCAATAAGACTCCTGAAGTGCAAGCAGTAAAATCAAGACTCAATAAATGGGATAGTACCAAACCAAAAAGCTTCTTCACAGCAAAGGACACAATCAAGAATGTGAACAGAGAGCCTATAGGATGGGAGAAAATCTTTACCACCTGTACCACAGACAGAGCATTAATCTCCAGGGTACACAAAGAACTCACAAAATTTAATACCAAAAAAAAAAAAAACAAATAAATCAATAAATGGGCAAAGGAACTGGACAGGCACTTCACAGAAGAAATACAATCGATCAACGAACACATGAAAAAATGTTCAACATCTCTAGCAATTAGAGAAATGCAAATTAAAACTAGACTGAGATTTCATCTCACTCTGTCAGAATGGCAATTATTGAGAATACAACTAACAATAAATGTTGGTGAGGATGTGGGGGAAAAGGTTCACTTATACATTGCTACTGGGACTTCAAATTGGTGCAACCATTCTGGAAAGCACTATGCAGATTCGTCAGAAAACCAGGAATGGAACCACCATTTGACCCAGTTATCCCACTCCTCCGCATGTACCCAAAGGACTTAAAATCAGCATACTATAATGACACAGCCACATCAATGTTTACAGAAGCTCAATTCACAATAGCCAAGCTACAGAATCAATCTAGGTACCCTTCAACAGATGAATGGATAAAGAAACTGTGGTATAGATACACAATGGAAATTTTTTTATTATTCAGCCATACAAAAGAATGAAATTATGGCATTTGCCAGTAAATGGGTGGAACTAGAGAATATCATGCTATGTGAATTAAGCCAGTCTCAAAAACCCAAAGGCTAAATGTTCCCTCTGATATGTGGATAGTAACCTACAACAAGGGAAGGTATGGAGGGGAAGAATAGAAGTTCATTGAATTAGACAAAGGGGAATGAAGGAAAGGGAGGGGGTGGGAATAGGAAAAACAATAGATGAATTACACATAACTTTCCTATTCTTATATATGAATACACCACAAGTGTTAATTCCACATCATGTATATACACAAGAATGGTATCCTAATTAGAATAAGTTGTACTCCATGTATGTATAATATACCAAAATGTACTCTACTGTCAAAAGTACAAAATAAAAAATGATAAAAAATTTTAAAATAGCATTAGAACTAAATGGGTGTAACTAGTTAAAAAATAGATATGAAGGCTTTCTTGGGATAATGAAAATGTTCTGGAATGAAAAAATTGTTAGGATTATTCTGAATATGTTAAAAACTACTGAATTATACAATTTAAAATAATGAATTTTGTAGTATGTAAACTATATCTCCATATTTTCTCAAAGAGATAAAGCAAAATCAAAGGGAAAATTTTGAAAACAAAAAGTAACTCCCAGAAATCAAAAACATGATATGATGGTCAAGTGCAGTGGCACACACTGTAATCCCAAATACTTGGGAAGCTAAGGCAAGAAAATCACAAGTTTAAGGTCAGACTTGGCAACTTAGCAAGACACTGTCCAAAATAAAAAATAAAAAGGGCCAGTGAAATGTAGCCGAGTGGTGGAGTACCCCTGAGTCCAATCCCAAGAACCATTAAAAATTTTAAAAAATTTAAAAAATTTTTAAAAATTTAAGGAAAGAAAAGAAAGGATAAGTAGAAAAAAATTAAAATGATTAAAATATAAAATTTAGAAAATACCTAAGAAATTAAGAAAAATATGTGATGAGTCGGGCACAGTGGCACACGCCTGTGATCCCAGCACTTGGGAGGCTGAGGCAGGAGAATTGCGAGTTCAAAGCCAGCCTCACCAACTTAGCAAGGCCCTAAGCAACTCAGGGAGACCCTGTCTCTAAATAAAATACAAAATAGGGCTGGGGATGTGGCTCAGTGGTGGAGTGCCCCTGGGTTCAATCCCCAGTACCAAAAAAAAAAAAAAAAAAAAAATGTGGTGAGATGGAAAACAGAAAATATAACTCATGGATCAGTCCAGAGTCCAATATTTAACTAATATAAGGAAACCTACAGAAGAACAATGAAAACACAAGAGAAATCACTAATGAAATAAGTCAAGGCAATCTCTAAAACTTTGCAGCATAAATTTTGCCCATAAATTTAAAACAAAAAATTATAGTCATATACAAAGTATAAAGGATCAGAATGGCTTCAGACCTCTCAACAGCAACACTGTTAAATAAAGAGAAGCAGAAAAATCCTGTCAGTATGCCACAGGAAAATTATTTCCAATCCAGAATTCATACTGTCTTAGTCCATTTTCCATTGTTAACAACAAAAAACCACAGATTGGATAAGTTTAAAGAAAAGAGGTTTATTTTGGCTCACGATTTTGATTCAAGGTTGAGGGAACACATCTGGTAATAGCCTTCTTGTGGTGGAGTCCTGAGATGACACAAAGCATCATCACATGGCAAGAGAAAGAAAGGGTGTGTCTTGGTCTTTCTCTCTTATAAAGCCACCAATAGTCATGGGGCTCTACCCTGATGACCTTATCCATCCAATCACCTCACAAAGGCATCTGTAAGTACCACAGTCAGACTGTTTCCACCCTCTAACTACCTCATGATGGGGATTAAATTTCAACATGATTTTTCAAAGAGGGAAAACCATATTTAAATCATAGGATACAGCCCATAAAAATTTCAATTAGATATGAAAATCAAATAAAGGCCTAGCAGACATTCATGGTCTGAAAGAATTTACTTCTCATGAAGGCCATGGGTGGTTCACTTCTAAAATAAGAAGGAAGAAAGAAATGGAGGAAGAAAGGAAATTGGAAGGGAATTTACTTCTCATCCACCATTTATTATGAAACTACTAGAGGATGTGCTCCACCAAAAAGAGAAAACAAAGAGAGAAAAAAATAGAATTCCGGTAAAAGGAAATACAATACAGGAGTAGAGCAAAGTAAATTCCCAGGATAACAGAAAATGAACACTCCAGGATGACAGCTGTATATCAAGCTTAGAAAGAACTAGCTGTCTACATTTGAGTGTAAAAACTTATATTACAGACATATTAAGAATTATAAACTTCAAATATACTGTACTATCTGAACCAACCTAACAATGCCCAGAAGAGCCCAGTCTATCTTAAAAGTTGACTGGGCTTGCATCAACTATATATTAAATTTTTCTTCCCATTTCTATGCTCTAATGCTTTGATTAGCTAAGAATATTAATTTCAGTCTGCAGACATATTATTCTCATTTGACCTATTCAAGAGAGCTGGAAGCTGGCTACAGTGAGTTTACTTTGGGGGTTATTATTTCCACCAGCTATAATTTTCCTGGAGCCAAATTTTACATACGTATTTTTTTTTTCTTTTGCGGTGCTAGGGATTGAACCCAGGGTCTTGTGCTTGTGAGGCAGGCACTCTACCAACTGAGCTATATCCCCAGCCCCAGACCTAAATTTTATAAATAAACTTTAATGCTTCTTTCATTATATAGTAAACATTAAATTTTATCCTGTGTAGATCTGACAACTATCAGTTTTATTGTATTTATTAGTTTTACTATGGTTAATTTTTATGTTATAAATGATTTCCTTTTTCAAGATTTTTACTCAACAAATTATATTCATAGAATTTTTGCTAGTTTTAGTTTACCATTGGAGTCTGTTTTCAACATTTGATATAATACAACTTAATTTACATATTGTACATTATAAATTTATAATAGGATACATAGACATTCAATGAGGTAAACGCACATAGATATATTAGTTGGTTCTTTAATATGATGATGGATACCTTCAGTTAAATTTCTTCCCCTAGGGACAATGCTGACTGATCTTTCATATTTGACCAGATCTGTGGGTGGAACCAAAATAGTTGCCAACTTCCACACGGTATGAGTACCTCAAATATGTGTCTTTAAATCCATTTAAAATAAATTTCATTTATTTTGCTCTATTTAAGTAGAGTTACACTTCCTTGGTATCAAAATGATAGTTCAAAATGTCTTGTTCTTCCTGTTTTATATATAAGTTGGTAGATATTTTCTTAAATTGATTCTATAAATCACATTTTACATCATTGTTAAAAATTTATATTTTAAGTGGGTATTTTAAAGATATAAAAACATATTTCTTCTAGGAACCCTATAACTCTAGGAATAAACTTCTTGTCCCAATGAGTCCCATTTCTATAGCCATTTCAGACTTAACCCCTCATTCTTCTTCAACATTGTCAGCAGAAAAAATATGAATAAGGTTTAAGTATTAGAGAAAGGTGCTGAAAATTCATTATTATCTAAATGAAATTATTTCTTTCTAGTTGGCAGATTAATTTCAAAATTTCAAAAAGATTACTGAAGTGAGCAGGCGTCGTCCAAATAACATTTTGGGGGTTTCTTTTTTGTTTTGATTTTGGGGATTTTTTTTTTCTGTGCAGTTGTTTAGTTTGATTTAATACCATTATACCTTTTATCTATTCTTTTGCTTTTGTTTCCTTTGATTTTGGGGTCTCATTCAAACAATTCTTTGCCCATTCCAATATCCTGAAGCATTTATCCTGTTTTCTTCTAGTAGCTTCATAGTTTTGGGTCTTGTCTTTAAGTCTTCAATCCATTTGGAACTGATTTTTATAACATGTGATAGGGTCTATTTTCTTTCTTCCACAAAATGTGACTATCCAATTTCCCCAGTACCATTTATTGAAAAAACTCATTTCTCCAATACATTCTTAGCACCTTCATCAAAATATACATACATGGGCTTACTTCTAGACTCTCTATTCTCCTAGGGTCTATGTGTCTAATTTTACACCACTACCATGACGTTTTGATTACTATAGCTTTGTTATGTATTTTGGGTTTTTTTGTTTGTTCATTTGTTTGTTTGTTATGTATTATGAAGCCAGATAGGGTTATGCTTCTCACTCTGTTGTTCTTGCTCAGAATTGCTTTGGCTGGGTTTTTTTGTGGTTCCATACAAATTTTAGGATCTTTTTCTTCTGTGAAGAATGTCATTGGTATACTGATAAAGACTACACTACAGATCACTTTGCCTTTCAATACTTGGCACTTATACACTAAACACATACCTACATATACAAAACATATGATATTCACAAATGCACTATAATAATTTATACTTGGGGACTGGGATTTTAGCTTGATGGTAGAGGACTCACCTAGCACATGTGAGGCACTAGGTTCAATCCTCAGTCACCACATAAATAAATAAATAAATAAAGGTATTGTGTTTATCTAATATTAATAACTAACATTATTATTATTATTGTTTACACTTGGAAAGTACTTAAATTTCAATCCAAGATAGAAGGATCACAAGTTCCAGACCAGCTGGGCAACTTAACAAGATCCTATTTCAAAAAAAGGGGGCTGGTGACGTAACTCAGTGGTAAAGTGTCACTGGGTTCAATCCTCATGACCACACACACACACACACACACACAAACAACCCCACTTCAATCAGTTGTTAGATAATGGTTAAGTTAATAATAATGGTACAGGGCTGAGGTTGTGGCTCAGTGGTAGAGTGCTTGCCTAGCATGTGTGGGGCACTGGATTCAATTCTCAACACCACATATAAAAAATAAAGGTCCATCAACAACTAAAAAAAATTTAAAAAAAATAATGGTACATACACAGGATAAAATACAATAGTTAAATTGAATAATTTTACTAATTTGATAAATCTCAAAAACACAAGTAAAAAGGATAAATTGGAAAAAGATGAATACAGTACAATACTCTATGTAAAAGACACAAATGCTAGCCGGGTGTGGTGGCGCACACCTGTAATCCAAGCAACTTGGGAGGCTGAGGCAGGAGGATCGCAAGTTCAAAACCAGCCTCAGCAACTTCGCGAGGCCCTAAGCAACTCAGTGAGACCCTGTCTCTAAATAAAATACAAAATAGGGCTGGGGATGTGGCTCAGTGGCTGAGTGTCCCTGAATTCAATCCCTGGTTCCAAAAAAAAAAAAAAAAAAAGACACAAATGCTAAAATAATATGACTGTCAGTGTATCCAGACAGAAAATCAAACACCAACTTCAAAATGGTGACAGGATGGAGAAGTGATCCGCAATAGTTACTCTTTCAATGACATAAAATTTGTTGTTTATTGGTTTTGTTGGGTTTTGTTTGTTTTGTTTTGTTGGTACCAGGGATTGAACCCAGGGGAACTTAACCACTGAGCCACATCCCCAACCTCTTTTATGTTTTATTTTGAAACAGAGTCTCACTAGGTTGCTGAGGGCCTCACCAAGTTGCTTAAGCTGGCTCTGAACTTGCAAACCTCCTGCCTCAGCCTCCTGAGCCACTGGTATTATAGGTGTGCACGACCACACCCAGCTTGTTGTTTGTTTTTAATTCTGAAGCAAATATGACAAATACATGATCTAGGTGATGGGGAATGGTTATACTGATGACATTGGTTGGTTATATTGCTCATATTTATCCCTCAATTTTTATATGTTCAAGTATTTGCTTTAAGTTTATGGTTTTAGCAATATAATCGAAGTCTGATACAACTAATTAATTTGCCTCCTCTCAAATAAATTTAACGTTGAAATTCTTGTCATGGTATTTATTTTCTAACCAAATCAAAAGCTACTTGGATCTGCAGAATCCTATAAAGAACATTTGAAATTGGGGAATTTTTCCTCCTTCCACTAGAGGGAGTTGTTGAACCTAAAATATTTTTAAAGGTTTGTTTTTGAATTGACATTTAACATCACAGGAAACCACATTGTGCTGTTAAAAAATATACTTGTTTCCTTTCCACATCGTCCAGAAACATAAACCAAAAAGTATGATTCTGTATATGTACTTACATAAACATTTCTCAGAATCCAAAATTGTACATTCTGAAGAATTCCTATTATACTTAGTAGTTAGAAAAGTATCATAGTATTCTTTTCTTGCTTACAAAGTCTGTCAATATAGCTAGCTATAACCGTAATTTAGTATGAAGTTATCTCTTAGAACCAGAACAAGTTTCTCCTCCATAAATCCCCAAAGCTGGGGGCTGGGATGTGGCTCAGTAGTAATGCGCTCCCCTAGCATGGGTGAAGCACTGGGCTCAATCCTCAGCACCACATAAAAACAAACAAAATAAAGGCATTGTATCCATCTACAATTAAAAAAAAATTTTTTTAAATCTCCAAAGCCAGAACAGTTCTATAATCAAAAAGTTTGTTGCAAATAGATTATAAATACGTACTTGGTTTTTATCACACTTATCATAATCATAAATCCATAAGCTTGCAGACCCAGCAATTATAATTATACTTCTATGCATTTATACAACAGATTCACCTGTACAGCCACCTGTAGATACGAACGAGGATGTAGATTTTTTTTTTTTTCTTTTCAGGAGCCAGGGGGCTGTATATCTAGGGATTGAACCCAGGACTTCATACCTTCTAGGCAAGCAGTCTACCACTGAACTGCATCCCTAGTGCAATACACAATTTTTAATTGGAGCAAAATTTTTTGAAAAAATGAAAATGTCCATCTACAAGGAATTGCCAAAATATATTAGGAATATCCACATGACAGAAAAATTAAAATGATAAGGCATAGACAACACGAGATGAATGCAAAATTATTGAGGTATATAATTTCACTTATGTAAATACACAGTATATGTTTATACATCCTTAAAGAGTGGAATTAAGGGGAAAGAGAGAAAACCTTTACTTTATGCTTTTAAATCTCCCTAAATTAGGACCATTTTTTACAATAAACACAATGTAATATTTTATAAATTAAATATTAAGATATTTCCTGTTTGGGGTAAAAAAGGGAGGGAGTAAAACCAATGCCAGGATCATTTTCTATGCCTTTTTCTAACAGGACACCAGCAGACAGTTTCCAAGAAACTACAAAGAAATGCTCCTTGCTACCATTAATCATTTAAGACAAACTTCTTAAATGCTTCCATTTCATGTCACTTCCTCCAAGTTGTCCCTAGAACACTGGTTCGGTCTTTGACATATTGCACCCCAATCCCTAACAGCTGTTTAACCACACAAACCACAGAAGCCTAAGCCTAATGGGAATATTTTCTTCAGTACCCTGCCCCCCAACTCTTCCTCCTCTTTCTTAGTTCATGGTATTATTTTCAATTTACATTTCCAAAGTCATCACAAATTCCCCCTTAATCATTAGACTAATCACTATATACAAACACCAAATTAGTCAATGGATATAGAAAAGATAACTAAATTCCCCAATCAAGCTATATTTTGGAAATACAATAAACACACACACACACACACACACACACACACACACCCTATGTGCTGTAGATATTCTAAATGTTTTCAATCCTACTAATAAATTACATGTTGAAATTAACTGAAAAAATGACAAAGGAAGGGCATAGCAGTTTAAAAATAAATTACTGGGGGCTGGCAATATCAGTGGTAAAGCACTTACCTACCACACGCAAAGTCCTGGGTTCCATCCCAGCACCCCAAAATAAATAAAGTTTTACCACTGCCTGTCCCACACTGCCTTCAATGGAAAAGCTCACAGCAGATAAGCATCCTCAAAGTTCACATTGCAATTGCAAGAACAAAGAAAAATAAGTAAAAACCAATGTCAATTTTTAAATAACAATTAAAACAAATAAAATTTTACAACTTTTTTCAATACCAACACACTGTTCTAAAATTACCAAGGTTTTGCTTATTTTGAAATATCAAATCATACTAAAGACAAACAATGTTTATGTTTGTTCAAAAGAGGGCACGGGTTTTACAAAATGAGAAGCACAATCTTAAAATGAGGTAACCTCTGAAGTAAGTCTGTAAGAATTTGCATTAATATTCTGAAGAAGTAAGCCTCTATTTAGCTGAGAAAGAAAAGGAACATGGCATAAATTTTTCTTTTTAAAGTGAGTTTGAATTCGAAAACCTAGATGAAAGAAATATTATGCTAGCTTTGTCTGTTAAAGATAGGGTTTCACTAAGATTGTTTTTTTTCACTTCATTTAAAAACTAAATTCCCTTAGAGAGTTACACAAAGAGAGCACTATGTGATACCAACACCTAATTATAGGATGAAAAACTAAACCCATCAATAGCCAGCAGAGAGAGAATGAAATTTTACTGTCCTTCAAGTTGTGTTTAAAAAGGCTTTTTTAGAATATAAAGTCAGGTGATGGATGGTATCAAGCTTGATTTGTAAAAAGGAAAGTTTTCTTATGCTAATATAAAAAAAGACAAGAAATTGAAAAACAAAGCTTTAAACATGTCAATTACCAAATACAATCAAATTTCTCTTACAAAAGCAGTAAAGCAAGACATTGGTGGTAGTCACCAGGGAATATAATCCCCCATACTTCTCTACCACATCATAATCGCCACAGACTGACACAGAATTTGACATTTTTTTGGTACTTCATAATATAAAGTTCGGTATAAACCACATTTATTTCATTTGTGATTTACAGGATTGACAAGGAAACTGAACCAAAATCTTATCACCCACATATTTAAATACATTTTATAAGCTTAGGACTCTGGCAGGTAGCCCTACAGATTTCCAAATGTTTAGAAATGAAGGGGTTATTTTCCTTAAGTTCGTATTTGTTCCAGGTAGCCTTCAAGACAATTATCAAATAGCTCAAATATCATTCTGCTCTCTGGGAAGACCTTCCCAGTCTCTAAGGCAATTATCAATTTCTCTTTAATGATTCCACAACATTCTGATCAAAAATGTTATTATATTACCATATTATTTTTTCACTTTACAAGTCTGTGTTGAAAGATCTTCCAAGACAGAAAACATGTTTTACTTGGCTTTATATCCTCAATACCCTCAGTAGTATCTGAGTAAGTACCTTGGAAATGAACAAAGGGATGAATCAGTCAACTAGCTATGCAAATTACAAACTCTTAGAATATAAAGATTCTAAAAAGAGTGGTTGGGGGTGGGAAATATATCAGTGGCTGAACACTAGCCCATCATGCATGATGCCCTGGGTTCCAACCCCAGCACCACAAAACATAAATGAAGAGTGGTGGCACTGTCCTTCCAGATTCTACAGTTGGAGTGACTAGGAAGAAAAGCATTTTGCAAAGACCAAAGGTTTAGGAAGTTGTAGTTTTGTGGGTATTCTGAATACTTACACATACAACAAATTCAGGATTTCCATTGTTGACTGCCAGCTTTTTTTTTTTTTTTTTTCAGTTTTCACTCTTAAAGGAATAAGGTGCCTCATGTTCTCTGCATATTTTTGGACAGTTTCTGTCTTGCAAAGTTGTTTCTAACACAAAGTTACTCCAAAACTTGTTTTAGGTGAATATTATTCATTCTTGTAAAAACACAAATCTTTGATATCTATATAAAGGTTATTTTAATTTGTCTTATACAGAAAAAATTACTTAAGATACATGTCTGATCACAAAGTAAATAATAGAAGAAATGATGGAAATTTATTTACAATTTTGAGTTATTTGGTTGGTGGAGTTTTTCTTCAAAAGGATTAACCATTCACAAATTTCATTTAAATATACAATAACACTTTTAACAGAATGAGTTTCTCCTATCTCTCCTTCAAAATAAAAACACATGATCTGAAAAAAAACAAAGAACACTGGAATGAGAATCAGGAGACTACACTGTAGTCTTTTCTCACAGTAATCACTCAGTCTACAAACTGAGTAAATCAGACACTGCTCAGAGGTTAGATGAAATCAGTAATTTTCAAACTGGACTATTTGAAGCCTTGGGGATTTGTGTATTTAGGGGAAGGAAAAATAGAAGATAATTAAGAATTTATACTTTTTAAAAAGAGAAAAAAAAATCACTATACTTTATCACTAACATTGGTAAGGATCCTTAGTGTACAAAATCCTGTTAGATGAATGGAATATTCTATATATGTCTATTAAATCTAAATTATTGATTGTAAAAAAAAAAATCCTGTTAGTCTATTTCTTTATCCTATTTAAGACTTCTCCTCTTCTCACTTTGTAAGTTGGAAAAATGCCAAATGTATATATTGCCTTCTCAAAAATCACATAATTTATGCAATGTAGGATACCCAACTCTGATAATAATCTCACCTATTTGTAACAGTTGCCCTAACTACAAATGAAACATGGCTTTCCAGAGATCAGACTAGGAATTATTTTCCCCTTGAGTGAGCTAGTGAATTTTCCTAATATAATTTTTAATATCATAAGCTTTAAAAAGACATCTAAGGAACTGAATTATTTTTAAAATACCTGTACTATAAATTGTAACTCTCTTCTTTCTGCTTCCCATTGTTCTGCTTGTAATCTAAACTCCTCCAATGCTGTCTCCCTGATATGAGACTCCATCTCATTCTTCTCCTGCTGTTGTTTTTCCAATGCTTCCTTTATATAAATAAAATCTTACTTTACTGTCACATCAATAAAGGTTATCTTTCATCCTTCATCCCAGTTTAAATGTACAAAGGGGCTCTCCTTGCCCATAGAACAGTTAAAACTCAAAATTCATGTTAAAATCTTTTAACTATCATTTTGATCATTAGAACATAAATCTGAGGAAGAAGCTGGAGTTACCCATTTAATTTAAGCATCAAAATATATACTTTTTCATTTTTATTTGTAACATAATATATACTTACGTGCAGATATATTTCACTCAACTCTTCTGAAAAAAATTTAACTTCAGAGATTGGAACAAAATACAAAAAAGCAGATTCCAGTTAATATGGAAATCTCAACCAATGAATAAATTATTTGAATTATCCCCAATAATTAATATACAACTATATTTCAAAAAGGAAAGAAGGAAAGAAATTTGTGCAAAGAATCAGGATAAGGAAATTCCTGAATGCTAAAAATTTAAGTCATGTTTAGACCCTAATCTCTAGTTCTACAGATACAGATAAACAATTTTAAAAAAGCTTTTCCTTTTGGATTTCCCTAGGTATACAATATTTACAAGATCTAACTTGGTTCAAACGCTTAAAGATATAAAACATAGGTTTCAGGCTGGGGATATAGCTCAGTTGGTAGAGTGCTCGCCTCACAAGTCAGCCCTGAGTTCAATCCCTAGCACCACAAAAGTTAAAAAAAACAAACAAACAAAAAAAAAAACATAGATTTCCTGAGAAGACCAATTTTCTAATCTATAAACTTGAAAACTAAGTCCCCATTGAGGCGAAAAATTCTGTTTTATATGAGAAAGTCTCCATGTTCACATGGATCTGTTCAATAAATAGTATCCTCAAAATTTGTACTAATGGTAAGTCATCAAAAGAGCTTTTCTCCTACTTGCACCTATATAGTGACTCCTGTACCACTCCAAACTCTCCCAAAGGTCTCGTGCAGATGGGTTCAAAGTCAATAGCCTCAACTCAAAGCAGAGTTCTCTGAAGTAGCTATTGAGATAGAGTATCCTGATATCAAGATAGAGTATCCTGAGGTGCAGGCTGACTATAAGAAATGCGGCCCTTTTTCCCCATAGCTTCAATACATTTCTTTTTTTTTTTGAACTGGGGATTTAACTCAGGGGCACTCGGCCACTGAGCCACATCCCTAGCCCTATTTTGTATGTTATTTAGAGACAGGGTCTCACTGAGTTGCTTAGAGCCTCGCTAAGTTGCTGAGGCTGGCTTTGAACTCGCGATTCTCCTGACTCAGCCTCCCAAGTCGCTTGGATTACAAGCATGCTCCACCACGCCCGGCAACTTCAATACATTTTATGTGGGGATGATTACACAGGCCTACCTAAGGATTTGTAGTATCAGCCACCACCTAACATTTCCACCATTCCAATACTACTGGAGCCCTTGGATAGACCAGGCACTATTCCAGAATCTAGGAACATAGCAGTAAACAAGAGGCAAAGTAGGATTACCAACACAAAGGAAATCGAAAGTAGATCTGCTGACAATGTCTGGGAATACTTGTGCCAAAACTTTTACATTTAGTAAATATTTTTGTAAAATTAATATTTACTGAAGATACATTTCCAGAATTCAAAATATATATAATAATTAATAACATATATGATATGTATACTTACACCAATGATCTGTATAGAGCATTTTTTATCCTTTTGTTCCTTCTAATTTTAACTGTTACTTCAAAAACATGGCAAATACAAACAATGTAAAATCTACCGTTTCAGTGGCTAGCAACTTCAACTTTAAACTACATTTGCACTTTAAGGGATAAAAAGGAATTTAAAAAAACAGAAGAGGTTTGGAGATACAGCTCAGGTGGTAGAGTGCTTGCCTCACAAGCTCAAGACCCTGGGTTCAATCCCCAGAACCACAAAAAAAAAAAAAAAAAAAAAAGAATAGCTCACAATGGTTTTAGTAAAAAAATATTTTATACTTCTTAAGTATGTAGAATGTGCTCTATTTAGACATTGAAGTTTAAATCAAACACACCAACATTTTTCTACATTTATCTTATATTCAAAACAAAACCTAGGCTCCACATTTCTAAAATTCCAAATTTTCATATTGCTAGATCAAAAGGGACCTTAGATGGGGGCCGGGGATATAGCTTAGTTGGTAGAGTGCTTGCCTGTCAAGCACAAGGACCTGGGTTCAATCCCCAGCCCGGCAAAAAAAATAAATAAAAATTTTAAAAAAAAAGGGACCTTAGGTTCTTATTATTTTGCAATTTACCTGCGTAAGTGTTTTGCTGTTTTCTTTTTAATTTTGATCAGGGATCCCAAACTTTTTCACAAAACAAACAACATACATATTAATATTGCTAAAGCATAGTATAAAAAAAAACAACTAAAAAAGAAAGAGGGAGGGGGGTGGAAGAAAGGAAGGAAACTCAAGGATAATTTCAATATACAACACATCTCAATGGATATGCATATAAATTACTTTATAAAAAATACTTTACCTGTAGAGCTTTTTCAAGTCTGCTTTTTTCCTTCAAAAGTAAATCATATTCTCTATTGCAATTTTGAATTATATTGTCTCTTTCCTCCAAATCATGTTCAAATCTTCTACATTCTTCTTTCCATTTCTGCTGGGAACCCTGAAGTACTTTCTCGATCTCATTTACCTTTCCTTGAAGTTCTGAATTCTGAGCTATTAAAAAACAACAGAACAGTTGGTATATTTATAACCATAAATTAAGTTAGTGGGAGAGTGCAAATCTAAGCATTGGAGATGATTCTACTTACAGCATGATCTCAGAACAAAACATTTAATCTTTCACTTTAGTAAACTCTTGAAAAGTTCATTGTCCCTGAACCAATCTATTAATCGTTTCTCACTCTCCTCTTCTCCTTGAGAAAAGGTGACTTTGCTACAAAAAAGTGTAGCATGCTCTTAAAGGGATGCCCACATTTAAGTACACTTTTAGCACTAGCAATTCTGCTTTTTCTCTCATTCAAGAAAACAAATCAAAAATAATTTTTTTAAAGACCATGACACATAGCACTACTTTTTTAAAAGACTCTATAGATCACAAATTTTGGTATTTGACTATTGGTAACAAACTGGTTATGCCATACCTTACACATGAGACTGTCACAAAAGAGGGTGGAAACCACTGTTCCACCCCTTAGAAGCATAGCTCTTTACTCATCCAAGTTTAGGCTCTACTCATCTCTCACCCTATTACCTCAACAATAAATAATACTTCTCAACATACCACCACTGCTGTGTTTCAGCATCTAGAAAAGAAGAAAAGGCTTCCAGGTCTGGCTCTACCACCTACCATCAGAATAAACCTCTCTGATTCTCTGACCTTCAGTAGGAATACAAAGATCTCCTAGTTAAATTTCTGCGAAGATAAAATAAGGACATATGTATAAACACACTTGTTTTGTTAAACAAAAAATTGCCAGTTACGTTTGTAATATGATTTTAATATTATATTTATTTTGTTCTTTTGTTTGTTCTTGGTACTGGGGATTGGATCCAGGGGTGCTTAATCACTGAACCACATCCCCATCTCTTTCAATATCTTTTTTTCTTTCTTTTTTTTTTTTTTTGGTACTGGGGATTGAATCCAGGGGCACTCCACCACTGAGCCACATCCCCAGCCCTACTTTGTATTTTATTTAGAGACAGGGTCTCACTGAGTTGTTTAGGACCTCACTAAGTTGCTGAGGCTGACTTTGAACTCTCGATCCTCCTGCCTCAGTCTCCCAAGTGCTGGGATTACAGGCGTGCACCACTGCGCCCGGCTCTTTCAATATTTTGAGACAGGGTCTCACTAAAATGCTTAGGACCTCACTAAATTGCTGAGGCTAGCTTTGAACTTGTGATCTTTCTGCCTCAGCTTCCTGAGCCACAAGGATTACAGACATATGCCACCACAATGACTTTCCTTATGTTTTGAATGGTCCTTTTATTTTATTCCTTTGAATTTCCTTTGAAATTCCTTTGAAATTCAAAGGAATAAAAGGTATAAAAGGATATATGTAAAAAATCTCCCTCTCCTTTTATTGCAGTCTCAGAGAAGACACCATCCCATGGTTGAGCATCCACGTGTTGCAGATAAAAAATTGGGGGCCATTTTGATACCTATCCTTTGCAATTGGTCTAATATACTTTTCTCTTTGAAAGTTTTATTTTTCTCTGAAATTTTATAGTACTTCATCTTCAAGTGGGTCTATTTTTTTTTTTTTTCCCACAGTGGTGATCATTCAATGGGCCCCTTCAATCTGGCAACCCAGATTTTTAGTTCTGAGATGTTTTCTTGAGCAATCTCATTGACAATATTTATCCCTGTTTTGTTGTTGTTGTTGTTGTTTTTGTTGTTGTTGTTGTATCGAACTCAGGATCACTCGACCACTGAGCTACATCCCCAGCCATATTTTGTATTTTATTTAGAGACAGGGTCTCACCAAGTTAGTGCTTAGTGCCTCACTTTTGCTGAGGTTGGCTTTGAACTCACCATCCTCCTGCCTCAACCTTCGCAGCCACTAGGATTACAGGTGTTTTCTCTTACCTCTTTCTTTCACTGTTTCCTATGATTTGGATTGGTCCTTAAATTTTCTTCTTTTCTCTCCCACTTTTCCACCTGTCTTTTTACCCTAATTTTTTTTGTGTGCGTGTGTATAATGATTGGAGATCTGATTTACTTTTTAAAATGGAACAAATTTTAAATGGGACAAAATATCATTTTCAGAAAGTATCAAGCTGGGCACAGTGGCACACGCCTGTGATCCCAGCACTTGGGAGGCTGAGGCAGGAGGATCGAGAGTTCAAAGCCAGCCTCAGCAACTTAGCAAGGCCCTAAGCAACTCTTAGGGCAGTGAGACAGTGAGACCCTGTCTCTAAATAAAATACAAAACAGGGCTGGGGATGTGGCTCAGTGGCCAAGTGTCCCTGAGTTCAATCTCTGGTTCCAAAAAAAAAAAAAAAAAAAGAAGTGAGCATAGGCCATACTTCCAAAGATGCTACACAAATTTAACGCAGTTCCAATAAAAATTCCTATGACAAGCCTCACAGAAATAGAAAAAGCAATCATGAAATTCATATGGAGGAACAAAAGACCCAGAATAGCCAAAACAATCCTGGGCAGGAAGAATGATGCAGGAGGTATCACAATACCAGACCTTAAACTCTACTATAGAGCAATAGTTATAAAAACAGCATGGTATTGGCACCAAAATAGACAGACAGACCAATGGTGCAGAATAGAAGACACAGAGACAAACCCACATAAGTACAGTTATCTCATTCTAGACAAAGGTGCCAAAAACATACAGTGGAGAAAAGATAGACTCTTCAACAAATTGTGCTGGCAAAACTGGAAATCCATATACAATAAAATGAAATTAAACCCCTACCTCTCACCCTGTGCAAAACTCGACTCAAATGGATCAAGGATCTAGGAATTAGACTTGAGACTCTTCGCCAAATAGGAGAAATAGTAGACCCGAATCTTCTTCATATTGGCTTAGGACCAGACTTTCTCAACATGAATACCAGAGCACAAGAAATAAAAGGAAGAATCAATAAATGGCATGGATTCAAACTAAAAAGCTTTTTCTCAGCAAAAGAAACAATCAAGAATGTGAAAAGAGAGCCTACAGAGTGGGAAAAAATCTTTTCCACACACACTTCAGACAGAGCACTGATCTCCAAAATTTATAAAGAACTTACAAAACTTTACACCAAAAATGCAAAGAACCCAATCAATAAATGAGCTAAGGAACTGGGCAGACACTTCACAGATGATACACAGGTGATTAACAAATACATGAAAAAATGCTCATCATCTCTAGTAATTAGAGAAATGCAAATTAAAACCACCCTAAGATTTCATCTAACTCCAATTAGAATGGCTGTTAACAGGAATACAAGCAATACCAATTGTTGGTGTGGATGTGAGGAAAAAGGCACACTCATACATTGCTGGTGGAGTTGCAAATTGGTGCAGCCACTCTAGAAACCAATATGGAGATTCCTCAAAAACATTGGAATGGATTCACCATTTGACCCAGCTATCCCACTCCTCAGTTTATACCCAAAGGTCTTATAATCAGCAAAGTATAGGAAGGTAGCCACATCTATGTTCACAGCTGCTCAATTCACAATAGCTAGATTGTGGAACCAACCTAGATGTCCTTCAATTGAAGAATGGATAAAGAAACTGTGGTATATATACACAATGGAATATTACTCAGCCATAAAAAAGAATAAAACTATGGCATTTGCTGGTAAAGGGGTGGAGTTGGAGAATACCATGCTAAGTGAAATAAGCCAAGCCCAAAAAACCAAAGGCCGAAATGTTTTCTCTGATCAGTGGATGCTGATATATAAGGGGGTGGGAGGGATAGGAAAGAATGGAGGAAGTATGGATGGTGTAGAAGAAAATGGGATGGGAGGGGATGGGGAAGGAAAAATAGTAGACTGAGACAGACAGTATTACCCTCTGTATATGTAAGATTATATGAATTGTGTGAATACAAAAAATAATAAATTTTTTAAAAAATGAAATCATTATGTAGAAGAGACATCTGCACTCCCATGCAGCACTATTCATAGTAGCCTAGAAAGGGAAAGTGTCCATCAACTAATAAATGGATAAAGAAAATGTGGTACATATACAGAATGGAGTAATATTCAGCCAAGAAAAGAATAAAATTCTGATAGTTGTGACCAAAAAAAGTGAGTATATTTAACCATACTCAGCTCATAATAGAGCAACTAATTCATGCTATTCGAATTACTGTATATTCTACAGCATGTTTACTGAACTAGCAACTGAGAAAGTTGGTCAAACGAAGGTAGAGAAACTTTGTCTTGTACAAATCAGAACAGAGGGGCTCTAAATCATCTGGCATATGCTCAATGTTGTGTTTATGGTTAGAAATGTACATGACAGGAACTCCAGGGATCTTCCAGGTTCTTTGTCACGGTCAACTGTGGCCCCAATGTAACACTTGTGCTAAGTTACTCTTTGAACTAAGCAGTTATCTCCGTAGGTTCCTTTGTGCATGCATGGAAATCATTCAAATTGTGGATCCTTTGTGATCCTTAAAGCCACTCAATATTTTTGCCCCAATTTCTTAATTTCAGTCATTACACAGTTATACAAGGGATACACCTGGCATACAGATAGTCCATTGTTGACTGCACTAAGTCCAGTTTGGCTTTAATGACAAAATTGATAAAAGTTGGTATCAACCAGGATATGATAAGGTGGGCCCAGTTGTGTATTATATGGGAAGAATAAGCAGGAAGGGTGTTATGGGATTCCCTTTCCTTCAGTGCATTCGCATCTTTCTTTTGTTTCTTTTTAGGTTTTAATCTATCCATTTTAGGTTTTAATCTATCCATTTCTTTAAGCCTCTCATCTCTAAGACTAAACATTCGCTTCACATACTTCCTTGCTTTCTTTTTCTTTCCCATGTTCAAGCCACACACCCATTTCTTCCAGATACATCAATCCTTTTTACCCTAATTTCTGAGAGATTTCTCCTATCTTTATCTGCAATGCTCCTATTAGCACTTTTTCATTTCTATTTTCATGTTTTTAATTTTTTTTTTCAGTACTGGTAATTGAATCCAGGAGCACTTTACCACTGAGCTATATCCCCAACACTTATTATCTTCTATTTTGAGACAGTGTCTAAATTTCCCAGGCTGTGATCCTCCTGCCTCAGCCTCTCAAAAAGCTAGGATTACAAGCATGCACCACCATGCCCAGCTGTACACTCATGTTTTTTCTTAATTTCTAAGAGCTCTCCTTTTTTATAGCATCTGGTTCTTGACTCAGGTATGTAAAATATTCTCTTTCAACTCTGAGGATATTAATATTGCTTGTTTGTTAAATTTTCTTTTTCCTACTGAGTTTTGGTTTCTTCCAACTTGATTTTTCTCTCACCCCTTTTTAAAGACTTCCCTCAAATACCTAGTAATTCTCAGTTGTCTACTACTTCCAAGAGTAATGAAGTATTACTATAATACATTATACACACCAACAGACCCACCAACTAGATTTTTTTATTTTTCCTGTTCTGGAGATTAAACCCAGGACCTTGCACATACCTTCCCCAATCACATCTACACCCCCAGCCCCCCACCTAGATTCTGAGCTTGAGAATGAAGATTGACAACTCTGGCCCACTTGAGGAGGGATCTGGCTGGGTCACAAGTTCATGTAACCCCAACATTAGTGTCTTAGTTGTTCCTCCTGGCTTGGTCAGGTGACCCAAAGAAAAGTCCTGCAAATCTCTACATGGAGTATAAGAATCTTGGTACTAGAATTCGGGAAAGCCAGCACAAAAAAGAAGCTAGAAGAAATGGTTCCTCAATATTCAGCCTTGCTCTTCAGAAGAAGCTCTGAAAATCTAACTGCTTATCAAGCAGATTTCATCTAGCCCTCTTCTTACCTGCTACTGTTACTCCTATTCCTAACTCAAAAGTATCTGGTGTTTTCAGACCACGCTGCTTTTGACTATCTAAGATGTGTCAGTTTTTTCCACTCCTGGCTTAGGATTCTGATGTCTGGAGTATGCTAAATCACTTATTCCTTATCCATTTGCTTTCCGGCTTCCAAATTTTTTTCTCTTGCCACATCTTCTGTTCTCTTGATTGTTACAGGAGTATCTTTTTAATATCCTACTCTATCCTCAACATTTCATTCTTTAAAAATCCAAAAAATAAAGTTTGAAGCATTATACAATAAAAACCAAGGTATCCAAAACCTAGACTCTATATTTGTCAACATTGTGATATTTTGCTTTATCAAACCATTCATTCATTTATCCATGCATCTATTCATATACCCATAAAATTTCTTTTAGCATTTCAAAACAAAAAGCAAACATTTCACTCCTAAGTAATTGAGCATGTATGTCATTAAACAATGCAATATAGTTTTGCTTTTTTGTGGGTGAAATTTGCATATAGTGAAATGCACAATTCTTTAGTACACCATGCAGAGATTTTACAAATATACAGAACTCTTCCTTCAACACAAAGAGTTCCCTCATATCTTCTTCCAGTCAACCCTCACTGTCAACTCACCCCAGAGGCAACCATTGTTCATATTTTTTCTTACCCTTTTATATAAAGTTCTTCTGTTTGGGGTGGGGTACTGGGTATTGAACCCAGTGGTGTTTTTATATATAAACAAATATATATGTATAAAATATATATAATGCATATGTATATAAAATATAATATATATTTTTTTTTCTTTTTAGTTATCAATGGACCTTTATTTTATTTACATGTGGTACGAAGGATCAAACCCAGTGCTTCACACTTGCTAGGCAAGTGCTCTTCCACTGAGCCACAACCCCAGCCCCTAGGGGTGTTTTAACACTGACCTTTCTTCATTATTATTACCAGTCTTCTTTTTTGGTTTGTTTGGTTTTTTTTTGGGGGGGGGGGCACAGTTTGAGACAAGGTTTCATTAAGTTGTTCAGGGCCTCAATTGCCTAGGCTTGGGCTGGGGATATAGCTCAGTTGGTAGAGCACTTGCCACGCAAGCACAAGGCCCTGGGTTCAATCCCCAGCACCGCAAAAAAAATAAAATTAAATTAAAATAAATTGCCTAGGCTGGTCTCAAACTTGCAATCCTCTTGCCTCAGCCTCCTAAGTTGCTGGGATTACAGGCTTGCACCATAGCACCTGGCTAACATTCCTTTTATAAACAGGATGTCTTCATGTTCTTTACCTCAGTATAATGTTTTTAAGATTAATTCATGTTATTGCACATATTAGTAGTTTGGTACTTTTATTGCTTAGGAATATTTCATTGTATGAATATAATGCAAATTGTCTCTTCATTCTCTAGTCAGTGGACATTTTGGGGGCTGTTTTCCAATTTTTGACTACTATGAAATAAAAGTCTTTTGTGAACAAATATTTTTCTCACCAGAAAATACTAAGGAGTGAAATCTCTGGGTCATAGGATAAATGCATGATTTTTTATAAATTGCCAGACTTTTCCAAAATGGTTGTACCATTCCACACTCCCCTAACACAGCATAAGAGTTCCACATCTTCACCAACATGTACTGGCAGTCTTTTCAATTACATCCATTTGATGGATATGTAGTAATAACCACTGTAGTTATAATTTGCTGTTTCCTTATTGAGATGAAGTATTTTTCCTGTGATTGATGACCACTCTGCCATTTTCCTCTGTAAAGTATCTGTTGAAATTTTTGACTTAGGGCAAGTAATTTCCTATCAGCCCTAGACTTCAATTTCCTGATTCTTAAATAAAATCATTGATTTTTTGTTGTTGTTGTTATTCTTTTTGGTAATTTCGGGGATTGAACCCAGGGCCTCAGGCATGCTAGGTAAGTACTGTACCACTCAGGTACATCGCCATCCCTTTCTCTTCATTTCACTTTGAGTCAAGGTCTCATTAAGTTGCCCAGGCTGGCCTTGAATTTGCAATTCTCCTACCTTAACCCCAGAGTACTGGGATTACAGAGGTGCACCACCACACCAGTTCAAAAGTCATTAACTTGTGTGTGTGTATGTGTGTGTGTGTGTGATGCTGATTATTGAACCCAGGGCCTTGTACATGCCAGGAAAGTGCTCTGCCACTGAGCTATATCCCCGGCCCTAAATTTTACATCTATTGTTTTCCATTTCTTACATTCCTAAATTCAAGTAGTGGTATAGCTATTAAATACCAGAGGTAATGGTCAGAACTCAGAACACAATATCCCAAAGTATGGCACCTTAGTATGCTGAGTATTTATGAGCTAAAGGAAACAAGAGGGTCTCAGAAGCAAGAAGGTCTCTCCAACCTTCTCCTGCTATCCTGTCTTCCACTCCTTTCAGACCCACCCCCAAAGCAAGCCATAAAACCTAGAAATGACACTCAGAGTTGCCTCCCCTGAAAGTAGGTCATAAGACCCTCTGAGACAGGTGTCCTGCACTAAACCCAGAAGAAAGGAATGCTATTACAAATCTTGCTGGGTTCACACCTCATCTTATTACCATTAGATCATACCCTTTTTGGCTGTTTCTCCATAGCTATCCACTTATTTCATTAGACTTAGCATAAAAGTAGTTTTCCTGAGTCTTTGAATCTCAATTTCTGAAGGCTCCTATGACACATAAAACTGTTAAATAAATTTGTTTTCTCAGATTAATCTGTTTTAAGAATGTCAACCATAAGATTATTTTCCTCCCATACAAAATCAAAAATACTTTTGACCAATGTTACTAATCAAATGCAACTGGTCACAACACTAAATACACAATAACCAGTACAATAATTATAACTTAACATTTGTTTAGCCCTATACAGTTAACAAAGCAGTTTCATTTTCTCATTTCATTCTTAAAACAAGTTACATTCAAATATCAGTAAGGAAATAGTAAAACCAAGTCTTTTGAATTCACATTCCACGTTTACTTAAAGGTTCTATGTATAAGAATTGTCAAGGCAGTATTATTATGTGGGGACTTTTGGGAGGGTTGTTTTGGTTTTGTGGTTTGGTTTTTTTTTTTTTTTTTTTTTTTTGAGATAGGTTCTTGTTAGATTGCTTAGCTAGCCTCAAACTACAAACCTCCTGCCTCTGCCTTCCAAGTAACTGGAATTACAGGTGTGTACCACCTAAACCAGTTAGCAACATTATTCTTTTTTTTTTAATTTTTTTAGCATCAATGGACCTTTATTTTTTATTTATTTATATGTGGTGCTGAGAATTGAACCCAGTGCCTCACACATGCTATGCAAGCACTCTCCCACTAAGCCACAACTCCAGCCCAACATTATTCTTAATAGGCAAAAACTGGATGCTACCCAAAATGTCCATCAACAGTAAACAGATAAATTTAAGTATGATACACATTAAACATCAAAACCACGTTCATGCAACAATATGGATGAGCCTGCCAAACACAATGCTGAGGAAAAGAAGGAAGATACAGAAGAAAATATATTACAAGATTCCATTCTCAAAAAAATACAAAAAAAGAAGCAAAATTAATCCATGCTATTTAAAACTAAAGATAGCAGTTATCCCAATAAAAGGGTTTTGGTAATTCTCTATTTTATGATCTGGATGTTTGTTACAAGTTATTCAGTTATCTAGGTAAATTTATACACACACACATACACACACATATTTTTTAAATAAAAAGGTTTTTAATTAGGTTCAAGTGCAATATAACAGATAACTACTTCTTTTTCAGATACCACACTCTAACTCAGTGATTCCTAAACCTAACTCATCGATAAAATTGATCAGTGTTTCTTTTTTTTTTTTTAACTGCCACAGTACAAGAGTTAAACCCAGGGATGTTCTCCCACTGGGCTGTATTCCAATCTTTTTAATTTTTATTTTAAGATAGGCTCTCCTTAATTTGCCCAAGCTGGCCTCAGTCTCCCAAGTTGCTGGAATGTAAGCATGCAGAGCTACACCCAACTTAATGATTTGTGTTTCTTGAACATATAGATTACAGTATTTTTTTAACAGATTCAAGCTAGAAATTCTAATTCAGTTTATGTGCGATAAGGTGGATTAAAATATATGCTTAAAAGAAAAATTCCTTTGTGATTCTGACTATTCATGAGCAAGTGCTCTAAAAGTGATTAATAGAATTTTGAACCTCTTTTTCCATATATGTAACAACATAAAAAAAAAAATTAACCTAGGACTGGAGGTGTTGCTTAGTGGTACAATATTTGCCTAGCATATGCAAAGCCCCACACTCAATCCCCAGCACCACAAAAAAATTAAAGTACATGAATGCTCACATAATTGCCAGAAGATTTTACAAACGCTCAGTAAAGTCTTTCCACCAAAGACCAGTCAGGGTATCAAAACCCTACCTTTGATCCCAAGTGGATACACATGTAAGCAATGACACAGAATGAAGTTCTGTGTCACAGAACTTCACAATCCTAAACACAGGAAGAAACAGAAACAGTCTTACCACAGAGTTTTTCTTGGATCCTATGTGCCTCAGCTAATCTTTCTTCAGCAGCCCGTCTTCCAAGACCAGCTTCCTGTCTAGCGACAGCCAGGTCATATTCCAGACTTTGTCGCAATGCTTCTCCTTTTTCCACCTCAGACCGGAGCTTGGCAATCTGGCTCTCATAGCTTAACAGCTAAAAACAGATTTCTGAGTTCATGCACCAATATTAAAACATGTCTATGAAATTATGCTCATGAGCTCAAACATTTAAATTTCTTATAGAAACTTGGTTCCTAATATTTGTTGGATAAGAATTAATAAATCTGTTTTGGGAAACACCAGAAAAGAAGCACTTACCTTACTAAATGACACTCATAAAGTTTCTTATTTTTAAAGAATTCCCTAAAGAAATAAATTCTTATGAGAAGTCACACCTAAAAAATTTTTTTAAATGCATGACACACAGTAAACAGTTAAGAACTCATTTCCTCCCTTACTCCTTCTCTTCCCTAAATGCAATCCAGAAGCACACTGCATCAAATTACAGTTTGGTAAATACTGTCTGTTTTATTTATCTTGACTATGACATCATTCATAGAACACAAAGTAATAAAAGTACCAATTTTACAAAAATGTTATCAAACTGATATTTAATTTGTGACCTTCCATGAAGTATTGTGACAGAAACAGGTCAGAGTTAGAACTAGATAATTTATAAGGTCCTTTCTCACTCTAAAACTATATGATCTAATCAAATATTCACTAATAATATTAAACACTTGCTATGTAGCAAGTACAGAGAAAGATACAAAAACAAATATGACAGTGCCCTGACTCAAGGGATTAAATGTTGTAGAAAAGTATAAGGGCTGAGTTTTATAAAAGAGGTAAATATAAAACACTGTTTGAAAAAAAGCAAAATTATTTACTGCTGGTACGAGAGACACGGTGGAAGAGAGAAAACTAAAGAAAGGTACCTTATAAGAACATCAGGTTAGAAATAAATGGTCTAATTACCAAAGACAAAATGATTTCTGAAGGGCAAGATCAGAAATTACTACTAATAAAACAACAACAAAAAAAGAGACAAAACCTAGAAACTACCACTAGTACACATTAATGAGAATGTGACCAAAGCTATATTTCTTCTCATATAAAGAACTAATGAAATAAGAATTTACAAAAATCTATCCATAGTTAAAAGAAAAAAAATCATAGCACTACGTTAATTATAAAAGTTAAAGGTAAGTCCAATATTTGAGAGTCATTCCATCCCTCTCTGCTCACTCCTTCTCCTAATAAAGGTATAACATCTGGGCATTCATAGTGGACCAATCATTTACCTGTTACCTCTCAGATTCCTACCAATCTTTCTCCAGCTTTACCCTCTATCATAGGAACTACACTTCCCAGTTCCCTTTGGTAACTGTCTTCCCAACACATTTGGCCAGTGAGAGACGTCTGAGTACTTTGGGGCAGGAGAAGTGAAAAACCAAAATATTTCTTCCTGTCTAGATCTATCTTAATCATGTTTTCTAAGAGTGCAAATCCTTCTGAATAGTAACTCCTTCCCTGGCCTTTGCTCTCTTCTAAGAGTTCTGGCTTCTATCAACTTTCACAGTGGAAGTTGCATCCTAATGTTGGTACCATCCAGGCTAACTTAACACCCATTATTTGTCTCTTCAGGTCTCCTAGTACCTGTATAATCAACACCCTCTACTAATGTACCTTTGATGAGAGACTTAGCATGGTTTCCATTCTTATGACTGGACACCCATTAATCTTGCTCTTGGTAGATGAAATGGTCTCAAGATGGTTTCTGACACTGAGTAGCTAACCTGTTTGAGCCTTAACAAGTGAGGACCTCCTTGCAAGTAGACGTGGGATACACACAACACCATGTGATGCTGAGTTTTAAGAATGAATACAACTTGAGACTGGGGATGTAGCTCAGTGGTACAACACTTGCCAAGCATGCACATGCACTGGATTTGACCCCCAGCACCTCAACAACAACACAAAATAAATAAAATAAACAGACCTAACAGATAGAAGAAACATAAACATATAAATCATGAATTATCTTAGAAGGGAAAGAAAGCTACTGTCCTTGAAATGTAAATGTATATACACAAACAACTCAAAACACAAATGCACATACATACTAAGATATAATAATATAACAGAAATTCATAACTTATGAATTTCACTATGATTTAACATTCTTCACGCAAATCTAATTTAAGAGATTGTTCCATGATTGAAACAAAATCTACATTACTATTTCAAAAATGTCTAACTTACAAATCCTTTAGTCATCACATTGAAATTTTTAAAAAATTTTTTTAATTGTAGATGAACACAATACCTCTATTTTATTTATTTTTTTTTATTTATTTTTATGTGGTGCTGAGGATCCAACCCACTGCCTCACACATGCTAGGCAAGCACTCTACCAGTGAGCCACAACTCCAGCCCCTACATTTGAATTTTTGACCAAGTCGAACAATTAATAAAAATAAATCTAAGACAACATAGAAATATAATTTATTGGATTTTACTATTACTATATAATTCCACTTTTAAAAAAATCATGTTTTCTTTATTATAGTTTCCTTTTAAGCAAAAGAAAGATACAATGATGAATGTTAAACATGGAGTTTATAATATCAATCTAAAACATCAAACTCAACTTTTTTTAACGCTTTATTTTTCTCATACATGCATATAGGATAATAATGTCTGTCTCATTCTACTGTCCTTCCCATTCCCACCGCCTCACCCCTCCCTCCCCTCTGCATAATCCAAAATTCCTTCATTCTTCCCTACCTAGCCCCTACTTTGGATCAGCATCTGTTTATTAGAGAAAATATTCAGCCTTTGGTCAAACTCAACTTTTAACATCACTTGAGAGGAAAATAAATTCTACCTCTGCATTGTGCTTAGTTGTCATTTCTAATTTTTCTTTCTTAGCCCGATGTAGTTTCTTTCTGAGATCAGCAGTAATATCCGAATCTGCTTCATTTTTAAGTATTTGTTTTACATCTGATGAGGCATTCTTCAACCTATACAATAAGAACACAATAAAATATAATCCTTATAAAATATATTTCACAGCATTTGACATTTCTGATAACTTAATTTTCAAAAAGCATAGGGAAGATAATAAGGTAATTGACTTAAAGAAATCGATAATCTAGTAGAAGATGTCCACTACAAAAGTTGGGTAGAAATGCAAAGCAGTGTATCACTGGTAGCAAACCACTGGCCACCAGGCATCCACTACATTGTTCAAGACTAGTGTTTAATTGGGCATGGTAGACCATGCCCATAATCCCAGCTACTCAAGAAACAGAGGCAGGAGGATGGCATATCTGAGGGCTGCCTAGACAACTTAGGGAGACACTCTCAAAATAAAAAGAAGAAAATGGCCTGCGGCTATACCTCAATAGTGGAGTGTTAGCCTAGCATGTACAAGCCTCTAGGTTCAATTCCCAGTACAGAAAAAAAAATTTAAAACTATGGCATTTGCTGATAGATGGGTGGAGTTGAAGAATATCATGCTAAGTGAAATAAGCCAAGCCCAAACAACCAAAGACCGACAGCTTTCTCTGATCAGTTGATGCTGATACGTAGTCGGGGGGGGGGGGGGGGGGACACCGGTAATGGATGGTGTAGAGGAAAATAGGATGGGAGAGGGTGGGGGAAGGAAAGATAGTAGACTGAGACAGACAGTATTACCCTAAGTATATGTAAGACTATATGAATCGTGTGAATCTACACTGTGGGAAAAAAAGATATATTCCCTGCTTCTATTGTGGGAAAAAAAGATATATTCCCTGCTTCTATAATTATATCAACATGGGTTCTACTGTCATCTATAATTAAAAAGAACCAATAAAAAAAATTGGTATTTAAACTGTCTAATCAGCCGGGCGTGGTGGCGCACGCCTGTAATCCAAGCAACTCGGGAGGCTGAGTCAGGAGGATCACGAGTTCAAAGCCAGCCTCAGCAACTTAGGGAGGCCCTAAGCAACTCAGCGAGACCCTGTCTCTAAATAAAATACAAAATAGGGCTGGAGATGTGGCTCAGTGGCCGAGTGCCCCTGAGTTCAATCCCTGGTTCCAAAAATAAATAAATAAATAAATAAATAAATAAATAAATAAACTGTCTAATCATATCACACACTGGTAGTTGTGAAAAAGAGTTCCTCCTTTTTCTTTTTTCTGTTTTGGTACTGGGGACTGAACCCAGGGGCACTTAACCACTGAGCCACATCCCCAGACCTTTTTATTTTTTGTTTTGAGTCAGGTTCTCACGAAATTATTGAGGTTGGCTTTGAACTTGCATCCTCCTGCCTCAGCCTAGGATTATAGGCATGCACCATTACCATACCCAGTCTTTTCTTTTTAAATGATACATTTTATTTACTGCAAGTGTAATACATATTACAAAAAGAAAGGGCATAAATCAGAGAATACGGATTTAGTCTGCTTTAAAACAGCAGACTAAAGCACCCTACTCTCTTGCTGCTGAAAGGAAAAAATAAATAAAGTAATAGCAAACAGAATTTAAAGGTAGAAACCCACAGGAGAACGAGCACAGAAGATGAAACAATATCAATAAAATATTGGAAACTGGAAAGTTGATATGTAACTGATTTACTTAAAGTTAAATTCAAAGCAAAAAGTAGGAAAAGCAATGTGTTAACATCAGAGCCTCAACAAGCTAAGTCACTGAAAATACTTCGGAAAATGGGAGTGAAGTAGGGCAGAAAACAAGACAATTTGTTAAACATCTAAAAACAAAATAAAATAATTAGATCCTCGGACCTTCTACTCCATACACGATACAACTGGGTACTTATCTCTTCCCCAGTCTGGCAGAAGACTAGGTTTCATTCCCTGGAGAGGATGAAAAAGAGGATCCCTGACCAAGAGGTGGGAGGCAGGGAGAAAGAGGGAAATGATGGGGTGTGATATTGGACAAATTGTATAGTTACACTGTGTGCGTGTACGAATGTAACAACAAATCCCTTCAATATGTACAACTATATTGCACCAATTTTTTTTAAAGTAGAAAAAAAAAGAGGGTGCCTGGATGATAAAACATTAGATACAATGGGGTAAGAGTTCCCTACTAAAAACAAGAGGCTTGAGTAAATTACAGATGCCTCTCAACTTACGATAGGATAACATCCCAATAAAACCACTGAAACTGAAAATTCTTAAGTTGAAATGTATTTAATACACCTAATCTACCCAACATCACAGTTTAGCAACACAGTACACTAAATCCATTGTTTACCCTCATGATTACATGGCTGTCTGGGAGCTGCAGGTTGCCCCCACTCTTGGCATCACAAGAGAGTATTGTACCACATATGCTAGCACAGGAAGAGACCAAAACTCAAAACACGGCTTCTGCTGAATGTATATTGTTTCCATACCACCATAAATCATAAATTGAACCATCCTAAGTCAAGGACCATCTTATAATGAATGAGAGCCTGGTCTTTTAATACTACTTGTCTGTCAGAATAATGGTAGCCAAGCGGGGATTGGAAATATCTTCCCTGGATCCCTATTTAATCTAATCAGCCAGGTGAAAAAGACCTGAAGATGCTGATACCTGACAGCAAAACAGCTTAACCAGACCACCCTATATTGAATGCCACAATCACAAAGCCTCACAAACTGAGCTTCCAGTCAATATGAGTATGCAGTTAAGGATAAATAGGTTTCATCAAATCTGAAAAGCAGAGATCAAAAATAAGGTGAGAGGACAGGAGCCCTCAAAAACTATGTAGAAAGAGGGAGAAAAACAAAAAATAATATCCTTAGAAAAACAGGAGAAAGCCAGGCATGGTGGCACACACCTGTAATCCCAGTTGCTTAGGAGGCTGAGGCAGGAGGATCGCGAGTTCAATGCCAGCCTCAGCAACTTAGCAAGGCCCTAAGCAACTCAGTGAGACCCTGTCTCTAAATAAAATACAAAATAGGGCTGGGAATGTGGCTCAGTGGTGGAGTGCCCCTGGGTTCAATCCCCAGTACCAAAAAAAAAAAAGAAAAACAGGAGAAGATATAATAACCATCAAATCACATCATACAATAAGAAATTAAATATTCCAAGAACAAAAAAAAAAGAGCTATTCGGAATTAAAAAACAAACAGAAATGGAAAACTAAATAAATAAATGTAAAACAAAAGTCTTTCAAAAAATAAAAAGAGTTGAACATTTTTTAAAAATTTAAAAGAGGACTACGAAGTTCAAAAGCTAAATAGAGCTACAGAGTGAAAAAATACAAATTTGTAACAAAATAAACCCCTTATTATTTTGCAAATTCTGTGCTAAACATTTTACACAACTTACTTAATCTTCACAACAAGCACATTAGATAGGTACCATTATGACCCTTATTTTAGAGATAAGGAAACTGAGTCACGGAGAGGCTCTCCAAATCCACAAGGCTATTAAGGAACAGGGGTGGAATTCTTACTCTGGCAGCTTGGCTCCATAATGTATATGTCCTCTTTACAGCCACACTATGACTCACTCTCTGGATGGCAGAAAATATTAAATGGCAAAATTCTTTTAAAAATCTAAACTCTGAAGGATATGAGTTTCAATTCATGAAGTTTGAATTTATGCAAATTTCAGAAAACAAAGGACAAAAAAAGAGCTCCTCCAAATTCAAGAGAGAAATAAATGGGTTTTACATAAAGGATTAAAAAATCTGTTTGGAATCCTTTCTCAACAGAAACACCAGAAATTAGAAGACAATGCTACAATGCTTGACAAAATCCCAACAGAAAATAATTTCCAACTTAGAATTTTTCGCCCAAAAAGTTATCATGCAAAGACAAGGCCACAAGAATGACTATATTTCAGATCTGCAAGGCTTCACAGTATTTACCTTCCCTGAACTGAGATTTCTCAGAAAGCTAATGAAGGATTTGTTTGGACCTAAACTGAGGAAGCCATGAGATAGTACAAACATTCAACAAAGGAAAAAAGCAAAGGGATTTTCAAGATAGGGAAAAAAGGAAATGCTAAAATGATACCTGAGCAACAAGACACTTAAAAGGAAATATGTCCCAAGTGGACAGCCCAGAGCCTCTAGGAGTGACTTCTTTAAAAAGATGACAGAAATACAAAATAACAGAAATACAAAATGCTCCAAAGTATCTAAGCACACTGAGAGGAGATTTGAACAATTCACTGGGAGCATGAAATTGAATTCATGTTAAATTCATAGAAACTAAGCAAACAAACCTAATGGAAACCAAGCCAACTATTAAATCTAAGAAAAACAAAATGTACAAGAAAAATTATTACCGAACAGCTTTACATGGGTCAACTCAAATTTTTCAAAATTAAAACACTGATAATTTAACCACGATTGTATCATCACTAAATGCAGAGAAAATAAGAAAGGACATATAACAGATAAGGATATTGAATTATTAAATATTTAGCCACAAAAAACATCAAGCCCAGATACCTTCACTAGTAAATTGCTTTTTCTTTCTTTTCTTTTTTCCTTCCCTTGCATGCAGTGCTAAAGACTGAATCTGGGACCTAGTTCATGTTAGACAAGCACTCTACACTGAGTGCAATTCCCAGTCCTTCACTAGTTAATTCTACCAAACACATATTGAAGAAATCATATCAATCCACACAATAGAGAAAGAAGGAATATTCCCACCCATTTTGAGTACAAAATTACCCTGATACCAAAACCAAACACAAGAAAAACTACATACTGATATATTTTATGAATACAAAAATCCTCAACAAAATAAAATCCAAATAATAGTAAACCAAATCCAACAACATCATAACAGGACTACACAATGGGACCAAGTGTAGTTTATCCCAAAAATATAAAAATTGGTATAAAGTCTGAATATCAACTGATATGATACACCATTTTAATGAAATAAAGGATAAGAACTCCGACATCATATCAATATTCACAAAAAAATTGACAAAATCTAATCCTATTCAAGATAAAAACTAGTGATAAATTAAATAGAAGGAAATGTTCACACTAGATAAAGATGGTCTACAAATAAATACAGCTAGCATTATACCTGATAGTTAAACACTAAAAGCTTCCTCTAAGATACAGAGCAAAGCAAAGATGACTGCTATTAACATTTGTATTTGAGACCGAACTGGAGGTTCTAAATGATACAATCAGGTAAAAAAAAAGAGAAAGGAAAGAAAACAAAGTCATGCATATTAGAAAGAAAGAAGTAAAACTGTATTTTATTGCAAAGGATATGATTCCACAAGAAGATTATGAGAAATCCTGTGGGAATGTAGAAAGAAGCCACTGAGGTTAATGCTCCATAGGCTTCGGAAAAGTAAAATCCAAGACTGCACAAACAGGGTTATTCATGCTTGTGGAGAAAACTCCCAAGTGACCTGACCCGCCAACGGCCATTGCCCCAGGTGAGCTTCGCTGTCCTTCTCTCTCCCTCCTCCCTTTGCAAAACTATGTGACTTCTAATTGGGCCATCCTTACAGACTATCGTGTTACACTACCGGTTCTTTGTTCTCAGACTCCCATCTTCTATAAAAGTGCTGTACTTCTTTAATAAGTCTGAGACTGTGTCTAGAACCTGCTCTCCAAGAGGCCTTGGTTACTCCGTCGGCCTCACCCTCTCCAGAAGGGACAAAGAGCCCACAGGTCGAGACCCAGCCAAATGGTGACAACAAAATCCATTTTTAATAAAAAAGAACTAGAACTAGCTGGGCGTGGTCATGGAAGCCTATATAATCTCAGCAGCTGGGGAGGCTGAGACAGGAGGATGGCGAGTTCAAAGCGAGCCTTAGCAACAGTGAGGTGCTAAGCAACTCAGTAAGACTGTCTCTAAATAAAATACCAAATAGGGCTGCAGAGGTGGCTCAGTGGTTGAGTGCCCCTGAGTTCAATCCCCGGTACCTCCCCAAAAAACTGGAACTAAAAACAATTTCAGCACAGTCATAAGATTAATATACGAAAAACAATTATACTTCTATTTCCAATAATGAAAAATCCAACAATGAAATAAGAAAACAATTCTATTTATAATAGCACAAAAAAGAATAAAATAAATTTAGGAATAAATGAAACAAAAGAAGCACAAGACTTCTACCTTAAAAAATACAAAATGTTATTGAAAGAAACTGAAGACCTAAATAAATTGAAGAACATTCCACATTCATGTTTAAAACACTTAAATTATTAAAATGGCAATTCTCCTCAAATTGACCTATAAATTTGATGTAATCCCTATTGAACCTCCAGAAGACTGTTTTATACAAATTGACCAATTCATCCTAAAATTTATATGGAAAGGCAAAGGATTCTGAATAGCCAAAACAATCTTGAGGAATGAATGGGAAAACTTTCACTTCCTAATTTCAAAATTTATTAAAAAGCTACAGTCATCAAGACTATGAGGTATTAGATTAAGATTAGACATATTAAGCCGGGCGTGGTAGCGCACGCCTGTAATCCAAGCGATTTGGGAGGCTGAGTCAGGAGGATCGAGAGTTCAAAGCCAGCCTCAGCAACTTAGTGAGGCCCTTAGCAACTCAGTGAGACCCTGTCTAAATAAAATACAAAATAGGGCTGGGGATGTGGCTCAGTGGCCGAGTGTCCCTGAGTTCAATCCCTGGGTCAAAAAAAAAAAAAAAAGATTAGACAAATTAAAAAAACAGGGCTGGGGGCATATGGTTCAATAGTCAAGTGTTTGCCTAATATATGCAAGTGTCTAGATTCAATTCCAAGCACAAAAGAGTAAACACCCAGATAATATATCAGAATAAAGACTCTAGAAATAAGCCCATACTCATATGGGGAAGTAATTTCAACAGAGATGCCAAGGCAATTCAATGAGGCAAGAAAAGTCCTAAAAAAAAGTCTGGGCCTGGGGTTGTGGCTCAGTGATAAAGCACTTTTCTAGCATTTGTGAGGTACTGGGTTGGATTCTCAGCACCACATAAAAATGAATACATAAAATAAAGGTCTTGTGTTCATTCATAACTAAAAAATTTTTTTAAAAAACGGTCTAGAACAACTGGATATCTACAAGCAAAAAGATTAATTTAGACTCTAACTTCATACCATACACAAAGAAGTAACTTAAAATGGAGCACAGATAAAAACTAAAATTATAAAACTTCTCTGAAAAAAAACAAAGGAAAAAAATCTTCATGACCATAAGCTAGAGATTTCTTACCAAAATATAAAACCACAAGTACAATCCATACAAAGAATTGATAAATTAAACTTCAAAGCTATAAACTTTTGTACTTTAAAATAAATTACTAAGAAAATGAAGCCGGGCATGGTGGCGAATGCCTATAATCCAAGAGACTCAGGAGGCTGAGTCAGGAGGATCACAAGTTCAAAGCCAGCCTCAGCAACTTAGCAAGGCCCTAAGCAACTCAGTGAGACCCTGTCTCTAAATAAAATACAAAACAGGGCTGGGGATGTGGTTCAGTGGCCAAGTGCCTCTGAGTTCAATCCCCAGTTCCAAAAGAAAAAAAAAAAGAAAAGAAAAGAAAGAAAAAGAAAAAGAAAATGAGCCAGGTGTGGTGGTGAATGCCTATAATCCCAGTGGCTCAGGAGGCTGAGGCAAGAAGATCACAAGTTCAAAGCCAGCCTGAACAATTTAGCACGACCCTAAGTAACTGAGCAAGACCCTGTCTCTAAATAAAATATTAAAAAGGGCCGGGGAGGGATTGGGATTGTGGCTCAGTGGTAAAGTGCTTGCCTCCCATGTGTGGGACATTGGGTTCAATCCTCAGCACCACATAATATGAATAAAATAAAATGAAAGTATTGTGTCCATTTACAACCAAAAAAAAATTTTTAAATGCAAATCAAAACTACCCTAAGATTTCATCCCACCCAAATTAGAATGTCTATTATCAAGAATACAAGCAACAACAGGTGTTAGCGAGGATGTGGGGAAAAAGGTACACTCATACATTGCTGGTGGGACTTCAAATTGATGCAGCCACTTTGGAAAGCGGTACGGAGATTCCTTAGAAAACTTGGAATGGAACCACCATATGACCCAGCTATCCCATTCCTTGGCCTATACCCAAAGGACTTAAAATCAGCATACTAGAGTGATGCAGTTACATCAATGTTTATAGTAGTTCAAGTCACAATAGCTCTATTATGGAACCAACCTATATGCCTTTCAATAGATGAATAGATGAAGAAACTGTGGTATATATACACAGTGGAATATTATTCAGCTATAAAGAATAAAATTATGGCATTTGCAGGCAAATGGTGGAGTTGGAGAATATCATGCTAAGTGAAATAAGCCAATCCCAAAAAACCAAAGGCCAAATGACATCTCTGATAAGTGGATGATGATACATAATGGGGGGTGGGGAGGAGGCAAGAATGGAGGAAGGATGGATTGTATAGAGGAAAATGAGGGGTGGGAAGGGGGTGGGGGGAAGGAAAAAAATAGAATGAAACAAACATCATTACCCTATGTACATGTATGATTATGCAAATGGTGTGACTCTACTTCATGTATAACCAGAGAAACAAAAGTTGTACCCCATTTGTATACAATGAATCAAAATAAAATTTTCAAAAAATTTTTTAAAAAGGTCTGGGGATATGGCTCAGTTGTTAGGTGCCCTGGGTTCAACACCAAAAAAAAAAGGAAAAAAGAAAAGAAAAGTCAAGCCACAGAATGGGAGAAAATATTTGCAAATCACATATTTGTATCAAGACTATATAAAGAATTGAGTTCCAGGCATGGTGGTTCACACCTGTAATCCCAGCAACTCAGGAGTCTGAGGTAGGAAGATCACAAGATTCAAAGCCAACCTCAGCAACTTGGCAAAGCCTTAAGCAACTTAGCAAGACCCTGTCTCAAAATAAAAAACAAAAAGGGCTGGGGATGTGGCTCAGTGGTTAAGTATGTGTAGGTCCAATCCCCAGTACAAAAAAAAAAAAAAAAAAAAATTTAAAACTTAGTAAGAACACAACCCAATTTTAAAAATGGGCAAAAGATCTGAAAGGACATTTCACCAGTGAAGATACATGAATGGACAAAAAGCACATTCAAAGATGTTTGGCATCATTAATCATTAAGAAAATTCAAATTAAGACCATAATAACATACCACTTCACACTCACTAGAAGATGGCTATAATGAGATGTTGGTAAGGATGTGGAAAAACTAAAACCCTCAGATGTTATTCGTGGGAATATAAAATGGTCTAGTCGCCGCCTTAGAACATAATTTGGCAGTCTCTTAAAATTTTTAACATAAATTTACTATATGATAGAGCAATGCTGCTCCTAAGAAATTACCCTATAAGAAAAGCAAAAATATTTGCCAACACAAAGATTTATATGCAAATATTCATTGCAGCATTATTCACAGTAGCCAAAAAGTGAAATCAATTCAAATGCCCAACAGCTGGTGAATAGGTAACCAAAATATAGTCTATCCATAAAATGGATTATTATTCATCAATAAAACAAAACAAAGTACTAATATATGTTACCACATGACAGACCTCAAGAATATGCCCAAAACACTACATGCCACTTGAGTCCACTGATATGAGTTGTTCAGAAAGGCAAATTATATATAATAAATATATATATGCATATATATATATATAAAGGAGATTTGTGGTAAATAGAGTTCAAATACCTTTATTTGGACTGTAGAATTATGAAGAATAATTTAGCCATTAAAAAACACAGCAGGTGTCTACTGATGGTGTCTCCCCAAATTGAAAAGGATACTAAATAATGTGAAATACTATAATTTTAATCCAAAATATAGTTTTATACAAATTGATATTTTCATTAAGAAAAATCTGGGCAAATATTTACCAAAATATTATGAGTAATTAATTCTAAGAGGTTAGAGTACATGCATACATCTCCCTTTCTACCCCCACAATGCTTTTCTAAATATACTTCAAAGGCACTATTTAAAAAGCAAAATACATCAGACAGAATATAACCTCAAATGTTTTAGTTATAGATTCACAGACAGAATATTACTTATATGTGACTATAAAAGTTCTAAACATTTACTTCCTATGATTATTTATTTATAAACCACATCTGGTAGAGAGTTTCACTCTCCTAAATGGTCCAGTTTTGTATTATGGACTTAAGCAACCAGAGATGAATGAACAAAAGATAAGCCCCTTACCCAAAGGCAGAAAGAAATCCATGGTACAAAAAAAGATGAACAAAAGTAATTAGATGCTTATTCTTGAAATGTAAACTGAGAGATATCAAGTAAAAGAGCAGAGCAGTTAGCAAAGGGCGCCTAAAACTAAAAGAATGCTTACGCAGAAGCCATGAAGCAGAGCTGCAGCAATGAAGAGTAATAAGAGCCAGAGTTTACGGCAAAACAAAGTCATGACCAAATACAAACGTAAATAAGCAGAAATACAAGAAAAAGATTTAGAGTAGTGGAAAAAAATAAAGAATAAAAGGAAGGGTTGGGGATACAGCTCAGTTGGTAGCATGCTTGCCTTACAAGCACAAGGCCCTGGGTTCAATCTCCAGCACCACAAAAAAAAGAAAAAAGAAAAAAAAAAAAAGAATAAAAGGAAGTTTAGATACATGAACTTTTGTGGTCCAGGTTAACAAGGGAACACAACAGCCCCCATAGACTAGCCCCAATACTACCCTTATGAGGCATCATTCCTGCTCCTCCAGTCCCAAGAAATTTTGATTTCCTTTACCATCCCATGAGAATTCTTACAATTAGCTCCACCAACCACTTAATTCTCCTGTTCCTTACAACCAAAAGCATTTTTCAACTAAAGGAAGAGACTGGAGGCTTACCTTTGGGTCTCACCAGTGGCATTATTTGAAGTGTTTAAACTCATGGTAAGTCTTCCAACTCTTTCAAAATACCCCACTGTTTCTTAATGGTATACCTCCTTATGGATGACTGAAATTGTCCAAGATGTCTGTGACTTACAGGTTAGATGGACTGAAGTCTGTTAACATAATAAAGAATACAACAGCAGTTTTATATTGAATCCTGAGAGTATGGGTGACTTTTCTTTTGATCTATGGTCTATTTGTTAACTTTTAAATTACTATATAACAAATACAGAATTTTAAGAAGTTGTAATATTTTATTTCCTTTAAAAAGCACTGAAGGCCAGGCGTGGTGGCGCACACCTGTAATCCAAGCGACTTGGGAAGCTGAGTCAGGAGGATCACGAGTTCAAAGTCAGCCTCAGCAACTTAGTGAGGCCCTAAGCAACTCAGTGAGACCCTGTCTCTAAATAAAATACAAAATAGGGCTGGGGATGTGGCTCAGTGGTGGAGTGCCCCTGAGTTCAATCCCCAGTATCAAAACACACACACACACACACACACACACACACACACAGCACTGGAAGCAAAAAATGACAAAATGTTTAAAAAAAAAAAAAAGTTCCTTCTTGTGAGAACAAGGTAATGATTAACTTTTAGATTTTAATTTCTCAAACGAAAAGAAAAATTATAGTAACAAATTACTGTTGAAGTAAGAAAAGGAACACGTAGTGCCTAACTCTAGGGCATAAAATTCAATTTGAAAGAAAGTAAAATCCAGGGGCATGTGTGGGTCTCCAAAGGCTTTCTCACAAATGAGATACTTTTAATGTAATGTTGCAACCAAAGAGGCCAAAGTGCTAAAGATACCATGGTAATTTTCTTTTTTTTTAATTTCAGATGGTTTTCATTCAAAAGTTCTCCAAAGAAATCAAACAGAAAAGTTAACAATTCAAATTTACAATTAAAAATGTATTTTGAGGTGAGCATGGTGGTGTGCGCCTGTAGTCCCAGCACTCAGGAGTTTGAGGCAGTAGGATCACTTGAGACCCAGAGTTCAAGACCAGGCTAAGCAATATCACAAGATCCATCTCAAAAACAAAATAAAACAAAAAAATTGATTAATTAATTTTAAAAACTTTTTAAATTTTAAATTAGTCTCTTAGCATTTAATAACTTCTGGTAAAGAAACCTAGAGTTATTTTGAGCCAGTTACTACCAGGAAGTCTGCAGCACTAGTAAACCAAAAATTTAAAATTAACTATTGCCAGGTGTGATGGCACACGCCTACAATCCCAGTGATCAGGAGGTTGAGACAGGAGGATTACCAAATTTGAGGTCAGCCTTAGCAACTTAATAACACCCTACATAAAAACAAAAAACAAAGGGAAAGGGTTGTATCTCAGTAGTAGAGCACTCCTGGGTTCAATCCCCAGGACCACACACACACAAAAATTAATTCTCTTGCCAGGTACAGCAGCACACGCCTGTAATCCCAGCCACCTAGGCATCTGGGGCAGGAAGATTTCAAGTTCAAAGCCAGTCTCAGCAACTTAATGAGGCCCTAAGCAACACAGTGAAACCCTGTCTCTAAATAAAATATAAAAAAGGGCTGGAGATGTGGCTCAGTGGTTAAGTGTCCCTGGGTTCAATCCCTAGTACCAAAAAAAATAAAAAATAAAAAAAAATTAAGTCTCTTGATCATGTAGATAATTCTATGAAAAACTTTCTTTTTTTTTTTTTTTTTTTTTTTTTTGCAGTGCTGGGGATTGAACCCACGACCTTGTGCTTGCAAGGCAAGCACTCTACCAACTGAGCTCCATCCCCAAACCTGAAAAACTTTTTTTTTTAACTAGTCTATACAAAAGATCTTCCTTCATAAATTAATCTTTTAATAATTTATTTTAATAATTAATCCACAGTAATTTTCAAAGGTCCAAGAGACCTAGGAGGAAGAAAGAAAGAGAAGAATATTTATCATGTACTCTGGCCTACTTTCTGAAACCCTCTTCTATGGGAGCTACTTGAAATTACAGAGTCAGGGGCTGGGGTAGCTCAGTGGTAGAGCACTTGCCTACCACTTGTGAGATACTAGATTCGATCCTCAGCACCACACAAAAATAAATAAATAAATAAATAAATAAATAAATAAATAAATAAAAGATATTATATCCATCTCCAACTAAAAAAATTATACAGGGTCAACCACTTAAAACTACTTTACTACAGTGTTAAGCAATCTGGGGATAACCATTTTAAAGCAAAAGATAATGATAATGCATTTGGTCCAAATATATACAAATATCAACATCCCACAAGTACCTCTTTGTATTCCCAGAATCCCATATCCAAAGAAAGACTGTGAGTTTTAAACTCAGAAAGATCTAAACTAGAATTCCAATAAGTAGCTTAAAGGATGTGGTTTTGGGCAAGTCGCTTAAACACTTTGAACCTGTTTCCTCAACCATAAAAAGGGGATAATTATACCAACCTCATATATTTAAGATTTAAATAATATATACAATGATTATATACCATCCTCTACCAGTTTTTATTACTGAACATGGAACTCTCTGAAAAACAGTAGGATCCAATAAAGGAAGGAAGTAGATGATATTTGGGATCATCTGGTCTGGTGAAAAAATGTAATAAGAGAATTATTTAGTAAAATTGTGGGTGTGCAAAGATACACAAAAGACTTAAAAGAGAGAAAAAGTTGGTAACCTGTTCTATCTCTGCTCCCACTAAACATGCCTCAGAAGAAACCAATGAAAGAAAAGGGATTTAAATAAGCAGGCTGAGTCTGTCTCAGTTACAGTGCTGAAAAATAATGGCTCCTAAAGACACAAAAAGCTCTTTAAAACAGTCAGAGGTTCATGTAGCTCACAGTTCATGTAGAACAGATATTGATGTAGAACAGTTTGGCCGAGGGCAAGTACAAAGAAATTTGGGACAAGACCAGGAATAAAAACTTATGTCTGGTCTGGGGACATAGCTCAGGGGTTGAGCACTCACCTAGTGCATACAAGGCCCCAGATTGGGTTGCGTCCCTATTTGCAAAAAAACAAAACAAAACAAAAACAACAAAAACAAAACACCAGCCGGGCGTGGTGGCGCACGCCTATGATCCCAGCACTTGGGAGGCTGAGGCAGGAGGATCTCGAGTTCAAAGCCAGCCTCAGCAACTTAGCGAGGCCCTAAGCAACTCAGTGAGACCCTGTCTCTAAATAAAATACAAAATAGGGGCTGGGGATGTGGCTCAGTGGCCAAGTGTCCCTGAGTTCAATCCCTGGTTCAAAAAAAAAAGACAAAACACCATTTCTCCAGGACCAAATAACTTTACGAATAGTGATAGACAAATAAATATGACTATTATTAATCTATTGAGCATCTTACTACAGTACCAAGGCACTGTACTTGGTAATTTTTTCTTTCTTTCTTTCTTTTTTTTTTTTTTTGTGGTGCTGGGGATTGAACCCAGGGCCTTGTGCTTGTGAGACAAGCACTCTACCAACTGAGCTACATCCCCAGTCCTGTACTTGGTACTTTTATCTAGAACTTTGCTCCCTACAACACTACAACCTACAATTGTCCCATCTTTCAAAGGAAAAAACTAAGGCTCAAAGATTAGAAATAGCTTGACAAATGTCACATACTTGCAGGATCAAAAATCCCAACTCACAACTATCTGACTCTAAGGCCCAAATTCTTTCTGCAAGAAACTTTATGATTCACAAATTGAACTCTAAGTTATCACCTCAGGTTTATCGTCTTTACTTCAATTAAGGAAACTTATCTGATTCAGAGAACCTAAATGACTTGTGCAACACCAGTCAGCTAATAAGGGGAGGCACTGGGCTTCAATGAAGCTCCTCAGATACTGAATCCCAAAATCCTTTTCATCTTACCACCATGCTCCCAAAATTCAACTCTGGGGAACTGATTTCAGAATGGAAGAAGAGTTAGAACCTTAAAGAAATGGACTTTACTGTACTGAAAAGTAATGTAAAATGTTAAAAGTATATATTTAAAATCCATTTTTATTATTGAAAAAAAAACTGCACACGTGTGTGGGCATATGTGGCACAAGAAGGACCAACAGATCTCTATTTACCCTGTAGAAGAACTTAAGATGGACTGAGAATGTAGCTCAGTGGTAGAGCACTTATCCAGCATGCACAAGGCCCTGGATTTGATTCCTAGCACCACCAAACAAAAAAAAAGGAAGAAAGAAAAAAATTTTACATAATTACAGCCTTAATGGTGTCTTTTTATTTAATCTTGGGAAGAGAAGTGCAGGAAGAATTTATCAAATTTTAATAAAGTTGTTTCAATAAAACTAAATTAAAAAGAATCTTTTTAGTGTATTATTTTGGTATCTATTATCTTCAAATTTGAATGGTCTTCTACACAAATGATGGTATCTGCAGCTCAGGAGTGATATTCTTCAATTTCCAGATCATTTATACAGATAATGTCATAAACAAATAGTACCCACCATCTTCACCCCTGGTGTTACTCTTATACAAAATCCTCCCATTAACTGTGATCAATTTGTGACTTGCTTTCATGGCAAAGGTGATAAAATGCCACCTCCATGATTACCTCACATTATATAAGCCTCTTAAGGACAGGGGTTGTAACTCAATGGTAGAGTGCCTACCTGGGATGCATGAGGCCTTGGGTTCAATCCCCAGCACTGCAAGGGGGAAAAAAAGACCCTTTAGCAGGCTGAATGACAATCTCTTGCTGACCTCCAAGAGGCAAACTGTCATGCTATGAAATGTCTATACAGAGGGCCACATGGCAGAGAACTGTAAGAAGTCTCTTGGACTTGAGAGTGGCTCCACCCAACAGCTAGGACATAGCCAGATCCCTCAGATATACAGTAGCAAGAAAATAAACTCTGCCAAAGACCTGAAAGATCTGAAAGATTCTATCCAGTCTGTCTCTAGATGAGAAAGGGTCCAGTTGGCATCTTGATTGCAGCCTTATGAAAACCTGGGCAGAAGATCAGCTAAGAGTGGGCCTTGACTCATAGAGACTGTGCAATCATCAATGTGTGTTTTAAACCACTACATTTGTGGTAACTTGCTATACATCAAAGAAAACTACATAGATGGTTTGAAAATGCCCATGCAGTTAAAAAGAAAAAGAGTTGAACAAACAAAGGTACAATAGGAAAATCAGTTCTCAAATCAGCTCTAGCTATGTGTATCTTTCATCAAGTCTATTTTTCTGTAGTATAATTTCCTCATTAATATAAATGAGGGATTTTGTAAAAATCCTATCTAAGGCAATAAGGTAGAGAATCCAAGCAATTATGGTCAGCACTTACCAAAAAAATTAGAAAATAAAAATGAAGGACAAACCATCAAAAGCCACAAAAGCTACAAGGAAGCAGTGATGGTGTCTACAGAATAGAAAGCTAAGGAAAATCAGAAGGCACATCTGACAGGATCCCCAAGAGCCAACAGATATTTAATGTAGGCCAATTTGAGAGCAGCAGATGAAAATGGGAAGTCTGCCAATTTCAAGAGTACCTGAAAAACATATGGTTAACATGGTCATGAAAGAGCTGCTACAGCCCAGACTCAATAAACTCTCAAAACTGACTTGTCTTTTCCACACACACTTCAGACAGAGCACTGATCTCCAATATTTATAAAGAACTTGCAAAATTTTACACCAAAAATACGAAGAACCCAATCAATAAATGGGCTAAGAAACTGGGCAGACACTTCACAGAAGATGATACACAAGTGATCAACAAATATATGAAAAAGTGCTCATCATCTCTAGTAATTAGAGAAATGCAAATTAAAACCACCCTAAGGTTTCATCTAACTCCAACTAGAATGGCTATTATTAAGAACACAAGCAATAATAAGTGTTGGTGTGGATATGCAGAAAAAGGCACACTCATACATTGCTGGTTAAGTTGCAAATTGGTACAGCCACTCTGGAAAGCAGTATGGAGATTCCTTAAAAAACTTGGAATGGACCTACTATTTGACCCAGCTATCCCACTCCTTGGTTTCTACCGAAAGGACTTAAAATTAGCATACTACAGTGACACAGCCACATCAATGTTCATAGCTGCTCAATTTACAATAGCTAGATTGTGGAACCAACCTATCCATTCAATTGATGAATGGATAAAGAAACTGTGGTTTCTTCTCTCAGCCATAAAGAAGAATAAAATTATGGCATTTGTTGGTAAATGGATGGAGTTGGAGAATATCAAGCTAAGTGAAATAAACCAAGCCCAAAAAACCAAAGGCTGAATATTTTCTCTGATAAGTGGATGATGATACATAATGGGGGAGGGGTGGTGGGAAGGGTAAGAGAAGAATGGAGGAACTTTGGATGGTGTAGAGGAAAATGGGGCAGGAGGGCATAGGGGAAGGAAAGACTGTAGACTGAGACAGACATTATTACCCTATGTACATGTATGATTACATGAATGGTGTGAATCTACATTGTGTACAACCATAGAAATGAAAAGTTGTACGCCATTTGTGTACAATGAATAAAAATGCAGTCTGCAAAAATAAAATTAAAAAAAAAAACCTGACTTGTCAAGTTCTCCTTCCTAGATAAGGGAAAAACTGCTAAGGATAGAACCAAAATGGAGTGGAATAGAGGAAAAAAAAATCAAAGAAAGGAGATGGCCCAGACCAAACTGGGAGGAAACAGAAAATCTCAAAAAACAAATCATCATAGTCTTTAACATACAAACACATAAAAAAGCAACTCAAAACAGAGTTTTATGAAATAGACAAGCTTTTCTAACCAATAAACCCAGAGACTCAGGAGGGCAGGGCAGGAGGATCACAAGTTTAAGGTTAGTCTCAACAATTTAATGAGACCTGTCTCAAAATAAAATTTAAAAAAAGAACTGAGGATGCAGCCCAAAGGTAGAATGATCCTAGATTCAATCCCCAGTACTGCAAAAAAATTTTAAAGGGCTAGGGATGTAGCTCAGTGGTACAGCACCCCTATATTTAATCCCTAGTACCTCAAAAAAAAAAGTGGCCTTCCTAAACCTGTCTCATGCTCAAAAGTTCAGGTAAATTAGTCTCCCATAAAAATAAGTATAAGAAAAGGATTGTGGGCTGGGCATGGTGGCACATGCCTGTAATCCAAGCGACTTGGGAGGCTGAATCAGGAGGATCGCAAGTTCAAAGCCAGCCTCAGCAACTTAGCAAGGCCCTAAGCAACTCGGTGAGACCCTGTCTCTAAAATAAAATACAAAATAGGGTTGGGGATGTGGCTCAGTGGCCAAGTGTCCCTGAGTTCAATCCCTGGTTCCAAAAAAAACCCAAAAAGATTGTGGTCAAAATCCATATAAAGTTAACATAAGAAAAAAAGACTAAGGAGCAGCATAGTATCCTATGAGAGCATGACAGAAAGACATGCCCATAAAACAGGTAAAAACTATAACTTAATACTTCAAAATGAACTTAAAGACATTAAGCAAATGGCAGAAGACATGAAATTATATGAATCAGAATTAGGAAAACTCAAATATGAAAAGAGGAATCATGAAGTATTAGACATTAAAGTAAAATATTTGAATAAAGAAGGTTAAATCAGAGGAAACATAAGAGCAAACAGACATGACCTAAAAAATGCCCCAAAAGACAAAGGAAATGAAAAAAGAAGAAAAAGTAAGTTAAAACATGAAGAAAGAGATCAAAACGATTCAGGAGAAATTGGAAATTTGTGGACAAAGAATAATCAAAATGAGGATAAAAGAGGTCCCTAAATAAGAAAATCAAAGCAAAGGAGGTGAATGAATACTAAAAACACTAATAAAATTTTCCTGAAATAGAAAAAAAAGTTTAATCTATATTTTGAAAAAGTAAACTGAGTATTTAACAAGGTTGACCCAGCACAACTGATATCAAGACACATTCAAAGATAAATTACTATGGGCTGGGGATATAGCTCAGTTGGTAGAGTGCTTGCCTTGTAAGCACAAAGCTCTGGGTTCAATCCCAGCACTGCAAAAAAAAAAAAGGATAAATTACTGGACTTTATAGAAAACTTGTACACAAGTATTCAGATGAGTGAAAGTAATCCAAATGTTCACCTACTAATCGATGTGTAAATACAACATAGGATATTATTCAACCATAAAAAGGAATTCCTGATATATCCCACATGGATGAACACTGAGAACATGTTAAGAAGCCAGACACAAAAAGCCAGATATAGTTTGATTGTACTAATATAAAATGTCCACAATAGGTAAATGCATAGAAATCAAAAGTAGGCTCATGATTGCCAGAGAGTAGGGAAAGGGGGAACTGCCTCTGATTTCTAATAAGTTTTTAATGGAGGGGGCGACAGAAATGTTCTAACATTAGATAGTGGTAACGGTTGTTGTACTTTATAGTGAGTAGCAAAAGAAATTGAATTTTACACTTTTATGTTATGTGAATTATACCTCAATTTTAAAAATTTACCAACACTGGAGGTATGGTTCAGTGGTATAGCACATGCTCAGTATCTGTGAGGTCCTAAATTCAATCCTCAGCACCAAAACACAAGTAAATCCATCATGTAAAAAATCCTGGGGCTGAGAATGTAGCTCACTTGGTAGAGCGCTTATCTTGCATGCAAAAGGCCCTGGGTTCAATCCCTGGTGCCAACAAAAATGACCAAAAAAAGTCCTAAAATAGCCAGGAATGGAGGCACACACCTGTAATTCTAGCAACTCAGGGGCGGGCTGCCCCCCCACACACACACCCCTGGTCCGCAGGAGAATCACAGGTTCAAGACCAGACTCTGGTACTTAGCAAGACCCTGTCTCAAAATAAAAAATAACTAAACGGCTGGGGATGAGGCTCAGTGGCAAAGTGATTCTAGGTTCATTCCCCAGTACCTAAAACAAATAAATCCTAAAATGAAGTTGTCTTTTACTCTTATTTTCTTTCTCTTTCTAGCTGTACTATTAGCTTCTGATTACATCTGAGAGCAAGGGCCTACCTCCACCTTGTTTTAAGAAGAAAATCCATGAAAGGCCAAAGTTAGGTTTGTAGCTAAAAGTAAACTCTCATGGGATTTCCATGCTATTCAATGTGGCAAAGAAGGTAAAATAAAATCTCTCTCTTCTTCCAAAAAAGTAAAAAATAAGGGAATAATAAGGACAGTCAAGTGGGGAGTAATTAATAAAAATGCCAATGGGCTAGGAAGCTAAATTAAAGACTGCAGTGTGCTCATGATTTACTCCTAGCTTTACTTAAAATTTCCCCATGAAACACCACAAAGTTAAAATAAACAATAAGTTGGCCAAACTACATGAATAATTAAAAATTCCTTATAACATGCAATTAACATTAGTCTCTTTCTCTTCAATATCTATGTAACTTTTTATTTTTTGGAACTGGGGATTGAACCCAGGGGCTTAACTACTAAGCCACATCCCTAGCCCTTTTTAATTTTTATTTTATTCTATTGCTAAGTTGCTTAGGACCTCTCTAAATTGCTAAGACTGGCTTTGAATTTGTGATCCTACTGCTTTATCCTCCCAAGTCGCTGAATTATAGGCATGCATCACTATGCCTCGTCTGTGTAACTTTTTAAAAATTACTTTCCATTTGAAAATACCCAGTCAAGCCGGGCGTGGTGGCGCACGCCTGTAATCCAAGCGACTTGGGAGGCTGAGTCAGGAGGATCTCGAGTTCAAAGCCAGCCTCAGCAACTTAGTGAGGCCCTAAGCAACTCAGTGAGACCCTGTCTCTAAATAAAATACAAAATAGGGCTGGGGATGTGGTTCAGTGGCCGAGTGTCCCTGAGTTCAATCCCTGGTTCCAAAAAAAAAAAAGAAGATACCCAGTCATAATCTGTGAACAAATTATCTGATTCATCAAAGTCACTCCCTATTATCATCATCCCAACTATGAAAAATCCCTTCTCCAAACATTGCGCTAAAAACTTTACCCTCTATACTAACACCAAGGGAAAGACACTGTTAATATTCCTACTTTACACCTGAGGAAACCAGAGCTAAAAAATATTCAGTCACTTGGCCAAAGTCATATATCTAGTAAGTGACAGTCTATATTCGCACTCAGGTTGGCTGATAACAGAGCTCTGCTATGTGCCCTGCTATCAACCTTCAGTACATGACTCAAACCAGCAAGACCTCACTTATCAAGAAGGCACTTCTGCTCCCTGCTACAGATTTCTCCAACTTAGATCATTCTTTCCCACATTCAAACTAATAGGAAGTCATCTCTTACGAAAGATGACTCTGACCTTCAGTGGATTCTATATCCAGATGGCACTTTCACGGGCTTGAGCCAAAACCAAGTCATCCTGTAGCAATGATGAATAAAGACAAGGTTTAAATCAGTTTTTATGTTAATGTTTTAACAGATGAAACTTCTCTTGGGGTGTACAGGTAGACTATTCTCATCATTCCTACTAAAACACATATTATGCATATAATTCTTCAATAAGAAGTTTTTTAAAAAATAGATAATAGGGCAATCACAGTCATCAATCTGGTACATCAAGAGGAAGTACCAGTCAGAAAGATAACTCTAGGTGTCAGAATCATTTCTGATACAAGTTCTCCTACTTTACATGTGAGTGCTTCAGTTGCTCATCCAGAATGTACTTATCTTAGTGTGTCTGCGCAGAGCAGAGGGAAAGGGAGAATGGACGAAAAGACAGGCCTAATATTACTGTGGGGAAAAAAAAACAACCCACCAGTCTCCATGTTGTAGTTATCCTTAGCTAGAAAAAGCCAGTGCTTCTCTTAGCTCATAGCCCTTGTAATCATTTAAATTAGCAGCACAAGTTTGGTTTACCAGTGATTCATCTAATTTCACCCTTCAAGATATCCATCAAGCCGGGCACGGTGGCGCATGCCTGTAATCCCAGCAACTCGCGAGGCTGAGGCAGGAGGATCGTGAGTTCAAAGCCAGCCTCAGCAACTTAGCGAGGCCCTGAGCAACTCAGTGAGACCCTGTCTCTAAAAAAAATACAAAATAGGGCTGGGGATGTGGCTCAGTGGCCAAGTGCACCTGAGTTCGATCCCTGGTTCCAAAAAAAAAAAAAAGATATCCATCAAATCAACACATTACCAGCCACCAGGTTTCATCAAGCACTTCAATCCACCTTCTTATGGTCTTGAGGGACACTAGTCTACCATCTTCTCAGTCTTATTATTTTTTTCAGGAGGTGCTGGGGATCAAACCTTGAGTATGTCACATCCTCAAGCCTCCTCCCCCATCTTCTCAGTTTTGCTGACTTACCAAATAAATTGTTTTCCTTGGCCCCAACAATATGTCCTTGATTCACTGGACCTTTACCAGGTGGCAAGTAAACTGACTTGGGTTCAGTAACAAAGTAAGTCCATCTTTCTTCACCCATATGCAATGATGTCTTCATTAGTAACCATATCTATGTTGGGAATCTCTATCAGCAGTTACATATTTCACCTTTAAAGGGGAGGTTTGGTTCTTTCCACAAAATAACAAAGACAATGGGGTTGAGACTAAGAATTTTTAAAATCAGGGCTGGAATTGTGGCTCAATTGTAGAGCACTTGCCTGGCATGTGCAAGGTACTGGGTTCGATTCTCAGCACCACAAATAAATAAGTAAAGTAAAGGTCCATTGACAACTAAAAACGTATTTAAAAAAAAAAAAAAAAAAGTTCATTCTCCAATGCCAGAAAAGTTGGGTAGTTTGCCCAAGATCATACAGCTAACAAAGGGCTGAGCTATAGCTAACACATAAAGTTCTAGACTAAGACTACTCTCTTCACTTTTCCTCTAAGCAGGTTGCACTACCTTTGTTTCTTTTGCATTTCATGAGATACCATGTTCATTCCCTGCTCTACCACTGTTTTGTTGTTACTGGGCACAAATTGTTAAATAAGTGACAAAATGGTAGGTTCTTTTCTCCAAGATTATGAGAGCTTTGTAAAACATCAATATATAAGATATTAGTAAAAGCTGGACACCAGCTCTAATAAAAATAAATATGTATTTGCCAAGGGTAAGCGTCAAAAAGAAATAAACACTCAAAAATAGGCACCACTTCTGTAGAAAATTTACAGCTTCAGAAAAACTCACAGCTGACTTTTCTAAGAGTCCTGGGGCGTAGGGAGGATACATTTCGGACGCCCGTCTACCACAATTCGTTCCTTCCTTTATTAATCAGTTGTACGGTGTGTAATGCTTGGCTGGCATTTTTAAAAAACAGTGTGCTGGTGTACGTCTAGCTACTTGGAACGCGGGGGCAGTAGGATATTAAGTTCATGGCCAGACTGGGCAACTTAGTGAAACCCTGTCTTAAAATAATAAAATACGGGCTGGGGATGTACTCAGTCATAGCTGGCCTATCCTGCGTTGAGGCCCTGGGTTCAAGGAGGAAAAAAGAGAGAAGGAAAGATACTGTCCTTGTCCAGAAGGTAAAGAACCCCGCAGTCTGGAGTTGTGATCTAACCAGCTCCAAGCCCTGGCCATCTAGGTCTTCCCATCTTGCCGCTCACTCCACCCCCATCCTCTGGGTAGTGCAGCGGTGGTCGGTCTAGGATGCTCCACGGAGATTTTCCTCCACGTGAGCGATAAAACTCAGCACAGGTAATGGGAGGCGTGGCCCCATAAGGAGCAGAGCCCAGGACAACCCCAAACTCACTGGGGGCATTCCACAGCCTTCACTGCAGCCCCCCCAAACCTCCTCTCGACCCAAATAGTTCGCCTCGAAGCCCCCACGACCCATGGTTACCTCGGGGGTCTCTCGAGGTCCAAACTGCACACTCAAGACCCTAGGGGCAGCTTCAAGTCTTATGGGCAGAAGGAGGCCCAGGTAACCCTCAAGGTAAGAGGAAAAACTGTTGGAACTCGATGGACTCTAGGACCCGGCGGGGGGGTGGAACAAATAGCCAAGGGGGACAGGAGGAGAAAAGCCCCAGGGAGGTGAGGTTTACAACTGCCACTTCCGGAGGGTGGCGAGACGCGACGCCTCTCACAGTCCTCCGAAGACTTTCTCTGCCCGCCCCGCCCCGCCCCGCCCCAGCAGGCCCACCCCTTACGGCCCCCTCCTTCCGCAGCCTTCTGCCCGCAGCTCCAGGATACGTACACGGAGAACGCCGGGTTCGGATTGGAAGAGCCCTCCCGCGAGGCTGCGCGCCTTCGCTGGCCGGGAGAGCCGACGCATGCGCCGTTGCTGGGGAGCGGCACGCGCGCTCCCGCACCAGGAGCTCCTCCTCCCGGCGCGAGAATTCGCCCAGCCCCCTCCCCGGTGCGGTGTCCTCTGTGTGCGGTCCCCACGTCCAGGTCTTAGAATCCCCAGAGCTGACTTGAAATGCGGATTTCTAGCCTCTACGTCCTTTTCACTCAGAATAAAAATCTGAGATCAGATTCCCAGCTCCTGCATTTTTAAACTAGCTTCTGTGCTGATTCTTAGGATCAGAGAAGAACACCCCACCCCCGCCCCGGGGTCCTGGAGGGGGAACTCGGTGGCCTTGGTTCTGCACAGTGGCAGCTTTCCCTCTGGACCGCTCCCCAGTTGCACTGAGCTTATTGTCCGCTCCTCCCATCCTCAGTGCGCCCCAGTTTGTGGTGGTAAACGGTTGGAAGAATGCAGGTCAATGCGTTGATGCTGTTAAGGCGCCTTTCACTATAAATGTTGCATAATGAGGTCCAACGCAAAAAAAGCCTTAAAGCCTTGGAGCTTTAACATGCACTCCATCTCTCTGTACTCGCTTTTCTTTTTCCTCCCCACTGCCCCCCGCCACACACACACACACAGACACTCCTTCCTCTCGATAATTTGTACAGTACTCTTGTTTCTCCAGATAGATGCTTCACAATCTGCCACCACCTCGGGGAGACTGGAAAATCAAATCCTCTTTTGTTCCTTGCCTTTTGAAGGCCTACTCCCCAAAGAACAATGCAAATTGGTGAGATTTTGATTAAGGATTTTTATCTTCTCCCTCCCCTGCCCCCACCCCCCAAAGGTGTTTAATACAAAAAGCCTTTTATGCTAAACTCGCCCCATGTTGATTGTAAAAAACCTGAAACCAGGTGTAGGGGTGGTCTTTCCCCAGCTCTCCCTTGGGAGAGCCAACGGTCATAAATAAAAATATAAATTGAGATTAAAACCTCCGTGATTCTTGCAGCGCTGAAATTTTAATTGGCTTGAGTTTAGTCATTTAGATTTTAAAAGGAGGTCGTCCTTGCTTCCTAATACTTTAGCCAGAAAGGATAATTGCTTCAAAAGAAGGTGCTTAAAAAAAAAAATAGCTCACTCCATAATTTAGAAAATAAAATGGAAAATTACAACAAATGCGATTAGAGCTTTATTTTACAAGCTTTAAAAGCTATTTTTAAATTTTTTTATTTATGTTTTAACATCACAAAAGTGAGTATTGCATGGTAAGGATAAATGCCAAAGGTACTGTATTGTACACTCTTAAGTAGTGCAATGTGAGGATTTGCAATCTTCATTTATCTCATCATTCAACATTTATAGAATACAGACTATGTACCCAGCATTGAACTAGGTTACAGAAATACATAATGTATGCAGGGTCCGGTAGCATATACCTGTAATCCCAGCTACCTAGGTGGCTGAGGCAGGAGGACAGTATATTTGAAGCCAGCCTGGGCAATTTAGCCACACTCCCTCTCCAAATAAAATCTAAAAGGGCTGGGAGTACTTTAAATTATACTACAGAGCTGTAGTAACAAAAACAGCATGGTTTTGGCACCAAAACAGACATGAAGACCAATGGTACAGAATAGAAGACAGAGACAAACCCACATAAATACAGTTATCTCAGACAAAGTCCCCATAAACATCCATTGGAGAAAAGAAAGCCTCTTTAAAAATGGTGCTGGAAAAAATGAAATCCATATATAACAAATGAAATTAGACTGTCTCACCCTGCACAAAACTCAACCCAAAGTGAATCAAGGACCTAGGCATTAGACCAAAGACCCTCTGCCTACAAGAAGAAAAGCAAGCCCAACTCTCCACCATGTCAGCTTGGGAACCAAATTCCTCAACAAGACCCCTAAAGTGTAAGAAGTAAACTCCAGAATCAATAAATGGCTGGGTGCAGTGGCACTCACCTGTAATCCCAGCGGTTGGGGAAGCTGAAACAGGAGGACTGGGAGTTCAAAGCCAGACTCAGCAGAAGCGAGGTGCTAAGCAACTCAGTGAGATCCTGTCTCTCTATAAAAAAATAAAATAAAAAATACAACGACAGGGCTGGAGGTATAGCTCAGTTGGTAGAGTGCTTGCCTTGTAAGCACAAGGCCCTGGGTTCAATCCCCAGCACCGCAAAAAAAAAAAAAAAAAAATACAACGACAAGAAAAGTCAATAAATGGGATGGTATCAAACTAAAAAACTTCTTCACAGCAAAGGACACAAGAATATGAACAAAAAGTCTACAGAATGGGAGAAAATCCTTGCCAAATACACCCCAGATAGAGCATTAATCTCTAGGATATACAAAGAACTCAAAAACCTTAACACCAAATAAACAAATAACCCAATAAATAAATGAGCAAAAGAACTGAACAGTTCACAGAAGAAATACAGTTGGTCAACAAATATATGAAAAAATGTTCAACATCTCTAGCAGTTAGAGAAATGCAAATAAAAACTACATTGAAGCCGGGCGTGGTGGCACACGCCTGTAATCCAAGCGGCTTGGGAGGCTGAGTCAGAAGGATCGAGAGTTCAAAGCCAGCCTCAGCAAAAGCAAGGCGCTAAGCAACTCAGTGAGACCCTGTCTCTAAAGAAAATACAAAATAGGGCTGGGAATGTGGCTCAGTGGTGGAGTGTCCCTGAGTTCAATCCCTGGTTCCAAAAAAAAAAAACTACATTGAGATTTCATTTCATTCCACTCAGAATGCCAATTATCAAAAATACAAGGGCCTGGTGTTGTAGCTCAGTGATAGAGCCCTTGCCTTGCATGCATGAGGCACTGGGTTTGATCCTCAGCACCACATAAAGGGTCTTGTGTCCATCTACAACTAAAAATTTTCAAAAAAAAAAAAAAAAAAAGAATACAAGATACAAGTAACAATAAATGTTGACTAGGATGTGGGGAAAAAGGTACACTCATACATTGGTGGGGGAACTTCAAATCGGTACAATTGCTCTGGAAAGCAGTATCGAGATTCCTTAGAAAATTTGGAATGGAATCACCATTTGACCCAGTTATCCCACTTCTCAGTACATACCGAAAGGACTTAAAATCAGCATACTATAGTGAAACCACCACACCAATGTTTAGAACAGCTCAATTCACAATAACTAAGCCATGGAACCAACCAAGGTGCCCTTCAACAGTTGAATGGATAAAGAAAATGTGGTACATATACACAATGGAATATTACTCAGCCATAAAGAAGAATGAAATTATGACATTTGCCAATAAATGGATGGAACTAAAGATTATCATGTTAAGTTAAATAAACCAATCCCAAAACGCCAAAAGCTGATATGGAGATGCTGACTCACAATGATGGGGGAGGTTCACCAGATTGGACAGGGAATGGAAAAGACAGTTGAATGCATTGGACATAACTTTCCTATGTATATACGAATACATGACCAATGAAATCACACATCATGAACAACCACAAAAATGGGAAATAATACACCATGTATGATATGTCAAAATACTGTCATATAAGCCGGGCGTGGTGGCGCACGCCTATAATCCAAGCAACTCGGGAGGCTGAGTCAGGAGGATCACGAGTTCAAATCCAGCCTTAGCAACTTAGCGAGGCCCTAAGCAACTCAGTGAGACCCTGTCTCTAAATAAAATACAAAATAGGGCTGGGGATGTGGCTCAGTGGCCTAGTGCCCCTGAGTTCAATCCCCGGTTAAAAAAAAAAAAAAAAAATACTGTCATGTATAACTAAAAAGAACAAATAAAATTTTTTAAAAATAAAAATAAAAGGACTGGGGGTGTAGCTCAGTAGCTCATCCATAAGGAGCTTGCCTAACATGCACCAGGCTGTGTTCAATCCCCCGTACCTCCAAATAAGAAAGGAAAGAAATATGGAGTATATAGCATATGTGCAGTGGGGATCAGGAAAGAGAAATATTAAAATCAACCCTGAACACCTGGAAAGGATTTATAGAAAAAACTTTGAATTTATTATGGGAAGATATAGATTCACCAAATTAACTGGAAATTGAAAGGCAAAACTTGGAAGCTGCAAACACCAGCACAAGAAATAGAAGGGAGGCATTTGAACAAGTAGAAGAAGCTTTGAGTGCAGGGGAGGGAGATGGAAAGACCAAACTGGAGAAATATGCCAAGCCCAGGTCACAGAGAACCTTCTATGTCATACTTAGGAGTTTATCAAGCTAGGAAAGTAATGAAGGGTCTTAAGCAGGAAAAATTGCAACAATTGCACAATAAATTAGATCATTCCAAAATGCTTGAAAATTTTCTTTCTAGTTACAAGGTCCATTCTCTGTTATCTATTGTCTATTATCTATTGCTACTTAAGAAAAAGTATGGAGGGCTGAGGTTGTGGCTCAGTGGTAGAGTGCTTGCCTCACAGGTGTGAGGCCCTGGGTTTAATCTTCAGCACCACATACAAATAAATTAAAGGTATTGTGTCCATCTACAACTAAGAATATTAAAAAGAATAGAAAAACCATGGAGACACTCTCCAACTGACTTCCTTTTTGCTTCACTTCATTCCCTCTCTTCTTTCTACCAATGTTTTCCAGATATAATTAGATTTATCCCCACTACTCTTCCTAAACATCTGAGAACCCCGACTTGGCTGGCTTATTAACCCTCCTCAGATTTCTTTCCAGAATAGTGAGAATCTACACTCCTTAGTTTCTCCAACTCTGACCATTTTGCTGCTGCTCAAAGAACTGTTATCCCCTTCTTGCCCCTCAACATGATGTCTTCTGGGTTTTCCCCCAATCTTGATTTTGTGCCACATAAGCTTTCTAGATGCCATTTTTTTAATTTTTTTTTTTTTTTAGTTCTAGATGGACACAATACCTTTATTTTATTTATTTATTTTCACGTGGTGCTGAGGATCAAACCCACTGCCTCATATGTGCTAGGCAAGCACTCCACCACTGAGCTACAATCCCAGCCCTGAACAGTGCCATTTTAATGTCTAGCATTATTGAGTTCAGAATACCTAAAATGTTTCTTTCTCAATTTATCATGGGAGTCTCCCAAAGTACTCGTCTGCCTGTTTAAAAACCTACTTCCAGCTGGGTGTGGTGGCACATGCCTGTAATCCCAGTACTTGGGAGGCTGAGGCAGGAGGACCCTGAGTTCAAAGCCAACTCAGCAATTTAGCGAAGTGCTAAACAACTCAAAAAAAAAAAGCTACTTTTTTTTTTTTTTTCCTTTTTCCAGTACTGGGGCGCTGAACTCAGAGACACTCTACCACTAAGCTACATCGGAGCCTTTTTTTTTTTGAATCAGAGTCTAAATTGCTGCAGCTGGCCTTGAACTTGTGATCCTCCTGTGTCAGCTTCCTGAGTTGCTGGGATTACAGGCATGTACCACCATGCCCAGTTGTTTTTAAAACCTCTAATCTCCTAGACACTCAGGAAATGAAGCTCAGACAATCTTTATTCTTCTCTCCCCAGACCTCAGTTCCTACATCCAAGAATCCCACCTTTTCTCTAAGCCTGCTGTCTTCCTCCTTTGTCTTCTGCTAAGCAGCTGCATTTGTTTCTTTATAGCTTTCTACCCAGACACTTGTAGCCAGGACCTTCCTTGTGACCTGATGCAAGTCATCCATGTCCCTGTTCTATGCAGTTGGCAATTAACAACCAGGGCATTTTTAAACTGACAAATATGAGAGGAGAGGATCAAAAAACATAAAAAATCAAAAGCAGGCCTAGGGGCACATGTGTATCTTTAGGACACTGGGGAGTGTTAGGAGCTGATTGTCATGTGTGAGCCTCAGGGCTTCTTAAGCACCAGATGAGGCACATCCTTTTGACCCTTCCATAACCTCCCCCAGAAGGTTCAAACACCAGGTGCTTGATTATTATGCTGTTTTGATATCAACTTAGAATTGAGAGGCTTTGGCATAATTTTTGCTCTTGGTGCCTCTGGTCCTTTGTTCCTTCAGTGTGCTACAACAAAAATGATCTTTCTAAAGCATAACTCTGATTACACTCTCATCATGTTACTGTTTTTATTAATTCTAGTGGCTCCTCATTGCTTACAGGATAAAACTCAAACTTTTCCACCATCAATTAAGGGCCCCTAATTGCCTTCCTAACTGCCTTTCCCACTTGCCTCCCCCTATCTCACACTAAATCTTACTTCTCATTCATTATTAGCAACACAAAACACAAATATGGGATTAATGTAATAAAATGTAGGCATGGGCTTATATTACAAATTATAAGATATATAAGTTAACATAAAAGATATAAACCCAGGTAACATTAAACATACATGCCAAGCTCTTGGGAGCTGCACTTGTGGCTTAGTGGTAGAGCGGGTGCCTAGCACTGGGTTTGAGCCTCAGCACCACGTAAAAATAAATGAAATAGAAGTATTGTGTCCATCTACAACTAAAAATTTTAAAAATTATATTTTTGAATTTTTGATCCTCAGTACCACATAAAAATAAATTTAAAAATAAATATATAGGGCTGGGGATATAGCTCAGTTGATAGAGTGCTTGCCTTGCAAGCACAAGGCCCTGGGTTCAATCCCCACCACTACAAAAAATAAGTAAATAAATAAATAAATAAATGTCAAGCTCTATGCTAAGTGACTTCACATTTATTTTAATTTCTTTCTGACAATGCAAATTTCTTTTTTTTAAATATACTTTTTATTTTAGATATTGACCTTTTTTTCTTTCCATTTATTTATATGTGGTGCTGAGAATCAAACCCAGTGCCTCACACATGCTACGCAAGCGCTCTACCACTGAGCCACAACCCCAGTCCCTGCAAATTTCTTTATGATCTATTCTGATAATACATGGTGACTTAAAAAACTGGGGCAAATTAGCATGTGCAAGGCCCTGTGTTCAATCCCTAGTACTGCAAATAAATTTAATTAAATTAAATGAATTACAGAAATTATAGAAGAGCAAAAGTCGCCTCAAACTTACAAAACATACAAAGAACTTCAACAATAAGAAAGCAAACACCTTAGTGAAAAAATGGACCAAAGGTTTTAAAAGATGCCTCACCTGTGCAAATAAGTGCATGAAAAGCAGTTCCACATTGCATGTCACCAGAGAAATGCAAATTAAAACAACAACATACCACTACATGCCTATTAGAATGGGCAGAATTCAGAACACTGACATGATCTAATGCTGACAAGGATGTGAAGCAAAAGAAAATCTCACTGCTGGAGGAGCGCAAAGTGGCAGAGCCACTGCAAACAGTCTACCAATTTTTTTTTTTTTTTTTTTGGAACCAGGGATTGAACTCAGGGACACTCGGCCACTGAGCCACATCCCCAGCCCTATTTTGTATTTTATTTAGAGACAGGGTCTCACTGAGTTGCTTAGGGTCTCCCTAAGTTGCTGAGGTTGGCTTTGAACTCGCGATCCTCCTGCCTCAGCCTCCCAAGTCACTTGGATTACAGGCGTGCGCCACCATGCCTGGCCTCTACCAATTCTTATAAGACTAAATACACAGATTGGGATTGTGGCTCAGTGGCAGAGTGCTTGCCTAGCACTTGTGAGGCACTGGGTTTGATTCTCAGCACTGCATATAAATAAATAAAATGAAGGTCCCTTCCCAACTTAAAAAAATTTTTTTTTTAAAAAGACTGAACGCACTTCCCACCTGCCCCCTACTAGGGATTGAACCCAGGACCTGACATTTGCTAGGCAAGCATTCTGCCATTGAACTGAGTTATGTTCCAGCCTTTTTTATTTTAACTTTGAGACAAAGTCTCATTAAGTTGCCCAGCCTTAATGAGATCTTGAATATGAGATCTTCCTGCCTCAGCCTCCCAAATAGCTGGGATTACAGTCATGTGAACCACCATTTCCAGCAAAACTAAACATACTCCAGCACAGCACTCATGCTCTTGGAAAACTTATGTCTACACAAACCCTGGCACACAGATGTTTACATGTTTACAGCAGCTTTATTCATAATTACCAAAACTTGGAAGCAACTAAGATTGCTTTAATTAAGCGAATGGATGAACTGGTACATCCAGAAAATGGAATACTATTCAACACTGAAAAGAAATGAATTCTCAAACCATGAAAAGAAATGGAGGACACATAAGTGTATATTATTAAATGAAAGAAGCCAAGCTGAAAAGGCTACATATTGTACAATTTCAACTATATGGGGCTGGGAATGTCAGTAGTAGAGGACTTGCCTGCCATATGCAAGACCCTGGGTTCAATCCCCAATAACACAAAAACTAAACTAAAAAACAATCAACTAGATGACATTCTGGAAAAGACAAAACTATGAAGACAATAAAAAGATGTGTGTAGAAATGAATAAATAGAGAATTTTTAGGGCAGTGAAAACACCCTATAAGCTACTGTAAGGTAGATACATGGTACAAATTTGTCCAAACCCATGGAATATACAACACCAAGAGTGACCCCCCCCCAGAAAAAGAGTGATCCCAATTTATTTATTTATTTATTTTTGGTACTGGGGATTGAACCCAGGGACACTCCACCACTGAGCCACATCCCTAGTCCTATTTTGTATTTTGTTTAGAGACAGGGTCTCACTGAGTTGCTTAGGGCCTCGCTAAATTGCTGAGACTGGTTTTGAACTCTCGATCCTCCTGCCTAAGCCTCCCACGTGCTGGGATTACAGGCGTGGGCCACCGCGTCTGGCTGATCCCAGTTTAAACTATGGACTTTGAGCAACAGTGATGCATCAGTATAGGTTCATCATGCATAAAAAAAAAAAAGTACCACTCTGGTGGGGATACTATGTATTTGTGGGGCTGGGGGTATATAAGAAATCTCTGTACCTTTTGCTCAATTTTGCTGTGAGCATAAAACTTTTCTTAAAGTTCTTTTAAATTTAAAATTCTAAAATATACATAAAATATTCTCCTCAAAGTGCTGCCTCTCTACCCGAAATATAAAAACTGCTAAGAATATGTTATTTTTTTTCAGACTTTTTGATGCATAAATATATTTTTAAAGAATAAGCATTTAAGCCAAGTTTGATGGTGCATGGCTGTAATCCCTGTGGCTCAGGGGGCTGAACCAGAAGGATTGTGAGTTCAAAGCCACTCTCAGCAACTTATCCAGGCCCTAAGCAACTCAGCAAGACCCTGTCTCAACATAAAATATAAAAAAGAGCTGAGGATGGGGCTCAGTGGTTGAGTGCCTCTGGGTTCAGTTTCTGGTACCAAAAAAAAGAAGAAACATTTATATGTTTTTATATTTATGTATGTGCATGTACACAAACATTAGTAGCAGATATTATTTGTTCATCCATTCCCTATCCCACCCTTGCCAATGAACCCAAAGTGTTTGTAGCAGTAACAGGTCAATTCCAGAAGATGAATGTTCCAGTCACGAGTATCCTGTTTCTCACTATCAGTCACTGGCTCTTCCAAGGTCCCTTATAGCTAGGATTGGCTACATGACCACTTCTGAACAATGAAATATAAGGGCACATTTACTAAAATGAGAATAAAAAGAGTCTGAATGGATGCCATTGTTTGGTTGATGCCCCATTCCTGGACTGCCTATTTCCTTTGACTTTCTTGTAAATAAACACACAAATGGCTTTAGAGCTTAAACCTTGTGCTAACCATGTATTCTATCACTTGAAGCAAGTGGTGTACTGATAAACCAGCTCTGGGAGGGGGATTTCTAGTGTTTGCTGATTTTGTTGATGTTAGTACTCAAACTACTCTCACCATGGCCAATACTAATCAGCCAACATGAAGTCTGACTGCAGAGATGGGAAGAAGCTATACACTTGGCTCTCAAAAGCCCTGAGCTCTCTCTCAAGCCTGTGAGCCAGCTCTAGCATATCACTGCTTTAAGCCAAACCAGTGCTAACTGATGCACTGTAATCCTATATATATATACATATACACATTTTTTTTACTTGACATATAGGCACATTTCTGTGTTAATATTAAATAGAATATTTTTATAGCTGTTTTGTGACCTACTTTATGAATGCCCATTATGTATTTGTCTATTTAGATTATTACTAATTTGTTCCTTTTAGTTAAAAAAAAGCAATAAAGGGGGATGGTGGTGCACACCTGTAATCCCAGTAATTCAGGAGGCTGAGGCAGGAGGCTTGTGAGTTCAAGGCCAGCCTCAGCAATTTAGCCAGGCCCTAAGCAATTTGGTAAGATGCAGTCTCAAAATAAAAAAAAAAAGGGGGGGGGGGGGGTTGGGGATGTGTCTCAGTGGTTAAAGCATCCCTGGATTCAAATCCCTGGTACCAAAAAAGCAAAAACAAAACAATAAAACTCTATCTTCATAGGCACAACCTGCATATTTTTCTTTTTTAAATCCTAAAATGAAAATTGATGAATAAAAAGAAAAAACATAGAAAATCAAAACCAGTATAATCACCTGTCACTGTATTTAAAAATACTAGAAATTGGGCTGGGGTTGTGGCTCAGTGGTAGAACGCTTGTCTAACATGCGTGAGGCACTGGGTTTAACTCCAGCACCACATAAAAAAAACTAAATAAAGGTATTGTGGACATCTACAACTAAAAATTTTTAAAAAAACTAGAAATGGACATACTTTTAATTCCAATATTAATCAATTCTGGGACCAAACAAAAATAACTTGGTTGCTTGCTCCAGGGAATACTTGTTTATAAAAGTCTATAAACTTACTAGAGGGATTACTTATAAGAACAGCTATAGGGGCTGGGCCTGTGGCTCAGTGGTAGAGCGCTTGCCTAGCATGTGTGAGGCCCCGGGTTCGATTCTCAGCACCACATATAAATGACTAAAATAAAGATCTATCAACACCTAAAAAAAGTTTAAAAAAAGAAAAACAGCTATAATTTGAATGTTAAATGTCCCCCAAAGGCCCATGTGTTAAATAAAGACTTAGTTCTCATTTTGGTACAATTAGTAAGTAGAGAAAATTTAAAGAGGTAGGACTTAGTGGGAGGTCTTCCAGTCATTACAGGGATGCCCTTGAAGAGGCCACTGGAACCCTAGTCCCTTCCTTTTCATCTTTCTTTTTCTTTTTCTTTTTTGTACTGGGGATTGAACCCAGGGGGGCACTCCACCACTGAGCCACATCCCCAGCCCTATTTTGTATTTTATTTAGAGACAGGGTCTCACTGAGTTGCTTAGGGCCTTGCTAAGTTGCTGAGGCTGGCTTTGAACTCGCAATCCTCCTGCCTCAGCCTCCCAAATGCTGGGATTACATGCATGCGCCACCGCACCCGGCTTCATCTTTCTTTTTGCTCTCAGGCTGACCTTGAAATGACAGGTTTTGCTGTGCCACATGCTGCCAACATGATGTACCTCCTTGCCACTGGCCCAAAGCATCAGGACCAATCAGTCATGGAATAGAACCTCCAAAACTGAACAAAAATTGACCTTTTCTTTTTATAAATTGATTATCCCAGGTATTACTGTGACAGAAAGCTAAATAACAGAAAGACTAACCATTTACTTATCAAGAAATGCTTAAAACTACTACTTTCCTGTGCCAACCAATGTAAAACTATTATTTTATAAAGTGCACCAAATCCAATCACTCTCTGATTTGCAAGACCTTCCCTAAAATTATTCAGCCCACGCACTACATACAAATAACTGACTCTAGTTTTCTATCTTTTTTGGGGGGGGCAGGGGGTACCGGGAATTTAACCCAGGGGCACTTAAACCAATAAGCCATTTCCTCAGTTCTTTTTATTTTCTATTTTGAGACTGGGTCTCACTAAGTTGTTTAGGGCCTCACTAAGTTGCTGAGGCTGGCTTTAAACTTTCAATCCTCCTGTCTCAGCCTCCCAAGCCATTGAAATTACAAGCATGTGCCACCATGCCCAGCTAGTTTTCCATCTCGAGACACTATTAAGGCTCTAGTGATATGCTTTCTTACTGCAGTAAGTCTAATAAACTTCACTTTGCTTAATCAACAATTTTAATGATGAGTTTGAGGATTATTTGACAGAAAGTTTTAATTATTTATACCTACTAGCAGGTTACCTTCCAGGAAGAGTGTTTAAAGTATGAACATTGTATGAGACTGTATCCTTCCCTTGGCTTTTGCTGGCACTAGATTATTTTCCCAGTATTGAAATTTTCAATTCAACAGGCAAAAAGTGATATATCATTATTATAGTGTTCTTTTAATTTGCATTTACCTGATGATTAATGAAGCTCAGCAACATACAAATGACACTTTTATGTAACTGCAAGTCCAAAACCACTACTACATCATCACTGCCAAGAGAAATTAGAGAGGAGAATTGTGCCATGTCTAAGAATTTAACTTATAACCTTACAAGGAATAATCATAATGCTCTAGCCAAGTCTTCCCTGGTAAGGTAGCATCCTTTAAATAAGCATATTGTTAAGTATTGAGCCTAAATGTTATTATTCCTTACAGACTTACAGAGAGCACAATTCGAAAACAGCAAAGTTAAGGAGTGAGAATGAGGGCAATGATGGAATGAAGGAACTAAAATTGGTATGTAGAGCAATGTAAAGTAATTACTCCAATATGAGCCATGGTGTTCTCGCAATTTATGGGCAATAGGAAAGTATCTCTCTTCTGACTTGTAAGTTTAGACTAAAATGTGCCGATATTTATCCTTAAATGATGCAGATATATATTTCTAATTCAATAGTTACCCACCCAATGAACTTTCACCAAAATAATAAATAGGGCTAGGGATGTAGCTCAGAGGTACAGCACTAGTCTAGCATGGACAAGGCCCTGGGTTTGATCCCCTGCCCAGAAAAAAAAATTAAGGGATATCTACAATAATTTTGTGGGAAGATCTGACAAAGGTCCAGATTTGCTGTTGTCCTGTATAAAACTGCGAGACAAGATTTTACCTGCCAAAGCTTAACTTAGATTTCCCTGTTGAGGCTCTGAACCATTGTTCTCGTTGAAATAACTCAAACTTAGAGAACTATACTTCTAGGGAGGAGAATGATTACAACAGACTATCCCGATGGTTAGAAGGCAAAGTTTCCCAAAAAAGAACAAGGGACTATTGCAGACCTAAAGACTGAGGAGAAAAGTTAAGAAACAAGTGAGCCCACAGAGAACCCCTAAGAACTTCTTGCTCATCTTTGTTTCAAACCTTGTGAAAAACCATACACTGGTGTATAGTTTTAAATGTTTTAACTCCTGTTAGAGAAATTGACAACTTTATTGTTGGAGTTGTTGATGGAAGTGAGAACCAATTCCACGTTCCCTGTTCTAGTCCTCCCTAGAAGTCCTGTGGCTATATCAGCACTGATATCTGAGTTTTAGGTGCTAACCAGCACAAACAAAGGAATGCAGAAGTACTGAGGGTCTTAGAGAAGCAGTGGTCCCCTTAGAGGCAACTGTGAGAAAAATCCCTACCATTTAAACTGGGCATGGTGGTACATACCTGTAATCCCAGCAACTCATGGGGCTGAGCAGGAGAATCACAAGTTCCAAGCCAGGACTCTGTTCAACTCCCAGTACTGGGGGGGGAAAAAAAAAAAAAAAAAAAAACCCTTTAGGAGATAACATTTTGAGGTATGTGAGTGCATATTTTTGGATTTTCTATTCTGTTCAAGGGATCTATTCATGTTCTAGTATCACATTGTCTTAATTTTTGTATGTTTGTAGTATATTTTTTAATTGCTAAGTAGTAGTTTCTCCTAACTTTTCTTATTTCCCCATTTATTTTTATTGTAGTTTAGTGGTGTGTTATAATTATACCTGATAGTAGGATTCATTATGCCATATTCACACATACATGTAACAATCTGATTGTTCTAGTCCCCATATCTGCCCTTTCCTCCTCCTCCCTCTCCCTGATCTAATCCCTCTACTCTGCTGAGTTCCCTTCTATTATTTGTTTGTTTGTTTGTTTTTTGCAGTGCTGGGGATTGAACCCACAGCCTTGTGTTTGCAAGGCAAGCACTCTACCAATTGAGTCATATCCCCAGTCCTCCCTTCTATTATTATTTTACCCTTTTGATCACTGCATTATATATATATGTACATATATGCATATGTATGTTTGTGGAATTCATTGTGGTGTATTTGTATGTGGACATAGTATAATTTGGTAGTTATCATCCTCCGGTACCTCCTTCCCACCTCTTGGTTCCCTTCCTCTACTCTCTACTTTTCAAACTTTTCTTAACTTTGATAACACACTAATTAATTCAGATGCATTCAAAAAGTATATATTAAGCCGGGCGTGGTGGCACACGCCTGTAATCCAAGCAACTTGGGAGGCTGAGGCAGGAGGATTGCGAGTTCAAAGCCAGCCTCAGCAACTTAGTGAGGCCCTAAGCAATTCAGTGAGACCCTGTCTCCAAATAAAATACAAAATAGAGCTGGGGATGTGGCTCAGTGGCGGAGGGTCCCTGAGTTCAATCCCTGGTTCAAAAAGAAAAAAACAAAAACAAAAACAAAAAGTATATATTGGGTCTGGGGATATAGCTCAGTTGGTTGAGTGTTTGCCTCACAAGCCCAAGGCCCTGAGTTTAATCCCCAGCACCAAAAAAAAAAAAAAAAAAACAGGAAGTATATATTGAATATCTACTATTTGCTAGATGTTGTAAGTGTTGGGCATAAAAAAGTGCCCACTACACACAAAAATCTCTGCTCTTGGTGGAGCTTCCATTTCAGTGAGGGGACACAGGTAAGAAATGAAATCAGCTATCTAAGTTCAAAAGTCTTATTTTAAATAAAAAGATAAAAGACAAATTTGAGGACTAAGGTATCATTGTAGTATGAATGGAAAACAAAAAATAATGAAATCAATGTAATCCAATTGTGGGACCAAGCATGCTTTCTTATCCCCATGTTAAATAACACTGATATCAAGCAAAAATAACTAGCCTATTTGCTCCAGAAAAATACCGATCCCTGGGAGATAAGACTAAACCACCTAAACAATTCATTTATCAAGAACTACCAGCTTTCTCTTTAAGAATTACTTGAGACCTTTCTCTTCATGGTTTCCTTGCTTGCAAAACCCACCTTAAAAATCCCTGTCAAGGGGCTGGGGCTGTGGCTCAGTGGTAGAGCACTTGCAGAACATGTGTGAGGCACTGGGTTTGATTCTTAGCACAACATATAAATGGATGAATAAAATAAAGGTCCATCAACAACTTAAAAAAAAAATTTTTTTTTAAATCTCTATCAAAGACCTTTCCTTTAAGTTCCTCATTGTGAGGGACTACTGAGATGAGTTAAGGTAATAGCTTTGAAACTTAGATAAGAAGAAAAGCTACATGCACAGAGATTTTGGCACAAGTTTAAGAACTTTTTAAAAAATGAGGTTTATTTAAAAGTTCCTCAATAACATTACTGATAAATAGACAATCTTTGGACATAGCATAATCACACACACACACTTTTTTTTTTTCTGTACTGGGAATCGAACCCAGAGCCTTGCCTGTGCTAGAAAGCACTCTGCCACTGACTTACATCCCTAACCCTTATGCTCACATAATTTAACTTAAAATAATCAACTACTTATGCCTTCTCCCATACTTCACTGCAAAATAAAAATGCTAAGGCTGTGTTTGTGGCTCAGTGGTAGAGCGCTTGCCTGGCATGTGTGAGGTACTGGGTTCCATCCTCAGCACCATATAAAAATTAAGGTATTGTGTCCATCTACAACTAAAAAAAAAATTTAAAAAAATTAAAATGTTAGCACAATGTAAGAAAGGTTTAATTTCTCATTATTTAAAATTTTAAATTTCTACCTAATTTTATTGGCCCAGTAATTATTTCCATATATGATTCAAGATTAAAAACAAAAAATTGCATTTAGCTCCATGTAACTATAATAAAGAATTTTAAAGAATTTAATCTCATGAATTCTTATAATCTTACAACAGAAAAGGGCTCAATGGACTCACTTAAATCATAATTTTCAGGTTTTTTTCATCTACTTGAAGATCTTAAACTAATATTAAAAATGAGTTGGGCTGGGGATATAGCTCAGTTGGTAGAGTGCCTGCCTTGCAAGCACAAGGCCCTGGGTTCAATTCCCAGCACCAAAAAAAAAAAAAAGAGTCAGTTAGGGCTGGGGTTATAGCTCAGGGGTACAATGCTTGCCTAACAAACGTGAAGCAGTGGGTTCCACCCTCAGCAACACATAAAAATAAATAAAATAAAGGTATTTTGTCCATCTACAACTCATCTTTTTAAATGAGTTAATTGACAAATTCTGTGGTCACCCAACCATTTTATTTTAAAAACAAAACATTGATCGTTAAACAGCTTTAAATGATACTTGCTCCTTATTTTTATATATGGAATGGTTATAGATTAGCAAGTTGTGAAAATATTTTATAATTATTTTATATATGTATACAAACGTGCTATATTTATGCATATATATTATTCTGCTAGCTTAAAGTAAATTAAGTAGTATAATATATTTGATCAATGGAAAAAATTAGCAAGATAGTTCTTGGTTTCCTACTTTCTAATTTCTCTAGTGTCTGAAAAATCCAAAATCAATTACTTTGGTTAATGTTTGTAAAAATGAGAATCACTAAATGGATACAGAGTATATATTCAAACAATAAATGTGGTTTGCCTATTTGCTTTTTAAGGATGTTGTTGTGGTTTATAAAGATGTTAAATTCAAGCCTGGCGTGCTGGCTCACGCCTATAATCCCAGGGACTCTGGAGGCTGAGGCAGGAGGATCGTGAGTTCAAAGCTAGCCTCAGCAACTTAGCGAGGCCCTAAGCAACTCAGTGAGACCCTGTCTCTAAATAAAATACAAAATAGGGCTGGGAATGTGGCTCAGTGGTGGAGTGCCCCTGAGTTCAATTCCCAGTACCAAAAAAAAAAAAAAAAAAAAAAAATTCACTAACAATATAAAAATGTTAAATTCAGTAACATGATATGTACATTGCTATATTTAATATACTGATAAAGCTAAATATGTTTTAAAGATTTAGTTAAATACTGGCATATTTATTTATTGGTATATGTTCCAATGCACATCTATAAAGCTATGTAAGTTCAAAGGGTTTATTTTAAATAAAAGATAAATGACAAATTTGAGAGCTTTATGAATCATTGTAATATGAATGGGAAAACAAAAAGTAAAGTTAGAAACTACATTTTTTGCATTTTCTTGCTGTAAAACAACCTAGTTATTCTAGATTAAATAATTCTCCAAGTGTTCTGTTAACTCTCTAAACTTTTGGCATATTTCTGAATCATTTTTTACCGAAAAATTTATTTTTTAAAGGGACAGGAGGGCCTGGGAATGTAACTTGGCTGTCGAACACTTGCCTAGCATACACAGGCCCTGGGTTCAATCCCTGGACATATATAGACAAAAATTGTTTTATGAAGTTGAATTACTGATAATAATTATTATTTATCACTGTGTTCCTTTTTGTTACTTTTAACTATTTCTTGTCTTTAAATAAAATGATTTATGTTTGTATCTCATCTCCTCCATCAACATCTTGATTATGTCTGAATAATCAGACTGCTAAGATTTCTTATAAATCAAGTTTCTATAAATTAACTGAAATAGCCACCAAATTCAGCCAAGGACTTGGTCTCTCAACTTTAATTAAAGACATAGAAAAATAAGGTTTGACATTCTCCAAATTTTAATTAACTTAAAACTGTTGTGAGGACTCTCTCAAATTAAGAATAAAAATAAAATCATTAACATTTTTTGATGACTGTAAACTTCTTATATGCCAACTATCAATTTAATATTATTGCTCTGTTCACAGCTACCCCTGTTTGCCCTGACTGGTAATACTAGCACCGGACCTCATTATTTATGTATTTATGTATTTATTTATTTATTTGCCAGTAGGTGAAACATTATGGTTCATCAGCAGAGGGCACTAGAGTGACACTACTTGGCACAGATGCAGGAAGACACTACTTTAAGGCTCCAGATCTCTGTTTTTGTTCTTCAACACAGTAGTCCAACACGGAGGCTCTACCTGTGCTCCCTCCCCTGCAGGCTACCTTAGACCAGGTCCTGCCCACCTACACCTCCTGGCCATTTCTACAGACTAACTCAGGCTGCTTCTTCCTTCTAGCATGGGTGAACCACACAGTTCTACAGAGGCTTCTAGCAAGTGTCTTCACCATGGATGAAGTCTGAGTGGCTGTGCAGTGGTCTCATTTATTTGAAGAGGTCTGAATCTCAGCCTTAGAGTAGTGGTAGGTGAGAGGAGCTCTTCTATTCATTCTTAGTTCCTTTATTGTTCATTCTTCCTTAGCCCAAAGGTATTAGCTCCTTTCTGTACCCATTTCTAGATTACTTAGAATCCTGTTCATTTGTCCTCTTTTAAAGTTTATCCACTTCCTACTAATTAATAATTCCTTTAAGCAGTACTGGGATTGAGCCCAAGGGTATTCTAGCACTGAGTTATATCCCCAGCTCTTACTTCATTTTTTAAATTTTGGGACAGCCTTGAACTTGTGATCCTCTGTCTCAGCATTCCAAATAGTTGGGACAACTAGCATGCTGATTATTCCACCAAGTTTGGCAATAATTCTTTATAATAACTTTCCCTATTCAAAAACCAATGTGGCCAGGTAAACTATGGTCCCAGCTACTCAGGACATTGGAGCAAGAGCATTGCTTGAATCCAGAAGTTCAAGGGCAGTATGGGCAACATAGTGAGACCCAATCACAAAAACAAATAAAAATAAAACAAAACGAAAACATTGATGTGGTTTGTTTCCTGAGTTGCCCCTGAATGAGGTATCTTAAAAATATACTTTTGTTCATGTACAAAGACTGGTACAATAACTATCTTTAAAAATATTTTATTTCTAGGTTAAGTTGCAATGCCTTTGTCAATCAGGGACCATGGTAATACACCCTCTTGTGCAAATCACAGAATCTTGGAGACTCCTTCCTGTTCAGATGTGTTACATCCTTATATGTTAGTTTTTGACTGACCACATCCTTATACATTAATTTTTTATCACACCTCAGGAAAGAGTTCTCCTATCTTCTATTTGGATAGTGTTCTGAAATTTTTCATCTTAAAATAGAAGACTCAGAGAAAAATGGCTCTCGAGCTTGATAAAGATCCACATCAGTATGGTCAGCAGTAACACCTCAGCAAAACTCTAGGGTATTGGTGTTTAGAATTGTTTTTCTCAAATGAAGCTACTTAGTCATCCTTGAATTACTGGAAAACTCTACTAACTAGAAACCACAAGATCAGGAGGAGACATTTTCCACCTGTGACATACAGATTGAAAAGATGACTGCACGAAGTGGACAGCTTCCACTCAAGAAACAAGATCTAGATGATTGAAATCATAGATTGTCATGCTTTAATCAGCATGTTTTTGTTCTTTATCTTTAATCGGCATATTTTTGTTCTTTATCTTACAAGCTATTTCTTTTAACTGGGGAATGAACCTAGAGGTACTTCACCACCTAGCTACATTCCTCACTCATTTTTATTTCTGAGATATGGGCTGGCCTCAAACTTGCATATTCCCACCTCAGCCTCCCAAGACACTGGAATTATAAGAGAGCTCCACCAAGACTGGTTCCAGGCATTTTCTTTCCTCTTGGTTAGTTTAAAGTTTGAATTAACTCTGATTATCTATGAGGTCCCTATCCTTAATAATGTTTTTTGCAGGGCTGGAGATATAGCTCAGTTGGTAGAGTGCTTGCCTTGCAAGCATAAGACCCTGGGTTCAATCCCCAGCATGGCAAAAAAAAAATAATGTTTTTTGCATTCTCAGCCACTCCTTGGCTAAAAGTCCAGTATTGGGCCACAATTTTCTTGTGATTTGGCTGAAAAACAAAATCAAACCAAGTGTTGAGTTTATATTCTCTTTCCAATTGGGTGCTTGCATTTCCCTTTCATTAATTCTCTATAATAAAATCAGTGGTTTCCTGGGTAATTGGATTCATTTACTAAGTAAATTTTAAGAGAATAACACAGCGGGTGAGATAGCTAGAAATATAAAATCCCCTATCATATTTCCCTCCAAAAAGACAATCCTCAGAGATTTTGTAATAAAAAAATTTGATTGAACTTTGTCCCCCAATCCTGGGAGGCAATCTCTAAACCCTTAGAATTTTCTAAGTGGTGGGAGTGTTTGTTATTTATGATGGTACCTCAAACATCCCTGATAGTTTCTTCTAGTAAAGTGATTCAGATGGGAGCTGGCCATGCCTGGAAGACCATGAGATTAGCGCACTGGAGCTGTGAGCCATGTGATCTCAATCTGACTTCTGAGAAGAAGAAGGGGCTGGAGATTGAAGTCAACCATAGGTAATGATTGGATCAATTTTGTCTATGTAATGAAACCTCAATGCAAATCTGCACATTGAAGTTCAAGTGAGATTCCTTGATTGGCAATACTTTGATTGTTTTCACACTTTGAAGCACTCCTGGATTTGAGCCCTGGTACCAAAAAATAAAAAAATTAATAAACTGTATTTTTTTTGGGGGGGTTAGGGTTTTTTTTTTTCACAATAACTTTATTTTTTCATTTTTATGTGATGCTGAAGTTCAAACCCAACGTCTCACATGTGCTAGACAAGTGCTCTACCAAACCCCCTTCTAATGTTTTATTTTGAAACAAGGTCTCACTCAGTTGCTGAGGCTGGCCTCAAACTTGCGATCCTCCTCAGCCTCTCAAGTCACTGGGATTAAAGGCATGTACCACTATTCCTTTCTTTGATACTGTTTATAAAATATTGCCTAAATCCTGTGTACAACAAAACTAATTTTGTTGTGTATAGCTAAATCGTAATATAAATACTAAGACATTATTAAGTTCTGGAAATCTTATGCAAAGCTTCTTGATTGAAAAAGGTACATAACAAGGTTCATAAGGAGGGAAAATTCAGTTCTCCTGTATGAGTTCAAAAAGTTGTTTATTCTACCCTATGTTGGTACTTTTTACTTCCTTTTGTGTTTATAAATACTTTGTATTTTGAGCTCCTGTGAAGGGAAAGGATAATATCTTAGATGCTCAATAAATATCTGGAGTTGAATATATATTAATGAGTGAAGATAAAAATGGAAAAACTACACCACCCAAACAAATTACTAGCTAGAAGTAATAGTTTATAAAAATGTTTAGGCAGGAAAGAACAAGATGAATATATTAAAGAACATGTAAGAGGAGGCTGAGGCAGGAGGATCACGAGTTCAAAGCCAGCCTCAGCAACTTAGCAAGGTCCTAAGCAACTCAGTGAGACCCTGTCTCTAAATAAAATACAAAATAGGGCTGGGGATGTGGCTCAGTGGCCGAGTGCCCCTGAGTTCAATCCCCAGTTCCAAAAAAAAAAAAGAAAAAGAAAAAAGAACATGTAAGAATTGCACCATAATAGAGAAATGAAAAGAAAGTCAACAGATATATAAGAAATAAGCACGAGCACACACACACACACCAACAAAAGTTAAAAGTCAAGATTGCCTGGCAGCATGTTAAAGTCTAAATCCAAAGAAGGAACTCCTATTTCTCTCTAGGAGGCAGGTGCCAGGGCAAAGAAAAACTAGTTTCCACAGTGAGATTAATGAGGACACTTTAAGAATCAGGCTATAGCCGGGCGTGGTGGCCCATGCCTGTAATCCCAGTGGCTGGGGAGGCTGAGGCAGAAGGATCTCCAGTTCAAAGCCAGCCTCAGCAATGGCAAGGTGCTAAGCAACTCAGTGAGACCCTATCTCTAAATACAATATAAAATAGGGCTGAGGACATGGAGCAGTGGTTGCGTGCTACTGAGTTCAATTCCTGGTACCCAATAAATAAATAAATAAGTAAATAAGAATCAGACTATTGGACTGGGGGTGCAGCTTAATGGTAGAGCACTTGCCTAATGTGGGAGGCCCTGGAGTCAATTCCCAGCACCATAAAAACAAACTAGCCAAACAAGGAATCAGGCTATTGGCCCACTCAAAAGGGATAGAAGAAGTGGACTAATATTTAGTCCCAGCCCTCCAGGTAGTACAACTACTTTAACCCCCTTGTGATCAGGGATCCAGCTTCCATTTGTATAGTCAACTTAGTGCTGTGGTTTGTTCTATGTCAACTTGATTAATCTGGAAAACATGTCCAAAGTATCCTTCCCTGCAGAATTCCAAGTTAGAGCTGTTCAAAAGATGAATCGGAGTGAGATTTGAAAGGTAGACATGAAGTAGCAGCCATTGTTCTCCGAAAGTCATTATGGTTAGATGTAGATACATTAGAGAGGACCAGCAGTTTCCTGTTTATCCTTGATTCCCTTGGATTCACATCTGGCTCCTTTCCAACTTCTTCTTTTTTTTTTTTTTTTTTTTTTGGTGGTGCTGGAGATTGAACCCAGGCTTTGTGCTTGCAAGGCAAGCGAGCTATATCCCTATCCCTCCTTCCCAACTTCTGACCCTAGTGATCAGAGACAGTCCCAGGTCTGGGTCCGGATGTTTGGCAGCTGCCCACAGAAGTGGCAGCTGAATAGCTTCCTGTAGATCTTGCTGTGAACCTTCTCTTTAGTCCTATTTTGTCAGTGCAGCATGCCTGGCTTCTCAGACTGACTTGCTAATTACTACTTCTCTAATCTTTTAGCATACCTCTTGGTTCTTTAACTTCTACACCTCTTACCATGACTGTGCTATGTCTCTTTCCTTTTTCTTTTTCTTTTTTGTACTGGGGATTGAACCCAGGGGCACTCCACCACTGAGCCACATCCCCAGCCCTATTTTGTATTTTATTTAGAGACAGGGTTTCACTGAGTGGCTTAGGGCCTCACTAAGTTGCTGAGGCTGGCTTTGAACTCGCGATCCTCCTGCCTCAGCCTCCCAAGTGCTGGGATGACAGGCGTGCACCACCATGCACAGTTTATGTCTACTTCCTGTGGAAAAAAAGAAAGAAAAAGAAAGCTCTAATTCTGTACCTCCTAGTGGTTCAGCTTCTCTAACTGAAAAAATTACTATTTTCAGAAGAAACTGAGCTCACTGAATCATTCTTGAATAATTATTTTTGGTTTAAGTCCAGATGTGATGAAGAGAACCCTATATAATTGTCTAATGTGAAGCATGAAATGAAATGACTCATTGTGATTGGATTGTTTATCTCAAAGATCTTCCAAAGTAGTTAGGGAGAAAGATTTACCCAAATGGACTATACAGGTATTTATGAAAATATATTCCTGTTCAAGACCCCTTTCCTACTTGCACATTGCAACTAGGAGTGACTATGTAATGAAAAACTGTCCAATAAGTCATAATAAGAAGTCTCCTGGGCCAGACGCAGTGTCGCATACCTGTAATCCCAGAACTTGGGAGGCTGAGGCAGGAGGATCTCGAGTTCAAAGCCAGCCTCAGCAACTTAGTGAGGCCCTAAGCCACTCAGTGAGACCCTGTCTCTAAATAAAATACAAAATAGGGCTGGGGATGTGGCTCAGTGGTGGAGTGCCCGTGGGTTCAATCCCCAGTACAAAAAAAAAGAAGTCTCCTGGGTGAGACTCTGGGAACTTTCAACCTGGTAAGCCTATCCCTTCATTTTGTGCCCTTTCTTCTTTCCTAAATTCATATGTAGCTCCCAGATGAGCAATCATCTTCTATCCATGAGTAGACGATCTGGTAGGAGGAAAAGATCAAGTGAATTAAAGAGACACTGGCTTTCAAGTTATCCAGCTGCGATGCCACCATCATCTGTCCACAATTTTCTTCTCCCCCCTGCCTTTTTTTTTTTTTTTTTTTTTTTTTGTACTGAGGAATGAACCCAGGGCCTCAGTATGCTAAGCTTCTGGTTTACCTTTGAGCTACCCCCAACCCCTTTATTTTGCATAAGCCATTATACCAGGGTTTTCTATTAATTATAGCTAAAAGCAATTTTTAAAAAATTTTGAGAGAGGGTCTCACTATGTACTGCCCAACCTGGCCTTGGACTCCTGGCTCAAAGATCCTCTTGCCTTAGCTCCCCAGCATTTTTAACTAAGACCAGATGTTAATTTTGAAATGATATTATGAAAGCACTGAATATATGATTTTAGGATAGAATGACAAGATTAAAAAAAAGAGACATAAGAGCTATGATCAGGTTTGGACCTTTAAGAGAAGAAAAGAAAATTGATAAGCAGAAGCAATTGAAGGACATTTCCTTTTTCTTTTGGTACTAGGGATTGAACCTAGGGGCACTTTACCACTGAGCTACATCCCCAGTCTTTTTTATTTTTTATTTTGAGACAGAGTTTCACTAAGTTATGCAGGGTCTCACTGAATTGCTGAGGTTGGCCTTGAACTGAGAATCCCCCTGCCTTAGCCTCTCAAATTGCTGGAATTATAGATGGGCGCCAACATACTCAGCAGTTGAGGGACATCTCAGAGGAACATAATGGTATAGGGAAAGACACAGCGAGAAAAGCATAAATCAAAACCAGTATCTGGCGGGCTGGGGCTGTGACTCAGTGGTAGAGTGCTTGCCTAGCATGTGTGGGGCACTGGGTTCGATTCTCAGCATCACATAAAAATAAATAAATGAGGGCTGGGGATATAGCTCAGCGGGTAGACTGCCTGCCTCGCAAGCACAAGGCCCTGGGTTCAATCCCCAGCACCGCAAAAAAAATAAATAAATGAAATAAAGGTATTGTGTCCATCTACAAATTAAAACAAAACAAAACAAAACAGTATCTGGGCTGAGGGGATAGAACACTGCCTAGCATTCAAGAGGCCCTAGTTCAATCCTTAGCACTACAAAAAGAGAAAGAAAAGAATCCAAAATTAGTGTTTCAATTTCTGCATGAGATGAATTTCTCATACCAGGATGAAACATCAAGTATGTAGAGAAAAGAAAATCATGAGGATAGTGTAGCGATAGAAAATATTTACCAAAGGCCTTTTATATGCTAGGCCTTTTAACTTAGGGATACAGTCACAAACAAAACAGTGCCTGCCCTCACAGAGTTAAATTCATTGGCTGGACAAGTTGGCCCATGCCTGCCTGTAATCCCCAGGACTGGGGAGGCTGAGGCAGGAGGATCTCAAGTTTGAGGTCAGCCTTAGCAATTTTGTGAAACCCTGTCTCAAAATTTAAAAAATAAAAAAGGGCTGGGGATATAGCTCAGTGGTCAAGTACCTCTGGGCTCAATCCTCAGTACTGAAATAAATATATAAATTCCTTGGACATAAAGGTTAAGCTGTGAATAATGTGGCTCAATGGTAGGGTGCTTGTGTGGCATGCATGAGGCCCTGGGTTCAATCCCTAGCTCGGAAAAATAAAATAAAAAATCCACAAAAAGCAAACAAACAAAAAAGTGAATAGGGGCTGGGGATATAGCTCAGTTGGTAGAGTGCCTGCCTCACAAGCACAGGGCCCTGGGTTCAATCCCCAGCACCGAAAAAAAAAAAAAAAGTGAATAATTAAATGGAGGGATAGAATGTAAACTATTTTACACTCCCCCCCAGAAGGTTGGTGACAAAAGAAGAAGAAGAAAAAAATAGGTCCATTGGACATGATAAATAAAACAAATATAAGAATTCTCTGGAAGGTAGAGAAAAGACAAATTTGGGGGTCCAAGAATGGCACAACTGTGAGTTCCCTGCTGGGTTTTCTCTTTGCCTCATATGTCTTGGACTGAGTGCTGGAGTGACTAGCAACTGGAAGTATCAACAGGCGGTAACAGAAGAAGCCTCCAGAAAGTAGTGTATGGTAGCACATGCCTGCAGTCCCAGCTAGTCTGGAGACTGAAGTGGGAGGATCACTTGAGCCTTGGCTTTGGAGACCAGCCTGGGCCACACAGAAATAGCAAGACCCTGTCAAGAAGAAGAGGAAGAAAAGGAAGAAGGGGAGGGGGAAAAGGAGATGTAGTAGGCATCTCCAGGAAAGCCTGCTCCAGGAAAGGGACAGTCTATTAAGACAAAATCCATTTTGACAATTGTGGCCCTATTCTAACCTAAAAGAATGGAAAAGTAACTGGCTCCACCACCAGGTTAAAAGAAGGAAACAGAGGCTGGGATTGTGGCTCAGTGGCACAGTGCTTGCCTAGCATGCGTGAGGCACTGGGTTCAATTCTCAGCACCACATATAAATAAATAAACAAAATAAAGGTATTGTATCCATACAAATAAAAAATTTTAAAAAAGGAAACATGGAATGTTGGGATGACAAGAAAGACAATGGAAATAGTATAAATACAATATATTTTACTTCTTACATTGAGTTTTATAAATTAGGTCTGATGGTTGAAGCTCTCATTTGGCTGTAACAAAGCAACTTCCTTTTCTGGTGTGGAGGTATCAAGCAGGGCTCAGTGTGGAGCAGGACTTTTTTTTAATTATTATTTTTAGTTGTAGATGGACACAGTACCTTTATTTTACTTATTTATCTTTATGTGGTGCTGAGGATCCAACCCAGCGCCTCACACGTGCAAGATGAGCACTGTACCACTAAGCTACAACCCCAGGCTTGAACCAGGACTTTTTTTTTATCTTGCCAACTAGTGCTGTCCCCAGCTGAGTCAGTGAAGCCAGATAGGCAGTGGTAATGAGACGCCCCTCTCCATCCTAGCCATGGTGTCAGCAGAGGCCTATTGGAGAGCCCAAATTCCCATCCCCAATTAGGAGTACCAAGGCAACCACTTACACCCTATCATCCTCCATCCCCCTCAGGAAGGGATCAAGTGGGGAAGCTGGACTTCCATCTCCACCTAACAGTCACAAGGTGGCACTCCCCCACAGGTGCAGTGTCAGACCATTCTGAGGAAGGATGGCAAAGAGACTGAAAGAGAGGCACCCACTAAAACCAAAGCAATGACAAAACCCCCCCAAAAACTATACAAAGAAATATATTAAAAAACACTATGGATAAACCAAAATTAAATTATAATAAAAGTTCAAACAACCTACAGGAATGTGAAAAAAAGAAAATAAAGAGAACAGGGGGCTGGGGTTGTTGCTCAGTGGTGGAGCATTCGCCTGGCATGTGTGAGGCGTTGGGTTCCGTCCTCACCACATAAATATAAATAAAAAAATAAAGGTCCATCAAAAACTTAAAAAAATTTTAAAACATAAAGAAAACAAAAACAAAAGGAACAAACAGAAGACAAATTCCAGAATTAAGTTCTACACATCAACAGTTATATTAAATACAAATAGTCCAAATATATCAATTCAAAGACAAATAGGTAGCATGGATAAAAAATATGACCCTGCTATCTATGAGAAATACAGTTCATTTTTACTTATTTATTTTTTAATATTATTATTTTTATTTTGGTGTTAGGGATTGAACCCAAGGGTGCTTAACCACTGAGCTACATCCTCAGCCCTTTTTAAAATTTTTTTACTTTGAGACAGGGTCTTGCTAAGTTGCTTAGGGCTTTACTAACTTGTTAAGGCTGGCTTTGAACTTGGAATCTTCCTGCCTCAGCCTCCCCAGCCACTGGGATTACATGCCCGGGGCATGTCAAACCTAAAAATCCATCATTTGAAAGTAAACATGTGGAAAAGTCCTACCATGCAAATGCTTAAATAGTTATATTAACATAAATATCAACATTAACATAAGGTAAATTCAAAGGAAGAAAAATACTAGAGACAGTAATATATCACTTAATGACAGAAGGGTTCATATATCAAGAAAACATAGCAATACTAAATGTATATACACCGAACAGAAAGAAAAAACAAAAGAAAAACAAAAAAAAAAAAAAAAAGAGAAAAAACCCTCTAAACCTAACAAGTTCAGCAAGATATAAAACAGATAAAAATCAACTATATATCTATCTATATACTATCAATGAATACATGAACACCGAAATTAAAACTATAATCACTCCAAAAAATGAAATATTTAGTTATAAAACTAACAAAACATGTATGGGAGTTGTAGACTGAAAACTACAAAATATTAATTGAATAAATAAAAGAGAAGTTAAATTAAAGGAAAGATTTCATGGCCTAGTAAAGATTTTAATTTTCCTCAAGTTGATGGATGTCTCATTTCTATCAAAATTAGAACAAGGAGCTGGGATGTGACTAAGTGGTAGAGTACTCCTCTCGCATGTTCAAGGCCCTGGGTCCAATCCCCCCCTACCTCTTCTCGAAAAAACCCAACAAGGTTTTTGTTGTTGTTTTTAATAGATGAAGACAAACTTATTCTAAAATTTACATGAAAAAGGAAAGGAATAAGAATATTCAGAATATTAAAAAAAAAAAACAAAAAAACAAGAATAGCAGGGCATGATGATGCAGGCCTGTAATCCCAGGGAGGTTGAGGTAGGAGAACGGAGAGTTCAAAGTCAGCCTTAGCAACTTAATGAGGCCCTAAGCAACTCAGTAAGACCCAGTCTCTAAATAAAATTTTTTTTTTTTTTTTTTTGCAGTGCTGGGGATTGAACACAGGGCCTTATGCTTTGCAAGGTAAGCACTCTACCAACTGAGCTATATCCCCAGTCCCTCTAAATAAAATTTTAAAAAAGGGGTGAGGAGGTGGCTCGGTGGTTGAGTGCCCCTGAGTTCAATCCCTTGTACCCCCAAGATAAAAATAAAAATAAAATAAAATAAATAAGAATAAAGTGAGAGGAATCACTCTATCCACTTTTATGATTTATTTTGTAGCTTGCATAATTAAGACTCTATGGGAGTATGTCAGTAATCCAGACTGTAGGATAAAGAAATAATCCTGCACCAGTATTTTTGATTTTTGGCAAAGATAGAAAAGCAGTTCAAGGAAACAAGAATAGTCTTTCAACAAAAGTGCCAGAGCATTTTCTACAAGCATAGCTGTAGATAAACCTCTATCTAAACCTCATACCATGTCCAAAATTTAAAATCGATCGCGAGTTTAAACAGAAAATGTGAAATGGTGAAGCTTTAAGAAGAAACCCCCAGGTGCAGTGGCACATACCTGTAATCCCAGCGACTCAGGAGGCTGGGGTAGGAGGATTGCGAGTTCAAAGCCAGCCTCAGCAACTTAGCTAGGCCCTAAGCAACTCAGGGAGACCCTGTCTCGAAATAAAAAAATACAAAATAGGGCTGGGGATGTGGCTCAGTGGCCGAGCGTCCCTGAGTTCAATCCCCTATTCAGAAAAAAAAAAAAAAAAAATTGGGGGGAATTAGGACTTGGTGAAATGTTGTTAGACATAATAAAGGTATAATAGCACGCCACAGGAAAAAATGGTACATTTGGTTTCACTGAAATGAAAAACTTTAAGTCTGTGAAAAACCCTGAGAGAAGACAAACTCCAGATTGGTAAAAGTATTATAAATCACATATCTGACAAAAAACTTGTGTCTAGAATAAAGAATACTTGAAACTCAACAGTAAAGAAACCATTTAATTAGAAAATGGGCAAACGATACGAGGCATTTCATCAGAAGGATATACAGGAAGTAGATAAGCACATGGCCATTCAGGAAATGCAAATTAAGACCAGCCCTATTAGAATAGTGAAAAGAAAAAGTAGTGACAATACCAAATGATGGTGAAGATGAGAAGAACTTGGGAGGCTGAGGCAGGCACTTGGAAGGCCGAGGCAGGAGGATCGTGAGTTCAAAGCCAGCCTCAGCAACTTAGCGAGGCCCTAAGCAACTCAGTGAGACCCTGTCTCTAAATAAAATACAAAATAGGGCTGGGGATGTGGCTCAGTGATGGAGTGCCCCTGGGTTCAACCCCCAGTACAAAAAAAAAAAAAAAGATGAGAAGAAATATTTCTCATTCTTTGTGGTAAGATGTAAAAGGGAGAATGTTACAGCCACTCTAGAAAATAGTTTGCCAGCTTTTTAATTATTTTTATTTTTAAAGTTTTTGGTGGTACTGGGAATTGAACCTAGGGGCGCTCTACCACTGAGCCACATTTCCAACACTTCTTATTTATTTTGAGACAGGGACTTGCTAAACTGCCCACGATAGTCTCAAACCTGTGATCTTCCTGCCTCAGCTTCCTGAGAAGCTGAGATTATAGGCATGAGTGTTTGGAAGCTTCTGAAAACAACAGCTTAGTGGTAATTTGCACTTGGCAAACTAAGCCAGGGAAACTGAGGCAGAAGAATCATGTAAAACCAGAATTTGAGCCCAGCCTGGACAATATTATGAGACCCTATTTCAAAAAACAAAAAACAACAATGAAAAATAAATAAGTATGCAACTAGCAATAAGACCCACTAATTGCACTCCTGGGCATTTATCCCAGAAGGGTGAAAATGTGCATCTACACAAAACTCTGCACAAACGTTCTCAGCAGCTTTACTCATAATAGGAAAACTCCAGAAACTGAGGTGTCCTTTAATAGGTGAGTGGTTTAACAACATTGGGCGCACATACTATGAAATCCTACTCAGAAATAAAAAGCTAAGAGCTATTGATACAAAAAACAAGAACAAAAACCAAAAAAATTTGGAAGAATTTCAATAGCATCAGGAAGAGTGAAAAAAAAACTCAAAAGTTCACATACCTTATGATTCCATATATATATATATATATATATATATATTCTCAAATGACAAAAGTAGAGGGATAGAGAAATGACTTGTTAGGAATTAGAAGGAGAGGAAAGATAATGACTCTAAAGGGGTGGCTCTGGGGAGCATCCTGGTGATGGAATAGTTCTGGATCTTGATTGCCATGGTGGTGATTGCCACGTGATTAGATGGCATAGAAAAATATTTGCACAATTGTACCAAGTTCAGTTTTCTGGCTTTGTCACTGTCTGTAGTTATGTAAATGTAATGGTTTGGGGAAATCAGTGAAAGGTACATAGTCCCATTCTGTATTATTTTTGCAACTTCCTACAAATCTATAATTATTTCAAAATAAAAAGTGAAAAAAGAGCTGGGCATGGTGATGCACTCCAGTAATCCCAGCTACTTGGGAGGCTGAGGCAGAAGTATCACAAGTTCGAGCCAGCTTCAGCAATTTAGTGAGGTCCTGAGTAACTGAGACCCTATTTCAAAATAAAAAATAAAAAGGGCTGGGGATGTGGCTCAGTTGTTAGTTGCTCCTGGGTTCAATACCCAAAGAAAGGAAAGGAAAAAGAAATCTGTATAACTTTGACAGCATTTCTCAAGCCTGCCTGTTTGAACTCCCCTTTCCCCAATTTTGCTTTTTAATTTCTCAAGTTATACTACTGTTCTCACTCAGAAAACACGCTGAGAAAGTTGGCCAAGAAGCCAGGGGTGGTGGCACACACCTGTAATCCCAGCACTTGGGAGGTTGAGGCAGGAGGATTGTGAGTTCAAAGCCAGCCTCTGCAACTTAGCAAGGCACTAAGCAACTCAGTGAGACCCTGTCTCTAAATAAAATATAAAATAGGGCTGGGAAAAAAAAAAAAAAATAGGGCTGGGGATGTGGCTCAGTGGTTGAGTGCCTCTGAGTTCAATCCCCAGTACCAAAAAAGAAAGAAAGAAAGGTGGCCTAGAAGGATCAAAGGAATGAAGATAATAAAAGACATCATCTGGTCAAAATCAGGAAGTGAGACTATACAGGGAAAGGAGGAAGACTATAGAAGAAAAGAATTAAGAGATGAAGAAGGAAAAAAGGCACACAAAAAAGAATAAAGAAGAGGCGAATGTATGGGACAGGGCAAGCCTTAACTGAAACTGGACATGGAGATGTAAGAAAGAAGCAAGCTAAAAGTCTGAGATGATAAATGATCAGGTTATGCAGTGATTAATATAAAAAAAAAAATCCTACTGGAGCTGGGCATGGTGACACATGCCCCAAAATCCCAAGTGATGTGTGAGACTGAGACAGGAGGATTCCAAGTTGGAGGCTAGCCTCAGCAATTTAGAGATCCTCAACAATGTAGACTTTGTCTCAAAATAAAAAATTAGAGCTGGGGATGTAACTCAATGGTTGAGTTCTGCCTAGCATGCACAATGTGCTAGGTTCCCTTCCCAGCAAGGCCAAAAATTTAAAATTAAAAATAAATTAAAGGACTGGAAATGTAGTACCGGGGATGTAGCTTAGTGGTAAAGTACCCCTTGATCAATCCCCACAAGAATAACAACAACAAACTATGTGCTGGAACAGCACACAGTCTAGGCAGCTTTTACAATATACACTCATAGTCACCTGTTAATCCCTGTCCTTGCCCCGTTGCTTTCTGACCTATTCAATGAGTCCAGATTCATTCATACTTTTCTTATCCTACGTGTCTGAAAACAACTCTTTCCTCTCCATTAGTAAACCTGCTCTGCACTAGTCACTGTTTTACCAGCTAATACATCTTGGTTTCTCCCCACCTGAAAGTAAAGCTCCACATGATTCTTGGTTTTAAGGGGGAGGAAGGCCCTGGTGAACTTATGACACCGCTGATTGAACTCATTCTTTGGTTAATGATCTTTATTTTTCCTGTGTTTCTGCTAACTTCTCACTGGATCCTTATCATTGAGACTTAAAATATCACACATAAGAAAATAGATCAATAATTCCTGTAAATGCCATTAAGTGTAAGATGTATTGCTAATTGCTAATTCTGTGTATTAAGATAGGGAATTAGGTAAGAGAAATTAACCAAGTGATTATCATTGCTAAATTTTTTGTAATAAACATCAAATCTCATTTATAAAGATTTCTATTCAAATGAATGTATTTTTACTGAAGAAAGTGCTTTTAAAGGTTCAGCCTTTAAGTACAGGAAAAACTCATAAAGTCAAAAAAACCCCACAAATACCTAAAGGATTTCTCAGCTTAAAGGATTTAGGGCTCTGTCAGGGTTTATCATGTGCCCCTTCCTTTCATTCCTTCAATAAGTATTTATTTAAAAATGTATTGAGTACTAACTAATGGTCCATCAGAAAATTCTATTTTTCTGTCTGGAAATCTTCATTAAAGAAGGAAACTTTTGATGTTTTATAGTATAACACTATCAAAACAAAACTCAGTTTAAAAAATATTTTATTATGGAAATTCTCACAAATACACAAAAATAAAGAGAACAGTATGATTAAAAAAAAAATGTATTGAGTATCTAAAAAATGCCCACTTTGATGAATTAGAATCTACTTCTAAGTAGTTTAAAGACTAGTAAAGAAATCTGTTTAAAGAAACCAGATTTAAAGAAATCTGGTTTCTTTATCTAGTTTAAAGAAATCTGGCAAAAATGACGCTGCTGGAAGATGATGTCAGAATCTTTCCAGATATGATTTTTGGGTTGAGTCCTTTAGGTCCAGAAGGAGTTAAACAGAATGAGCTGGTGGTGGGGACAAGCTGGGGAATGGGGTGGGGTTAAAGGAGATGATTAGGAAATGTGAAGCTGGAATAAAAGTACTGGGCTGCTTTTACTTCCAGCATCTTTTTCTAATTATAAGCAGTTCTGCCTGCAGACTTGCTGCTTCCCTGCCCCACCTAGAGGCCCTTTGGGATCACAAAAAGGCGAGGCCTTGAGAACCGAAGGGCTGGAAGGTTGTCTTGGTTACTAGAGTCCCTGTATCATCTTGGGCAAGTTGCTTAACTTCTGTGAGCCTGTTTTACTCATCTGGAAAATGGGGATGGTAACCCAGGTCACATGACAGAATATAGGTTAAGCTTCTGCCTCAATACATTTAGATTTCCCTGATCGCTCCCACTTGATTCCGTTTTGGAATTGTATGCTTTGTCCTGGTGGATAGGTGTGTGGAGCATGGCTGGCGAGGAATGCAGCTTGTGGTAGTTCAGAAAGCTCTCCAAGTGGCTGTGATGAGCTCAGCCTTTCCTCCTCTTCATCCCCTCCCCCTTCATTTCCCCCCTCCCACTCAGATTCAGAATTGCTACTCCAAGGGATCCTGGGCTTTTGTTCTCTGGAGGCTGAAACTTCCACCTGTTCTGCTCTGATTTATTGTTTACAAGGTAATATCTGTTGTCTACAGACTGTCACAAATTGAAATTGTCAAGATTTACAGACAGCAAGTGCTAAGTATTGAAGTTTGTTCACACTATCTTATCAATGCTTTTCCATTTTCCCACTATTTTTTATTTTCTAAAGACCTCCCCATTGACAATAATCACACCCTCTTTACTAGCTGGCACTTCTTTAGTTTGGGGCACTAATTAAAAAGTTTAGCATTAATTACAATTTATTATATGCCTGTCTTCCCCACATGAAATAAGCTCTGAAATCTGTAGTAGGATTGGCCACAACAGTTTGTCAAACTTAAATATACATAAGAATCACCTGGGGATCTGGTTAAAATGCAGGAGTCAATAGGTCTGCAGGTGGGGGGTGGAGGGGCTGAGTTTCTAACAAGCCTCCTGGTGAAGCTGCTGGGCCCTGACCACATTTGGAGTTGGAAGGCCTTTGCAGTTACAGGGTTGAGAACAAAGGAGTTGCACAAAAAATGATTTCTGGAGGATGCTTTGGATTCTACTACTCAGTTTCTTGGACTTTTCTTCAGTACATCTTTCTGCCCCATTCCTTTTTTTTTGTTTGTTTGTTTTTTTGTGGTGCTGGGGATTGAACCCAGGGCTTTTGTGCATGCTAGGCAAGCACTCTACCAACTGAGCTACATCCCCAGTCCCCCCATTCCTATGCATGATTATTTCTTTATGCAATTACTTGTGCCTTTCCTTGCCAACTTTATAGTCTCCAATTCCACACAGAAATGGGTCATTTAGTAGTAGTTTTATCAACCTCTTTCTACTATCATCTACCTTAAAACAGTAAAAAGAAAAACTTTAAAAAAATTTTTTTTAGTTGTAGATGAACACAGTACCTTTATTTTTATGTGGTGTTGAGGATGGAACCTAGTGTCTGTCTACAAATGGGTGGGGCAAGGGCTCTACCACTGAGCTACAACCCTAGCCCAAGAAAAACTTTTTTGAGGATAATTTTTATCCTTTTCTTGCTCTGAAACCAATGGTAGCTCCATAGTAGTCAACAAACTCAAACTCAAATTCAGAATGAGAAGGTTGGAGTCATAACACCAACAATTTCCTCTCCCTTGTCAATTTCTTTTTGCTCCCTGTGGAACCCTCTTTGTAACATCAAAATACAACTTAGTTTCTTGAAACTCCTTGCAGGTCATTTTACATTGGGAACATCTTCATTCCTTTTGAAGACATGCTGTTTTTCTTTTAAAAAAAAAACTCTCAATTTTTGTCTATTCAATGAAGCTTTTTCTGATTTATTGCCAGTTGAGTATTTATTTAAAGCAGTATTGGCTATATATCATTCTTTTAAAATATATTTTTATCCTTTTTTAAATAGGAAGTAAAGGTTCTTGCTTATGGCTATACCTTAACACCAAAGTAAGTGGGCTTGATACACAGTAGGTACTTTGGGGAGGGTCAATAAAGCATGAAACAAAATTTAAGATTAATTTTTATTAATGCTCAAAATGAATTCTTATTCACTACATATTTATTGTAAACCTGAGTGAATGTTAATGGATAAATAAGAATTCTGGTGGCATAGCTTAGGTAATAGTAAAAATACTAAATTATCAGTTCACACCAGAAGGCTGGGCATATTATTACCAATATATTAATAACATGCATTGGCTAAAGGATCAAAAATCAGGTAATCTTTAAAATCCCTTGAAAAGTATTTTGAGGTTTGGTAACACTACCCTGTACCAGCTACCAGTTACCATTCTACTAGGAAAATAAAATTTAGAAGCAGCTAAAATTTAGTATGGGCCCAAACCCACATCCTATCTAACAAGCTTATGCTTTCCTGTCATTGTTTTCTACCCTTCACATTTTGCATTTGTTAGGACTGCTTTTTTTCTTAACAGTTTTTGGTGCTTTAAATGTAAAAGAAATGAAATGAATCTTTCTCATATTACAATCTCAAGGAAAAGCAGACTGTAAGGTCCATTCAACGAGGTGCAAGGCCTACAAGCAGCACACCCTGCAACCGCTTGGTGCTCCAATTTTATCTATGGGTTTTTGTACAGCTCCTCGTTTGTGGATGATGCAAATCACTCAAGAAAGAATTAAAGCCTCTCCGCCCTGGGAAACGATGCAAAAACGGGCTGCCTGTTTCTCCCTAAAACGCATCCAAGTGCTATGGGCCCTGATATCCGCCCCCAAACTCGATCCACAACAATCGCTTCCTCCCTCCCCGCCTTTTACATACAGTACACATACAAATACACACACGCAGAGCAGCCAGCAGGGGCGGGCCAGGCCTGACCACTCCACAAACCGCAGGGGAGAACCGCAGCCACTCCAGGTATTTTCCCTCACTTCTCCGTTCCTTCTTATCGGTCTCTCTTTTCTTCTGAATATAATTATTATTTAAAAGGGAACATGAGGATCTAGGGTCTTCAAAACCTCCGCTCTGGCGTCACAGAGTTTGTGGGGATGCTGTATTATCCCCCCTACCTCAGCGACCACTTGGTTCCGCCCCAGTGCTAGCGGGCGCCGAGCGGGAGCCGCGCGGGAGCGGCGCAGCGACGGCGGCGGCAGTGGTGGCGGCGGTTGCGATTCTTATCCGTTGAGACGCCTCTGCGGCATCTGGTGGCGCAGGTGCCTTGCGTGGACGCGGGCGGAGGCGGCCGGCCCGCCACCGCAGCCTCAGCGCCCACGGCCCCGGCAGGTGAGCGGGCGGCGGTCACTCGCCCCGCCCCCCCCTCGGTGGCCTCTCTTTTGGCTGTAGCGGGGAAGTGGACGCGGCCCGGCGGAGGGGCGATCAGGGGCTGTGACCGTCGGGGAGCAGGTTGTGGGGGAGGTCGGACGTGGATGGAAGGGAAATGTCCGCCTTTCTTAATCCATTTTTCTCCTCACTGTGTCCCTTCCCTTTTGGGGCTTGAGCCCGTGGAAAAAGCCCTGGGAAAGATGGGGCGGGAGAAGGGAATCTGGGGTAGGGCAGCATCCCTGCCTCAGGTGGTGGCGTCTTTTGGGCTGGAAACCTGCTCCAGCCAGGAGAGGTAGCTGCGGAAGCCGCGCTCTCCCGGAGGAGCGGGAGGCGGCCCTCCTCTCACTCTCTCCCACCCCCACCCTCGCCGTCCCTGCCCCTCCCCCCTCCCCTGCGGCCCCTCCCTTCGGGTTTCTTTGCTGTAAGCGTCCTCCCTGCTGTCCCTCGCAGGCCCGTCGGGACACCCCGAGGCATCCTCCCCCGCCCGTCGGCGAGGGAGCTTGGGCTCATCCGCGCTCCCGCATCCCTTTGCCGCGCGCACCGCCGCATCTGCTGGGTTTGGGACCCCCGGCCTCGCCCCCGAGACATGACTCGCGATTTCAAACCTGGAGACCTCATCTTCGCCAAGATGAAAGGTTATCCTCATTGGCCAGCTCGAGTAAGTGATTTGTAGCCTTCGCGTTTAATGGTGCTGCCTTCATTCTGAGAGGCCTTCTTCCTTCCATTTCTATTATTTTTTTCCTGTGTCCTTTCCCTCCCTCGATTTTCTTTATCTCATTTGTAATTTCTCATTTTAGTTTTGGCCCAGTAATTTCCCATGTAATTGTGAAAATTTAGATTTTCTTACATACTTACTTCCCTATGGCTTGTTTTTGTCAGTCGTTGACAGGTGTTCTTATAGGAAATATTTAGATGACATGCCAGTTAATGTTCCACTGTAGATGAAATGATCTATGTTTAAAAACTAGTGAAACATGACATTTCCTAAATTTTGAATAAAATACAAAATATCAATGGAACCTACGCAAATTACAAACTCTTGAATATCAAAAGTATATATTTGATTAAATTGAATCAGGGTTTTAAAAAAATACATGATTTGAGTTGATGAGGCCATCTGAATTTGCTTGTTTAATAAAGATGTTTAGGAGTGGATAGTCGAAAATTTTTCTCTCAGTACCAAGGACGGTACATAAAATTTATTTCCGTGGTTTACCTTATGACCTTGGTGAAGTTGTTTTACTTTTTTGTTTACTATGGATAAAAGGAGGAGTGGACCAGATTTGGGGTTCACATCTACTGGTATTGAGTGGTCACTGAGGACCCTGGATGTTTTATGATGCTTAGGAATTAAAACTGTCAGAAACTCCTAAGTTCCATTTTCAGAAAAATACCTTTTGTTAGATTTTGGTGGAACCCAGTTTCTAAGACCCAGATAGGTAGAACCTAAAGAATGTTGAGATACATTAGAGTAAGTTCAAGATCTTTTAAAAATATAACCATGTGATATTCTAAGTTGTAATTATTGTTTTTTTAAAACCATTGATTTTCTCCTAATTTGCCCTTAAGGCATTTTTAAAAAATAATTAAATCCCATAGTTCTAGTTATGTGAGCTGGAAAGAGGAATGTACAGAGATACCCATTAGATAACAGAATCATGGGATTGAGCAAGTGAGAGTGCCATCCAAGTACAGAATGATCAAAGTTTTTTTTTCCTATCCAGCTCTTTATAGACTCCAGTTAACATGTTTCCTTTCAAAACTTTTTTTCTCCTAGTCTTATCATACCTCCTTTTTCAGTGGAGTTTCACTTGAACATCTTTATCTTTAATCATAACCCCTATCTGATATTGGGCATTCTAACCTGTTCCCCATAGGAAAATCTTTTAATTCTTACTTTGTGTATGTTTTGACTTCCAAATATATTGTAAGCTTCTGGGGGCAGTGGCCTTAAACTGGATTTTTTTAATACCCCACCAGTCCTTAGTTACATAATCATGCACTTACAAAACACTATATTTCATATTTAAATGAAGCCTAGGGACTTGAGCAGGTTTAAGGTCCCTCCAAAATACTTTTTTTATGATTTTCTCAAGGCATCCTTATTTATTTTGAAGTATAAGTAAAATCTGAGGGTATCTGACACATCCATATTCTTTTTTTTTTCCGTAACTGGGGATTGAATTTAGGGGCACTCCACCACTGAGCCACATCCCCAGCCCTATTTTGCATTTTATTTAGAGACAGGGTCTCACTGAGTTGCTTAGGGCCTCCCTAAGTTGCTGAGGCTGGCTTTGAACTTGCGATCCTCCTGCCTTAGCCTCCCAAGTGCTGGGATTACAGGTGTGCACCACCATGCTGGGCTTGATACATCCATATTCAGATTCCCAAGCCACACTGTAGTGAGAAGCCAAGTGGAAAGGCTGAAAAAATTTTCTACTCCCACATCATCCTCCCCACACCCTTCAGTATGTTAGGTGAGTAAGAGTTAGTGCTATTAAAAGTAAAAATAAAGTAGCCTTAGCAGGGCCAGAGCGTTTTCTTTATTTAACAAGTCTTGCTTCTAATGAGTTCACTTGGATTGGAGTTAAAATATTATGTCATTTTTTTTCCTCCCCTTGGAAGCCGCTAAATTTGGTTTTGACATATTCTTTAAGAATTATGTATTTTTTCCATCTTTAGCCTTAAGAATTGTAAATCTTTGTTTTACAGAGCTTAGAGTATAAGGTTTCAGCTCTAAAGGTGATAGCTTTTGTTCCCATTTTGGGTTTAACACTTTCTGTCTACATAGTCCAAACTGGATTACTTCTAAGTCTTATATATTCTTTTTTTTGGAACCGGGGATTGAATTCAGGGACACTCGGCCACTGAGCCACATCCCCAGCCCTATTTTGTATTTTATTAAGAGACAGGGTCTCACTGAGTTGCTTATGGCCTCGCTAAGTTGCTGAGGCTGGCTTTGAACTCGAGATTCTCCTGACTCAGCCTCCCAAGTCGCTTGGATTACAGGCTTGCGCCACCACGCCTGGCTAAGTCTTATATATTTTTGTAATCCTTTACTAGTAAGAATCGTTTTTAAAATCAACTTTAAAAAATTTGCCTAACACTTGTTTAAGCTCAGTCTGTGCTAATAAGCATTTGAATAGACTCTTAACGCTGTTTACTAGCAGAATGAAATATATGAACTAAATTGACAGAAAATGGTTCTTATTTTAAGGGTTTAAGGATTTTTGCAATTCTTGGGGCCTTCCCACAGTTGAATTGGCAGGTTGAAGTGACAGATATAAGTAGAGAAATTAAGGTCCCTAGTGGTTTTGGATGGTAATGATTTTATTAGTGTCAAACCCTTCAGCTGTCCCTACAGATGACCAGTGCAGTCACTCTTATGGTCTGGTCTTCTGTGGTATAATGCTTATATAGAGTAGTCAGCTCCCTTAACAAAGTCAACTGAGTTTTGTAATTAAATTGCTTTTGAAATAGAAATTTATTAAATTCTTTTTAGATGCCATTGCTTGGTAGCTTGAACAAAAGGGAATAAAGCAGAGAAACAAATACTACAGAAATATTAGATATATCAAACAGAACCTCATACTTTTTCTTTTAATTAAAAGCACCTAATAGTTTTCCTTAATTAAAAGGGTTCTTTCTCTCTCTCCCTCTCTCTTTTTCTCTCCCTCTCTGTCTTCTCTCTCTTCCTCTCTCTCCTCTAAAAAAAAAAAAAAAAAAAAAGAGGTGAAAGAACTGAATGAGGAACAGGTAACCCCATGTGACTCAACCATGTGGATGGAGGATCTTTTCATAATAAGTGTTTCATGCTTTGGGAAATACTGCTTTAAACTTTTGTTAATGTCTCTTTATTTGTATATTTTTTGCAGTGCTGGGGTTTGAATTCTTGGGATCTTGTGGATGTTGAGCAAGCACTGTACTACTGAGCTATACGCCAGCCCAATGTCTGCCTTTACATTATTGTGTTTTTTGTGTAACCTTCCTACAGAAATATTGGTTAGGATTGTCAAACAGGTTCAGATTCCTTGAATGCTTAGGGCCAAATATGTTTAAGAATTCAACAATCTGGTATTTTAGGAAGTTGAAACCTATGCCACATATTTTCTTGCTGGTAGTGTCTGGGATAGCACATAATAAAAGATAAAAGCAATGACTGAATTAATCTCAGTGTCAGTCCAGGTTTTTCTACCAAATGAATTTTGGAAAAATCTTGTGTTTTAGAACTGCGTGAGTTTCAAAACTGGAATTATGGGATTATGGGCTTGTCATAATGAGTCCATTTTATAACAGATCTCTTTTGGATGTCTTGTTCTTAGTTTTCTCAGGTGTGTGTGATTGGAAATATTTAAATTTTTCTAATCTTTCTTTTAGGTAGACGAAGTTCCTGATGGAGCTGTGAAGCCACCCACAAATAAACTACCCATTTTCTTTTTTGGAACTCATGAGACGTAAGTCCTGTTAACATTAGAGGCAAATTGTAGTTAATTTTGCAGGGTCATTTAGCATAAATGAAGAGCAAGTAGAGATTCAGTGGGAAAATAATAAGGAAATAGAAAAATTTTAAATTGTTGAGATTTGGAAAATGTCTTTGAGTATCTTCTTTTCTTTTTTTTTTTTCCCCACCCTTTTTTTTGGTGGTCCTGGAAGTCTCCTCTTGGTTTTTTTTTTTTTTTTTTTTTTTTGATGATGCTGGGGATTGAACCCAGGGCCTTGTGCATATAAGACAAGCACTCTACCAACTGAGCTATATCCCCAGCCCTCTCCTCCTGTTTTTAAGGTAGATAATATAAGTTTAATTTTTATTGGAATACTTGTTTTCTTAATTAAAACAAGGTGTCTTAGCTGAGCGCGGTGGCACATGCCTATAATCCCAGCGACTCAGGAGGCTGGGGCAGGAGGATCATGAGCCAGCCTCAGCAACTTAGTAAGGCCCTTAGCAACTCAGTGAGACACTGTCTCTAAATAAATTACAAAATAGGGCTGGGGATGTGGCTCAGTGGCCAAGTGTCCCTGAGTTCAATCCCTGGTTCCAAAAAAAAAAAAAAGTGTCTTCTCAGCAATCACAAGAATGAGTGATGGATGAAAACATGTAAGGGAAATTTTAGCAAGGTCTTTAGTAGGCCTCTTTAGTAAAATATGTTTTTTTGTTTGTTTGTTTGTTTACAAGTTCTACCTTGTATCCTGTTTTAGGCTTTGTGATATTAGCCATACAAACTGTATGTTGTGGGAAAGATGAGAAGAAGAAGTCTGGACAGTTCCCTCTGTGTTTCTGTGGTCACTAAAGCCACACTGCTCTGCTGGTCTGATGCATTATGTGAGCAGAGAACCAATTAGGTGAAGCAAAATAATTATTAAGAAAATGGAGCTCAAAGTTGAACTTTTAATTATAGGTGCTTGGCATTGTTCTAGGGCCCATCTCGTCAATTCCCAAAGGTTATTCCCATGTACCTGTAATTTAATGGCTTTACAAGTACTATGTAATCTATCTGATTTGGGACTTGAAATAATTTTTTGTAGAACAGATTTATCTGAGATGAGAAATAGAACTGTTGATATTATGATTGTAATTATGGATTCCTGGAGCTACAATGGCAACATTTTGTTTATGTTGCTCAGCTACTGTATGCACTGTCACATAATTTAACAGCTTTATTGAGATGTGATTTATATACCAAGTTTATAGTGTGTAATTCAATTGATTTGAGTATATTTTGTAGATTTTGTTATTATTCCTTTACTCATTAACAATCACTCCATTCCCTCCTTCTCAGTTCTCACTCCTAGTCTCCAATTTGTATATATTTGCCATTTACAGACATTTCATGTTAATGGTATCATACAATATCACATAATTAGTTTGTTTAAAATACAATTTTAGGGTCTGGGGATATGGCTCAGTTGGTAGAGGCAAGGCCCTGGGTTTGATTCCCAGCATCACAAAAAAAAAAAATTTATTTAATATTTAAATATTTATTTACTTATTTATTCGTTTTATTTTTTGGTACTAGGGATTGAACCCAGGGGCACTCCACCACTGAGCTACATCCCCAGCCGTATTTTGTATTTTATTTAGAGACAGGGTCTCACTGAGTTGCTTAGGGCCTTGCTAAGTTGCTGAGGCTGGCTTTGAACTCGAGATCCTCCTGCCTCAGCCTCCTGAGTCACTGGGATTACAGGCATGCGCCACTGCGCCTGGCTTAAATTACAATTTTAGATCTAGAGTTGGATTGGCCTTCACCATATTTTTTTTTTTTTTATATTTTTTTAGTTGTCAATGGATCTTCATTTATTTAGTTGATTCATATGTGGTGCTGAGGATCGAACCCAGGGCCTCATGCATGCCAGGCAAGCACTCCACCACTGAGCCACAACCCCAGCCCTGGCCTTCACCATATTTATTTTGAGTTAGGTTCAGGAATATTGTATGTATGTTAAAAAGGAAATGTGTTCGTGTGTATGTGTGTGTATTATTTTTTATATGTAAGAAAAAATATATATTTTATTTTGGGGGGTACCAGGGATTGAACCCAGGGATGCTCAGCCACTGAGCAATATCCCCAGTCCTTTTTTTTAATCCCATTTTGAGACAGGGTTCTTCTTATGTTGCTTAGGGCCTTTCTAAGTTGCTGAGGCAGGCTTTGAACTCACAATCCTCCTGCCTCAGCCTCCTAAGCCTCTGGTTTATAGTCGTGCACCACCATGGAAACTTAAGCAAAATTAATAGGGAAAGGATTCTTGTGTGTATGCATGGGGTCCTGAGAATTGAACCTGTAGACACTCTACCACTGAGCTACATCCCTAACCTTGTTAATTTTGAGACAGGGTCTTGTTAAATTGCTCAGACCTCAAATTTGTGATCCTCCTGCCTCAGCCTCCTAAATAGCTGATACAATAGTTGTGTACCCTTAAGCCTGGTGAAAAAGGAATCTTTGAAAAATTGTGCACTGTGAATTGCTTGTAGGGGTTTGCAAAGTGTGGTGCTAGGTCTAGCAATACCAGAATCACATGGATTCTGGTATCTCTTAGAGCCCTATCCCACAATCAGTTTGTGAGGTGTGGAGCCTAGCTGTATGTTTTAATAAACTTTCCAGATGATTCTGACATATGTGAAGGTTGGAAATATTATTCATGTTAGCAGACATTCTTTAGAATTGTTCAGTTTTGTGAGTTTAAAATTCTATAATTTCGGTTTTTCTGATTTTAAAAGATGTTATTATATGTATTTTTATAGTTTCATGAAGCACATAGTACATTCCTTTTTTTTTTTATTGGTACTGGGAATTTAACTCAGGGGTTCTTTTTCACTGAACTACATCCCCAACCCTTTTTAATTTTGAGAGACAGGGTCTTGCCAAGTTGCTTAGGACCTCACTGAGTTACTGAGGCTGGCTTATAGGGCCCTATACACTTTACTTATTTTTTTCTGGTGCTGGGGATTGAACCCAGGACCTTGCACATGCTCTCCAAATGTTCTACCACTGAGCTCCATCCCTTTCTCCCTTTGTTAGGCAGGCACTTTACCAAAGAACTATACCCCAGCCGTAGGTTATTAAATTTTGAAGAGGAATAAACATTCTTTCCTCAGTGTTTAAAACTGAGGATCTTATTTTGTATTTTTGCATGCTGGGGATGAAACAGTCCTTCTTACGTGCTAGGCAAGTGCTGTATCACTGAGCTATTCAAGAAATTAAGATATATTCAAAGAATTAAAATATATTTAACTTTAAAATTAAGCTAATGATTTTCATTTCAAAGTACTTTTATAGTGTTTTGATTCTTAGTGGTCTCACAAATACATCATTTATCTTTGGATAGCTTGTCATTACAGGTGTGTTCCAGCATGCCTTGCTAAGTTTTGATTATTAGTGACCCTATGTTTGTTAACTTTGACCATCCACTAGGTATCACAGACCTAACATTTAAAACAGATTATTTTAATATATATTTTTAGTTTTTATATATACGTACATATATATACACACACACACACACGCTGCTTTTATATCCTTACTGCTCGTAATTGCCTTATTACAAAGAAAGTGTATGCTCAAATACATATATAGTTGTAGGTGGACACAATACCTTTTTTAATTTTTATGTGGTGCTGAGGATCAAACCCAGGGCCTCATACATTTTAGGGAAGTATGATACCACTGAGCCACAACCCCAGCTCTAAAACTGATTCTTAGTAGGTGACTCTAATATGAACCCAGTTCTTTACTGGAGCCAAAGTTTTGGTATTATCTTTGATTCCTTACTACGGTTGTTTCCTTTCCTCCCCACATCTAGTCCGTCAGCAAATCTTGTTCTTTTCCTTTAAAATGATCTACCTAGGTTTGGGATATAGCTCAGTTGGTAGAATGCCTGCCTCACAAGTGCCAGGCCCTGGGTTCAATCCCCAGCACTGCAAAAAAAAAAAAAAAAGTTAAAATGATCTGCCCACTTGTCTTTGGTTCCTCTGTTAACAACTAAAGTCTGTGTCACAATTATTCCTATAATTAGTGTCCTTATCCTATCTTGGTCTCATTTTCCACTCTGAATATATAATCAGAGTGACTTTATATTCCAGTCAGGTTGTGTCATTTTCCTATCAAAAAAACCTTCAATGACTCCCTATAACATTACCATAAACATTACTATAACCTAGGTAGCACATGCCTGTAGTTAACAGCTATTGAGGAGGCTAAGGCAGAAGTACAGAAACTTGAAGGCCAGCCTGGGCAAATTAGAGAGACCCTATTCTCATAAATAAAATGAAAAGGGCTGGAAATGTAGCTCAGGCTTGTCCAGCACGTTTGAGGCCCTGAGTTCAATTTCCAGTACAAGAAAACCAGACCAAAAACAAAACAAAGAAACTACTTACAAATACAGTTTTTGAAACCCAATTGGCCTATGTTTACCTCTCCAACTTACCTCATCACATTTTTTCATTGCTTTTTTTCTATTTTACAAATATGTTTTATCTTGCCTCAAGTCCATTTTACTTGTTTATCCTTTTCTGGAAATGTTATGCCTTCACATTTTTTTTTTTTTTTTTTTTTTGGTACCAGAGATTGAACCCAGGGACACTCCACCACTGAGCCACATCCCCAACCCTTTTTTGTATTTTATTAGAGACAGGGTCTCGCTAAGTTGCTGAGGCTGGCTTTGAACTCGCAGTCCTCCTGCCTCAGTCTCCCAAGTGCTGGGATTACAGGCGTGCGCCACCGTGCCTGGCAGCCTTCGCATATCTTAAGTCATTTAGATCTAAGCTCAATATCTCCTTTTTATGTTTATTTTCTCCAATGCAGTGATGACTTAAAATGTTTTTTCTCTTCACCCACAAGTGAAAAGCTGAAATAGCAGGGACCTTGTCTGTTTTGTAATCAGTTATTTAAGGACTTGCCACGTAATTGTTGTTGAATAATTATCTGAGGATTGGAAGTGTTAGTCATTTGTAAATTACAAATTTGCTGTCCATTTACTATTACAATGTTTAATACAACTAGTTTTTAGAAGTCTGTCCACTATTTACCTGTTATATGACCTCAGGCAGGTTACTTACCTTGGCTCTTTTTCTTCCTAGTTTGTGAAATGGGAATAATAATAATCTACCTCATAATTTTGGAGTGCAAACAAGATAATTCTATGAAAATGCCTAGAATAGTGTGTGGCACATGTTAAACACTAAATAAATGTCAGTTATTAATTAAAAATTGTACAACCTTGACAAACATGTCATTTTGGAAACAATACTTGCAGGGATTTATAAATTAATGGTAACATTGCATATTTATCCAAGGCTGCTACTACTTGTGTTATTGAAATGTTTGAAATGCAGGTGAATTTTGAGTTTTGCTGACTGATTGCATGTGCTAATTAAGGGAATACGCTAAGCTAATTCTATTTCTCAGGAAGTCTGGAAATTTTGAATAAAGTGGTATTTTGCTGCTTTTATCTCCTCACTGCTCTTAATTGCCTTATTATAAGAAATTGTATGCTCAGCTTTAGGAACTTTATATACCATAGTCTTTTTTTTTTTTTTTTAATGGTGCTGGGGATTGAACCCAGGGCCTTGTGCTTGCAAGGCAAGCACTCTACCAACTGAGCTGTGTCTTCAACCCCTACCACAATCTATTTTTTTAAAAATATTTTTTAGTTGTTGATGGACCTTTATTTATGTGTGGTGCCAAGAATTGAACCCAGTGCCTCACACATGCCAGGCAAGCTCTACAACTGAGCCACAACCCCAGCCTCCCATAGACTGCTTTAAAACCTGCCTTATGTATAGTTTTAGCAGTGAAGGTCAAAGGGGGAGGTATTGGTTGGATCACAGGTACAGGTAATAAAGGAATGAATCATGGGATAGGATTTTTTTTTTTTTTTTTTTGCGCGGTGCTGGGGATTGAACCCAGGGCCTTGTGCTTACAAGGCAGGCACTCTACCAACTAAGCTATATCCCCAGCCCTTTTTTTTTTCTTTAAAAGGTTTTTTGTAGTTGTAGATGGACAGCATGCCTTTTATTTTATTTGCTTATTTTTGCATGTGATGCTAAGGCTTGAACCCAGTGCCTCACATGTGCGAGGCAAATGTTCTGCCTCTGAGCCACAGCCGGGGATAGGATTTTTATTCCATACTCTTGTACAACTTCTGTACTACTCCCATAGCTGTATGTGCTGGTGTTGGGCTTGTGTAGATTCTCTTATGTCTCAAACCAAGTAACGAACTGTTTAATTCATCTCTGTTATACCAGCAGATTCTTGGCACATCGTACAGCAGATGCATATTCAGTTGTCCAGTGAATAATTTTTTCATTATAAAATATTGCATGCTATTAAATAAAACCCTATAAACCAATGTTTTCTAGTTTGTGTTTTGAGTAATGGAGAAATGAAGCAGCAAGTTAGAATCAATATATAAAAATGAATTCTTCAGTAAGCAAGGGCAAAGTTAAGCAAGTTTTGATAATTTAGTCTTTAATCTAGATAGATATTCCCATTTTGTTTTTTGTTTGTTTTGGTACTGGGGATTGAACCCAGGGGCACTCCACCACTGAGCCACATCTCCAGCCCTATTTTGTATTTTATTTAGAGACAGGGTCTCCCTGAGTTGCTTAGGGCCTCGCTAAGTTGCTGAGGCTGGCTTTGAACTGGAGGCCCTCCTGCCTCAGTCTCCCAAGTGCTGGAATTACAGGCATGCCCCACTGCGCCCAGCTCCCTCAGTGCTGAGGATTGAACCCAGGGCCTTGTGCTTGCAAGGCAAGCACTCTACTAACTGAGCTGTATCCCCAGCCCTTTGGTTTACTTTAGAGGAAGGGTTCTAGATGTGCAACAGCTGAACTTTTATGAGGATTATGGTATATGTACTCTTGTGGGCGTGCACATTATTTACAACAAAAGTTAGTTCAAAGACATAACTGCTTTTTTTTTTTTTTTTTTTTTTTTTGATACTGGAGATTGAACCCAGGGCACTCCACCACTGAGTCACATCCCCAGCCCTATTTTGTATTTTATTAGAGACAGGGTTTCACTGAGTTGCTTCGGGCCTTGCTAAGTTGCTGAGGCTGGCTTTGAACTCGAGATCCTCCTGCCTCAGCCTTCCAAATGCTGGGATTACAGGCATGGGCCACCGCGCCCGGCTACATAATTTGCTTTTTTGTTTATTTAAATTCTTATAAAAATCAGGACACAATGCATATACATACACACTTAGGACCTTGAGGAGTGTGTTGTGTAAGAACCACACTTGTAGGATATAGAGTGAGAATTACCAAATTATTGCTCTACTCAATAAATGGTTTGCTAATTTTTTAGGTTTTTTTTTGTTTTAATTAGCCTTGATTCTTAGAAATTTGCCATTGGTATTTGAGGTTTTAATTCATATGTAGAGGGATATGGCACCAATATTTTATTAGGAGATGCTTCAAAGAGTATATTACAGTGGATAATGGAAACTGAAACCTTTTTAATGATCACTATACAGAGTTGAGACTCTGCTGCCTGTGTAAGCTGAACTTCAATTTCCTAACCTTTAGAATAAGGATTTTGGGATCCTTAAGTTTTCTTTTAGCTCTGAAATTTACTGCTTGAATTAATGTGTGTTTTTTCTTTGCTAAAAATTTTTAAAACAGCATAAAAATTCTTTGTAATGGAATAAATCATCTCTGTTCCTTTTTGTGTGTGTGTGTGTGTGTGGTATTGGATATTGAACCTAGAGGTGTTTACCACTGAGCTAAATCCCCCCCCCTTTTTTTGACAAAGGTTTTAAGACCATTTATTGGAAGAAAGGACAGTTTTTTCAACAAATAGTGCTGGTGAAACTGGATATCCATATTCAAAAGAATGAAGTTGGACTCTAACACCATATACAAAAATTAACTCAAAATTAAATAACCTGGGGCTGGGGTTGTGGCTCAGTGGTAGAGCGCTTGCCTAGCACATGTGAGGCCCTGGGTTCGATCCTCAGCACCACATAAAAATAGAGATATTGTGTCCACCTACAACTAAAACATATATATATGCATATATATATATGTTTGTATGTATATGTAAAATAACTAAGTGTAAGAACTCTTAGCAGGAAGCAGAGGGCCAAATTTTCATGACATTGGATTTAGTACTGCTTTCTTAGCTGATACCAAAGGCACAGACAACAAAAGAAAAAAACTAGACAAATTGGATTTTGCAAATGAGAGGCTTTGTGCATTAGAAGACAAAGGGTAAAAAGGCAATACGTGGAGCACGGGAGAAAATACTTGCAGATCACATATTTGATTAGGAAGTAACATCCAGAATGTATAGAGAATTCCTAAAACTCCACAACAAAAACACAAAAGACCATGGTCTGGAGGTGTAACTCAGTGTTAGACCTCTTGCCTAGCATGTGTGAGACCCTGGGTTTGAGTCCCAGCACTGTAGATAATAAATAATAAAAATAAATAAATAAAAGCCAGAGGTAGCACCATATACCAGTAATCCCAGCAGTTCAGGAGACTGGGGCAGGAGGATTGCAAGTTTGAGGTCAACTTCAACAACTTAGTGAGATCCTCTCTCAAAACAAAAAACATTAAAAATGGGTGGAGATGTTGTTTAGTGGTAAAGTGATCCAGAGTTCAATCCCCAGTACCAAAAAAGGGGGAAAAAGAAAGTTATGGAGATGGATGGTAGTGATTATTACACATTAACATCATTGAACTGTACACTTAAAAGTAGTTAAGATATAAATTTAGTGGGGTGTATATTATATCAAAAAGTAACGGAGAAAAAAAAAAAGCCAGTCGTTGCAATATCCAAATAAGATAGTAGGGGACTGAATGGAGCTGGTGGCGGTAAGTACTGGCAAAATGAGTGGTTTGGGGCTGTGGATATAGCTCAGCCCCAGCCCTTTTTATTTTTTATTTTGAGACAGTGTCTCACCAAGTTGTGGAGTCCGGCCTCAAACTTTGAGGTCCAAGACTGGAGTTGTGGCTCAATGGTAGAGCGCTTGCCTATCTTGTGTGAGGCACTGGATTTGATTCTCAGCATCACATAAAAATGAATAAATAATATAAAGGTATTGTATCTATCTACAACTTAAAAAAAAAAATTAAACCTTGAGATCCTCCTGCCTCAGTCTCCCAAGTCACTAGGATTACATACATGTGCTGCTGTACCCTGCTTTTACTCCTGATTTTGAGAAACAATCCCTAAACCACTTAATATTCTGATGAATTTTCTTTGGATTTACTTTTAATTTTCCAATATTAGGTATTTTGTGTAGTTACATCCTCCTTTTATTTTACATGTCATTTTGAGGGGAGGTACTGGGGATTGAACCCAGGGGCACTCTACCACTGAGCCACATCCCCAGCCCTATTTTGTATTTTATTTGGAGACAGGGTCTCACTGAGTTGCTTAGGGCTTTGCTAAGTTGCTGAGGCTGGCTTTGAACTGGAGATCCTTCTGCCTCAGCCTCCTGAGCCAACGGGATTACAGGTGTGCACCATTGCGCCTGGCATCTTTTTTTTTTTTTTTTTTTTTTTAATGTCTCTAAAATGGAACGTCTTATAGAGTCAATTGGAGCTGACAGCCACATGTGGTATTCTTTGGAAACTTGATGCACTCTCACTCAAAACTAATTTGGGCCCTGTTCACCAATCCTGTGAGAATGCATCATAGAGAATATTCTCCACCATCTTTTTAGAGTCTCATTAGGTGGTCACCAGTCTTGAGAGTATCCTTTGACCCAGTTGTTATTAGAATTGATTATGAAGATGTGTTCTAAGATTGATTAATAAATTTATTACAGAAGCATTATTCTATAATAAAAATTTTGATATAAAAATGATCCAAAAATGGAGCTGGGATTGTGGCTCAGTCGTCGAGCACTTGCCTAGCATGTGTGAGGCCCTGGGTTCTATTCTCAGCACCACATATAAAGAAATGAATAAAAGTCATCAACAATTAAAAAAAAGTGATCCAACAATAGACCAATTCTGGATTATCCATTCAATGAAATAATATGTTAAGTAATTATTGATATGAAATGATATTCATTTTAACTAAAAGTATGTATTTGAAACAGGCTCTTTCTTAAGATGCAAATACACTGGCTTTACTTGCGATCCTCCTGCCTTAGCCTCCCCAGTTTTTGGGATTATCGACTACAACACTCTACCTGGCAAAATTAAAAATTTTTAACATTGGAAAGAGATATAATCCATTGCCCATATAATTCCCCTATTTAAAGTATATAATTTAGTAGATATTAGTATATCTAGAGAGTAGTAGAGGTATTAACCCAATCTAAAAGAAACCTAGTATTCATTTGCAGGTACTTAACCATTTCTTCCCAATTCTCTTACCTGCCTTGGCCTATGCAACCACGAAATTACTTTCCTGTTTCCAGTTCATATAAAGGGATCTATATAACTTGTGGGTTTTAGTGATTAACTTTTTACACTTAGCATAATGTTTCCATATTCATCCTGTTGTATGTGATAGTACTTTACATTTCTTTTCATTGTCAGATGATATTGCCCATTGTTATCCATTCATCATCTGACAGATTTTAAAGTTTTTTCTACTTTTGGCTGTTATGAATAATGGTGTTGTGAATTTAGTGTGCACGATTTTTTTTTTTCCTTCTTCCCATGCAGGGGATTAAATCCAGGGCCTGCAGCTTGCTAGGCAAGTACTCTGCCAGTGAACTTCATCTCCAGCCCTTGTGCATTAGTTTTTGTATGGATATATGTTTTCATTTCTTAAAGAATAGAATTCCTAGGTCAGATGCTGACTTTAGGATTAGTCTTTTGAAAAACTGCCAGAATGTTTCCAAATGAGCTGTGTATGAAGATTCTAATTTCTCTACATTGTGTTTATTATTTTTTCATTTATTTTTTATTGTGGCATTAGGATACATCCCAGGACTTTGTCTTTGCTAGACAAGTGCTCTATCACTGAGACATACCCAGCCACATTTTCTTTTTTATTATATCCGTTTTATTGGGAATGAAATGTTAGCTTATTGTGGGTTTTTTTTTTTTTTTTTTTGGTTCTGGGGATTGAACCCAGGGGTACTTGGCCACTGAGCCACATCCCCAGCCCTATTTTGTATTTTATTTAGAGACAGGGTCTCACTGAGTTGCTTAGGGCCTCGCTAAGTTGCTGAGGCTGGCTTTGAACTTGTGATCCTCCTGGCTCAGCCTCCCGAGTCGCTTGGATTACAGGTGTGCACCACCACGCCCAGCTTTATTGTGGTTTTGATTTATATTTCCCTGATTACTGGAGATGTTAAGCATCAAAAACTTCCATACTTAAATTTTGGAACAACTGTATTATTTAGTTTTGGTGTATTAAAATATGTGAATTTAGCCAGATGTGGTGATACATTCTTATAATCCCAAGTACTGGAGAGGTTGAGGCAGGAGTATTACAAGTTTGAAACTGGAGATGAACCTCAGTCAGTTGGCAAGACCCTGTCTTAAAATAAAAAGGGTGATGATATATAACTCATTGGTGGAGCATCCCTAGGTTCAATCAGTGTAAAAAAAAAAAAAATGTGAATTTATGTGTGGTTTATTTGAAAAACATGAGTAGTAAAATAATGGCAAGTGGAACTGAGTGAATCAGCATCTGGGTAGAGAAGCAAGTGATTTTTTTTTAAAAACCTATTCAGCAAAATTAAGACTAAAGATTAACCAAGTATAATGAAAAGGCATATGTAAATGAGATTGTAAATAAGATCAGACAAATTGATTATATTCTGTGAGTAGATAGATTTTCAAATTGCATTAATAAACAACCTGGATATGTTCTTTTTTGTGTGTGTGGTGGTACTAGGGATTGACTTCCAGGGGTGTTCTATAATGATCTACTTCTCCTGCCCCCCACCCCCTTTTCTTTAGTTGTAGGTGGACAGTACCTTTATTTTATTTTTATGTGGTGCTGAGGAATGAATCCAGGGCCTCATGCGTGCTAGGTGAGCACTACCACTAAGCACAACCTCAGCTCTCCCCTGCTCTTTTATTTAATTTAGAGATAATAATGTAATGCAGTCACAAAGTAGGAATCAAAATATTGGTGTCTATAAAATGAACTTTAAAGGCAAATCATGAGGAGAGAAAAATACAGGCCATTTTTATTTAACTCTGCAGAGTTGCAGTATGCACAAATAGCATTTACTGTGGCTAAGTTAAAATAACACTTGTCTCTCAACACCATGGTATAAAGTTCAAAATTTGCTACTAGCTTTTTCAACCCACAAATTAAGATGTAAACCACAGATGCATACTATGTCACTTTCATAGTTTCTTGGTAATTGGTCATTGTGAATTTGTTTCTCAAATCATATATAGACTGCAAAGTATGTAATTGGTCATTGTCTCCATTGATGGACCCAGTTGACTTTTTTACCAAAATAAACAAAGGAGGGAAATAGCCAGCAAAATGAAAGTGCAGTAAAGAAATAGTAATAATGCTGGAAATTAATTTGAATTGAATGTAGGTAGAGTTATAGAATAAGAAACTAACCTTGTGAATGTAGATGTGTACATTTGGAGAGACATTGAATGTCCAAGGAACTTGACTGAAGTAATGAAAACAAGTTTATCAACCTAATGAGGAAAGTGGTTAGAAAGTATGAAGATGTCCTAGAGGAAGTAACACCAACAAAAGCATTAAAGATGCTTCACAGTATTGAAGGATTAAATGTTGGAAGATGGTCTAAACTTAAAGGAGTGTGGGGATTCACCACAGTATAGAAAATATGCTTACTCCATAGAAGTCATCAAAAGAAGCACTGTTCAGCTTTTTCTTTTTTTTTTTTTAACAAAAAAGGGCATACTTTAATCTCAGTGTTCCTAATGTGTTGAGTTACACTGTACTAAATAATATTGGGTTTACTATTTCATTTCCTTACACATTTATACCGTCAGTAACAGTATTTAGTGTCATGCTAATTTTTAGTGATCATGTAACAATTATAATTTTTACCATTGATTAAGATTATCTAGAATGCTTATTTTTTGATCTCTCTGTCATCCAAAGTAGACTGCCTATTGTTAATTCTTGCCACTTGGGAGACAAAGACCAGAGACTGAGGCAGGAAGTTCAAGGCCAGCCTGGGCAACTTAGTTAGACCCTGTCTCAAAATAAAAAGGGCTGGGGTATAGCTCAGTGGTAGAACACTTGCATAGGATGTCAAGGCCCTGGGTTTAATGCCTAGTACCTACCACACAAAACAAGAAGTCTACCTTTTGAGATGCAGATGGATAATCCATGTAAAAAATATTTATTTTAAGCCCTTGTTACACTTAAATATCATTGTGGTAGATCAGTCTTCTCTTTTCAGTAGCTTTTAGATTTAGTCTTACCTAAAAATACTCCCCGTTGGAGGATTTTAAACATTTTTCTGTAATAAGTATTTTTGAGGGTTTTTTTGCTTCTTGCAGTTCCTTTTGCCATCAGTTTTGATGTTTTTTGAAACTATAAATGGGGGTACTGTTGGGCTTTTTTACATTGTTGGCTAAGATCCAATTTTTCTGTCTCAGCTTCCAAAGTTTTTGTCTCATTTGACCTTATACCTTTAAAATACTTCGTCTTTTTTAAAGTTTCAAGAGGGAGAATTTGTTGAACTAGTTTGTTTCAACTAGAAATAAATATTCGTGGTAGTCAACTTACTTTGAATTTGAAATTGATTATGTAGTAGGCATGTATGAGGTAATGGGCAGGAATGCTGCCTGTAAAAGCCTGAGTATCTTGATCAAAAGATGATGATTTCAGCTGAAATTTGAATTAAATTTCTTCACAAAATTATTGGTGTGCCTTAATTGTAGCATAGTAATATGTGTTATTTTGAAATTGGGATTTGCAGTTAAAATATTTTGAATATTCCTGAACTACAGAATTTAAATAATAAAATTTTATGTGGCCAGGCGTGGTGGCGCATGCCTGTAATCCCAGCACCTGGGAGCTGAGGCAGGAGGATCATGAGTTCAAAGCCAGCCTCAGCAACTCAGTGAGACCCTGTCTCTAAATAAAATACAAAATAGGGCTGGGGATGTGGCTCAGTGGTGGAGTGCCCCTGGGTTCAATCCCCAGCCCTATTTTGTATTTTATTAAATTTATGTGCCCTAATTATATTTAGAGTTCTAAGTCTCCTTTAAAAAAATATGTCTTTTAGATGTTGATAGACCTTTATTTTATTCATATATTTATATGTGGTGCTGAGAATCGAACCCAGTGCCTCACACACACTAGGCAAGTGCTCTAGCTCTGAGCCACAACCCCAGCCCTCCTTTTTTTTTTTTGAACCGGGGATTGAACTCAGGGGCACTTGGCCACTGAGCCACATCCCCAGCCCTATTTTGTATTATTTATTTAGAGACAGGGTCTCACTGAGTTGCTTAGGGCCTCGCTAGGTTGCTGAGGCTGGCTTTGAACTCGTGATCCTCCTGACTCAGCCTCCCCAGTCGCTTGGATTACAGGCATGCGCCACCACGCCTGGCTCCAGCCCTCCTTTTAATGGAACAAGTCTCCTCCTTTTTTTGGAACCAGGGATTGAACTCAGGGGCACTCGGCCACGGAGCCACATCCCCAGTCCTATTTTGTATTTTATTTAGAGACAGGGTCTCACTGAGTTGCTTAGCGCCTTGCCCTTGCTGAGACTGGCTTTGAACTCGTGATCCTCCTGCCTCAGCCTCCTAAGCCATTGGGATTACAGGCGTGTGCCACCATGCCCCGCTACGTCTCCTTTCAATGGAAATTTTACTTTAAAATCTTACAAAGTGTTCCTGTAAGTATTCATTCGGTCTCTGGTTCTTGTAGGATGTCAGCAGATAAAAAATTTGTGATGTTCCTCTAACTATGATAATTTTACATTTTAGCACATTTTAGAAGAATTAGTGTCAATTTCATTGTCCTGTTTTGGAAAGTACATATAAAAAGCTTGGTGCAGTGGTGCATGCCTATAATTCCAGTAGCTCTGAAGGCCGGAGGCAGAAGGATCACAGGTTAAAGGCCAGCCTGGGCAACTCAGTAAGATCCTATTTCAAAATAAAAAGGGTTGTGGGTGTATCTCAACAGTAGAGTGCTTGCCTTGTATGTATAAGACCCTGGATTCAATCCCTAGCATGAGAGAAAAAACAAAAAGCCCAAGTATAGGTATGTCCACTATCATAGTGAAAATAATTTAAACGTAATGTCTACCTTTATAGGACTGACAGGAACTTTTGTTTTTTGTACTGGGAATTCAGCCGGGGGTGCCCAGTTCTGCCTCAGCAGGATTACTACCAGTAATCCCCAAATATTTGGGATTACAGGTATGGGCCACTGTGCCTGACTTAGAATTGATACTTTCTAAAAAATTTATAAAGGAAGGAGAGATATAAGGGTCTTTCTTGGAGAAGGTATCTAAATAACATAAAAACAATTGATGCTTGTTATTTGTGGATTATGTATTTGTGAATTTGTGTACTCACTAAAATTTATTTGTAATCCCAAATTACTTTTATAATGTCTTTGAGGTCATTCACAGTTATAAACAAAATAGAAAAATGTTTTTCACCTGATGCAAACATTCCTAAGGTTGAATAATTCTTTTGTTTTTGGAACTGGGGATTGAACTCAGGGGCACTTGACCACTGAGGCACATCCCCAGCCCTATTTTGTATTTCATTTAGAGACAGGGTCTCACTGAGTTGCTTAGAGCCTCGCTAAGTTGCTGAGGCTGGCTTTGAACTCTCGATCCTCCTGCCTCAACCTCCCAAGTCGCTGGGATTCCAGGCGTGTGCCACCGCGCCCGGCCTTGAATAATTCTTGTTTCAGTTCTCTTACCATGAGTAATATCATTTTTACAGTCTACATAGTGCCACAGGCTTTTGTATTTCTACTTTTTTGTGGTCATTTTGCTTTTTCAACTAGCCCTGAAACATAGTGCTAAAATTCTGTTTAGTGTTGTTAAGTGCAAGAAGGTTATGTTTTAGCTTATGGAGAAAGCACATTATATATAAGTTGCTGACTGCGAGTTCAGTGTTAGTAAACTACCAGTATATTTTGAAAGTATTTTTAAGCTGGAGCACACATAAAACAAGGTTATATGTTGACAGAATTATGAAAATGTTGTGACTACAGGAACTGTACCTTGTATATTCTTTAGGAGCATTAGTTCACTAGTAATTCAGTGTTCACAAATTGGGTGATGTGTCAAATTTTGTCAAAATGGAATTTGTATTTGGAGTGTGTCTTAAGTTTTCTATGTGCTTGTGTTTTTCTTTTATGTATATATTTTTGTGCTGGAAATTGAACCAAGAGTCCCTAACCTCTGAGCCACATCCCCAGCCCTTTTTGCTTATTATTATTTTTTGGTACCAGGGACTGAGCCCAGGGTTCTTTACCATTGAGCCACATCCCCACCCCTTTTTATTTTTTATTTTGAGACAGTGTCTTATTAAATTGCGTAGGGCCTCAGTGAATTTCTGAGAGAGGCTTTGAACTTGTGATCCTCCTTCTTCAGCCTCCTGAGTCACTGGGGTTACAGGCATATGACACTACACCCAACATGGGTTTGTGTTTTTCTCTTATAAAAAATAACAAAATTTACTGTTTTAACCATACTTGTGTCAACATAATTGTGCATGTCTATGGGATACAGTGTGAAAGTTGGAGTTATAAGTATTTGAGATGTGAATATCTCAGTGTCTGTATATATGTGTGTATATGAATATATGTTTATATATGCAGTTAAACTGCGGTACATAACATATCCTTCATCTATCACCTCAGATATTCAATATTTTTTTGAGACAGTTTGAAATCTTTTCTAGTTATTTTGAAACATACATTCATGTTATGTTCCAACCACTTTATAGTTCGGTAGTGTTAAGTACATTTGCATTTTTGTGCAACTTCTGTGGTGTGTGTGTGTGTGTGTGTCTCTCTTTCCTAATAGGATTGTGGATTTGGGAGACTTTACTGAATTTAAGTGGGGGCTGGGAGTGTAGCCCAGTGGTAGAGCATTTACCTAGCATCAGTGAGGCCCAGGGTTCATTCCTCAGCACTATAAAAAAAAGAAAAAAAAGCCTTTGTAATTAAATCACGGAACATTTATTTTTCTGTAAGCAAAGAGAACCTAAAGAACTTTAGGATTGTTGTAATAGCATTTTATCAGAGTTTTCTCATACTCTGGTGATATGTTCTAAATTAAGAAAATGAAATCACTAGGATTTAAAGTGATCATTGTCTACATTTTAGTTTACATATTTAAAATGCATCATAGGATAGTGCTGTTTAATAACATTTAATTGTACTCACATCCTCCCCTTTTGTTTCAGTGCTTTTTTAGGACCAAAGGATATATTTCCTTACTCAGAAAATAAGGAAAAATATGGCAAACCAAATAAACGAAAAGGTTTTAATGAAGGTTTATGGGAAATAGATAACAATCCAAAAGTGAAATTTTCAAGTCAACAGGTGAGTCATATTACATAAAATTTAATATTTATTCAATCTTGGGAAATCATCACAGTCTTATCTATAAGAAAATAAATACTAATTTAGAAACCTTGTGGATTTCAATTAAATTGTTTTTATTAATGAGGCAGAACCTTGACTTTTAATATATAAAGGAATTGCTGAAATTTTTAATTGCATGGCTAAAGAGATCTCAGAAAACTGAGAGATTATCAGTTACTCCTGATTGTTTATTTAATGCATTGTTGAAATTAATGCCATTTGTACTTTCAAATTTGGGTTTTTAAGCTTAGTGTGTGCTTGAGTTTTATTCTCTTTAATTTCTAAATCAACAGAATTGTATCAGAATATGAACCTCACATGGGTTAAATGTGTGACAAAAGGACTTAGAGTAAAATGCAAATTATTGATGTATAGAAAAGCAGCCTTATACCTCCTTTTCTGTATTATTTGTCCAGAGTTTTTGTTAATTTATGTGTGGCATAAATTTTCATGGAGTAGTTTGCTTTTACCCAATTCATATCATATTTCTTATACAACAGAAATTGCTTTGTTTTTCTGTTCTGGTAGTGATGTTATTTAAAAAATGTTTTTCTGTATTACCAGTTAACACTCTGGAATTATGTAAATATTCTCATATGGGTATCCCAGAACTCTTAAATTATTAAACAAACAATAAAATAAACAAACCTGGCTGGGTGTGATGGTGCACACCTGTATTCCCAGCACTTGGGAGGCTGAGGCAAGAGGATCGCGAGTTCATAGCCAGACTCAGCAACTCAGCGAGACCCTGTCTCTAAATAAAATACAAAATAGGGCTGGGGATGTGGCTCAGTGGTGGAGTGCCCCAGGGTTCAATCCCTAGTACCCAAAAGAAAATAAATAAATAAAAAACACCTGGGTATTTTTGTTTGTTCTTTTGGTATTGGGGCTTTAACCCAGGGGTGCTTTGCCACTGATCCCCCCAGTCCTTCTTATTTTTTATTTTAAGACAGGATCTTGCTAAATTGCTTAGGACCTCACTACATTGTGAGGGTGACCTTGAACTTTGCCTTAGCCTCTAAAGTTGCTGGGATTACAAGCGTGCACCACTGTGCTTAGCACAAACCAGGCTTTATACTAGGACTCGGGAGCTCTCAGAGGAGGTCTTGTGAAAATATTGAGATGGTTCTTTCATTTTATTAAGACCTAAGTTACCACAAACTGGGAAGAGCGTGGGTAAACCTGTTGTTTTTTTATTTTTATTTTATTTTATTTTTTATGGAACAAGGTATTGAACCCAGGGGCACTCCACCGCTGAGCCACATCCCCAGCCCTATTTTGTATTTCGATTAGAGACAGGGTCTCACTGAGTTGCTTAGAGCCTCCCTAAGTTGCTGAGGCTGGCTTTGAACTCACGATCCTCCTGCCTCAGCCTCCCAAGTGCTGGGATTGTCACAGGCGTGCACCACCGCGCCCGGCATCCTGTTTTTTTTTAAACCTTGGAGAACTTTCCAGGTATTCTATCTTAGAGTATTGAAATCATTGATGTTCCAAGGCTGCATTAGATGATCTTCTGTGCCTTTATACCACCAAGTGTTTGTTTGTTGAATGATTGTATAACCATCCATCCCATCATAATTACCTTGACTGTGTAAGGAGAGTACATTTGTCCAAATAGAGAGATTGATTGTTTTGTAAAATGTTTTGTAATTTCTCTTGAATCATCTCTCCTGTGATTGAACCTTCCTGATCTCTTTTATCCTTCATTTGTCCATCTAGTTTATTCTGTCCTCTGTTCTTATGTATTCAATCTGCAGGTAGTTTTTACCATATGGATCTGTAATTTTCTATATTGCAGTAAGACTTTTGATAGATTATGTGAATGAAATCAAATACCTTTTTACTGAAAGGATGACTGTGCTGATTTGATGCACTCAGTGATTCCTATGCTCAGACACATCCCTAGTGGCACAGGGCTTATGGAAAATTGATGTCCAGACATATTTGAAAACAGACATATTTGAAAAAATAAAATCGGCCATCTTGAGTTTTAAATTTTTCTATAGTGTTCTGAAGAGTTTTCGGGACATTTTTATATCATTTTGTTAATAACTTTTGCCAGGTGTGAAGGCACATACCTATAATCCCATCAATTTGGGAAGCTCAAGGATTGCAGTTCAAATTCAGCCTCAGCAACTTAACGAGACTCAGCATCTTAGTAAGACCCTATTTAAAAATTAAAAAATAGAAAGGACTGGGGATGTGGCTTAGTGGTAAAGCATCGCTGGGTTCATTCCTCAGTACCAAAACCATCATCAACAGCAACAAATAGTGTTATGTGTTATCAGCATTCCTTTTATTTTTTTAATTTTTATTTTTGGTGTCCGGGATTGAATTCAGAGGCACTTAACCACTGAACATGTCACCAGCCCTTTTTTAATATATTTTGTTTTATAATATATTTTATTTTAGAGACAGGGTCTCACCAAGTCTCACCCCCTTTGAACCCAGGGCCTTGTGCTTGCAAACCAAACTCTCTACCAACTGAGCTATATCCCCAGCCTTTCACTAAGTTGTTGAGGCTGCCTTTGAACTCATGATCCTCCTGCCTCAGCCTCCTGAACAACTGCTATTATAGGCATGCAGCACCCTCCCTCCCTGCTTTTTTAAAACAAGGATTATCATTTGAAAAGTTGTAGATTTTGGAACATTTTGGATTTTCTGTATAGATTTCAACCTAGAGTAGCATTTGAAAGAGTTTTTAAATTGTATATGTTAAAGTATCACATGAAATAAATTGGTAAATTTTCTATTGCAATGTCTTGATATTTTGTGAGTTAAAAAAAATTTTAAATTGTTAAATCTTGTTTTGTGAAATTAATAGTGTTTATTTTGCACAGCCATCAACTAAACAATCAAATACATCATCTGATGTTGAAATTGAAGAAAAAGAAACTAGTGTTTCAAAGGAAGATACTGATCATGAAGAAAAAGCCAGCAATGAGGTATGTTTTCATTTTTCTTGCACTCCTAAACCCATTTTTGTAGCAAGGAAGAAATTGTAAAATGACTTGTTTAAAGAAATAAATGAGAACATATTTAAGGCTTATTTCCTAGGATAAGTATTTTATACAGTATTATCTTTATGATGCACTGGTGTTTTATTTGAAACTATTTTCATGTGCAAAACATGTCCAGGTATAGAATAGATTAGTATTTGTTAGGAATAATTTTTAAAGCGGAGGATTGTGGGGTGGGTGGATGTACTCAACAGAGCTTTAAACTGAATTTTTTAATACTTATGCTGATTTCCACTTCTGTGATTGTCTGGGAATACTTATTTAAGAGCCCCTGAGTTCAATCCCCAGTTCCAAAAAAAAAAAAGTTTGGTGCTTTAAGAAAGTTTCCTTTCAGCTTTGTCCTGATTTATTGTTTCATGTGCTCTGTCTTTTTTAAGGATGTGACTAAAGCAATTGATATAACTACTCCAAAAGCTGCCAGAAGGGGGAGAAAGAGAAAGGTAATTTCACCAATCTTAAGTATCTTTTAAATTTTTTAATTTTCTTGGATTGAGAAAGAATAGAAATAATGAAACCTTATTAAAACTTGACCTTTTACTCTAAACCTTTAATTTTTTAAAGTGTAGGTTATGTTGTGAGCAAAACTGTTCCTTTTCTTGGTGATGTAGTATGGTATCCTTAAGGTAAATTGAAAAAGGAAAAAAAAATGTACCAGTTTTCATGACTGTTTTTGATTTCTCTGTAAAATGGATAGGTGGATAGTAATATATTCTGGTAACTGTTGCTAAAAAGATTAAATGATTTAATACACGTAAAATGTTTGGTTCCAAAATACTGGTATGTACTATGTAAGTGTTGTCCATCATTGTGTTCTTATTGTGTCTCAGTGTTGTGTGAAATGAGAGTATGAGCGACATTGTAGGGATAGGTATCTAGGTAGACTTTTAATTATGAGTTTTCTTACAAAGTTTGTCACACCTTTTTCTCTCCTACTTATGTCTCTGATATATATAGCAAAGATAGAAAATCAAGAGTTCAGTATCTTATAAAGAAGTAAAATATGAAAATAATTACAGTGGCTTTCTATCCTTTGATATATGCATGGGAGGGGATGTGATAAGATTTTAAAAGGTAGGCAGAACTTTGTCAGGCAGGTGAAGGGGGAGAAGGATATTGGGGCAAGGTTGAGGCACATAGAGAAAATGTCATTTTAAGCATATTTGAATACAGTATTGCATTTCAATATTACCATACTTTAAAGTTGGATGGAAGCAGATACAAAACCCCTGTTACCCTGAAGAACTGGAACTTAAGTGAAGGGAAACCATTGAATCATTTAAATTTTAGATGCCTCCTTTTTTTTTCGTTGAGGGGGGTGGTGCCAGGGAGTGAACTCAGGGTCACTCAACCACTGAGCCACATCCCCAGCCCTATTTTGTATTTTATTTAGAGATGGGGGTCTCACTAAGTTGCTTAGTGCCACACTTTTTTTTTTTTTGGAACTGGGGATTGAACTCAGGGACTCTCGGCCCCTGAGCCACATCCCCAGCCCTATTTTGTATTTTATTTAGAGACAGGGTCTCACTGAGTTGCTTAGGGCCTCGCTAAGTTGCTGAGGTTGGCTTTGAACTCGCGATCCTCCTGATTCAGCCTCCCAAGTTGCTTGGATTACAGGCATGCGCCACCACGCCCGGCTAGTTCCGCACTTTTGCTGAGGCTGGCTTTGAACTTGGGATCATCCTGCCTCAGCCACCCGAGCTGCTGGGATTATAGGCTTTCACCATTATGCCCAGCTTAGATGCCTCCTTCATTAGTGCAGTGAGATGATGAGGGTTCAGTTGGGGTGGCAAACCCTGTGCACTGAAAAATTCATTCAGAATTTCAGTACAGCTTTACTGATCCAGGCACAGAATTGAACAGTGAATAAGGAAACAGGTCTCTGTTCTTGTTGAGTTCACATTTTTATCAAGATAGAAAACAGGCATGCTTCATTTTACTGTACTTTGCTTTATTTCACTTTGCAATGCAAACTATTTTTTATAAAAGATTTGTAGCCACTGTGTTGTACAAGTCTTTGCCATTTTCCCGGGAACATGTGCTCTGTATGTCTCTCTTGTCACAGATTGATAATTCTCACTGTATTTTAGGCTTGAATATATTATGTTATGGTGTTCGATGATTAATGATTTTCTTTAAATACATGTATATTTTTTAGTTATAGATGGACACAATATTTTATTTGTTTATTTTTATGGGGTGCTAAGGATCAAACCCAGTTCCTCACACATGCTAGGCAAGTGCTCTACCACTGAGTCACAACCCCAGCCCCTGTGATTAATGATCTTTGACGTTACTATTCTGTTTGGGGGCATATGAGATAGAGAACTTAATATATATAAATGTTAGGTGTGTCCTGACTGTTCCTATTCTCTCTCCTTCTCTGTCGACCTCCCTATTCCTTGTGAAACAATATTGAAATCAGACCAGTTAAAAACCCTACGAAGGCCTCTTGGTATTCAGATGAGAGCAAGAGTCACACTCCTCTCACTTTAAATCAGAAACTGAAAAAGGATTAAGCTTAGTAAAGAAGGTATGTTGAAAGCCAAGTGAGATAGGTTGAAGCGTGGCCTTTTAGGCTAGTAGATCAAGTTGTAAACTGAAAGGAAAAGTTCTCAGAGGAAAAAGTGCTACTCCAGTAAATGCAAGAATAAGAATGTGAAACAAACTTATTCCTGATATGGAGAAATTTTTAATGGTCTGAAAAGATCAAGCCAGCTGCAATACTGCTATAAGCCAAAGCCTAATCTAGAGCAAGGTCCTATATCTTCAGTTCAAGGCTGAGAGGTGAGGAAGCTACAGAAGTACAGATTCAAGCGAGCAGATATTTGTTCATGAGGTTTATGTAAAGAAGCCATCTCTAATGTGAAAGTACAAGTCAGAAGTAGAAGGTGCTGATGTAGAAAGTGCAGAAGATCTAGCCAAGACAATTATATGAAGGTGGCTACACTGAATAACAGATTTTTCAATATAGAGGCAACAATCTTAAATTGAAAGAAGATGTCATCTAGAACTTCTAGCTAGAGAGAAGTTAATGCCTGCTGTCAAGGCCTCAAAGGAGAGGCTATTTCTTACTAAGGTCCAGTGCAACTGGTGACTTGAAGTTGAAGCCAGTGCTCATTTACCATTCTGAAAATCCTAGGGTCCTTAAAAATTACACTAAATTTACTCTGCCAGTGCTCTGGAAATGTAACAGAAAAGCCTGGATGATGATACAGTTGGTATACTGAGTATTTTAAGCCCACTGTTGAGACATACTGTTCACAAAAAAAAGATTTATTTTGAAATATTACTGCTTTTTGGTAATGCACCTGGTCACCAGAGAGCTCTGATGGAGATGTATGGTGAGAATAACATTGTGTTCAAGTGTTCTAACACAACATCTTCACTGTATCCCTTTTGGATAAGCAAGGAAAGTGGTTTCTTGGGGTGGAATCTACTCCAGGAGAAGGTACTGTGAATATTGTTGATATGGCAACAAAGAATTGAGTTTTTCTATAAACTCAGTCGATAAATCAGCAGAATTTGAGGACTGATTCCACTTTTTAAAGATGTTCTATTGGTAAAATGCTATCAAACATTATCACATGCTACAGAGAAATCTTATGTGTAAAGAAGAGTCAGTCAATGGGGCAAAACTTCATTGTTCTCTTATTTTACGAAATTGCCAGAGTCACCCCATCCTTCAGCAACCACCATACTGTTTAGTCAGTAACCTACATCAAGGTAAGGTAAGGCCCTCTACCCACCAAAAGACTATAGCTCACTAAAGCCTGAGATGATGGTTAGCATTTTTAAGCAATAATTTGTTTCCCCCATGGTGCTTGCCATTGAACCCAGGACCTCATGAATGCTGGGCAAGTACTATACCACTGAGCTACATTCCCAGCCAGTAAAGTAGTCTTTTTTAAATTTTTTATTTTTATACACTGCATTTTGAGTCATTGTACCCAAATGGGGTGCAACTTTTCGCTTCTATGGTTGTGCACGATGTAGATTCATAACATTCATGTAATCAAACATGTACACAAAGTACCACAGCCACATCAGTATTTATAGCAGCTCAATTCACAATAGCTAGATTGTGGAACCAACCTAGATGCCCTTCAACAGAAGAATGGATAAAGAAACTGTGGTATATATACACAGTGGAATATTATTCAACCATAAAGAATAATAATATGGCATTTGCAGTTAAATGGATTGAATTGGAGAGTATCATGCTAACTGAAATAAGCCAATCCCAAAAGGCTGAATGTTTTCCCTGATAAGTATTTTTCTTTTTTTCTTTTTTTCTTTTTTTTTTCACAGTACTGGGGATTGAACCCAGGGTCTTGTGCTTGCAAAGCAAGCACTCTACCTACTGAGCTATACCCCCGGCCCGATAAGTATTTTCAAATAAAGTCCATACATACTTTATTAGACATAAATTTTTTTTTTAATATTTTTATTAGTTGGTGATGGACCTTTATTTTTTGTATTTACTTATATGTGGTACTGAGAATTGAATCCAGTGTCTCACACATGCTAGGCCAGTGCTCTACCACTGAGCTACAACCCCAGCCCGACATAATGGTATTACACATTTAATAGCTTATAGTGGGGCTGGAGTTGTGGCTCAGTGGTAGAGTGCTTGTATAGCATGTGTGAGGCACTGGGTTCAATTCTCAGCACCACATATAAATAAATGAATAAAATAAAGGTCTATTAACATCTAAAAATAAAAAAAAATAGCTTATAGTATGGTGTAATCATAACCTCTGCATGTGCTGGGAAAAGGAAAACTTTGTGACTCACTTTATTGTGGTGATCTGGAATGTAGCCTGTAATATATACAGTGCATGCTTGGGTAAGGTGGGGAGGAGATACATCAGTGACTTGATAACTGACTCGGTTATGAAAAGGAGGTTCTATAGAGTTGGCATGAGATTGGAAGGATCAAAGGACCTTATGGGTTCTTTTTAGTAATGTAGGTGAGAGTTGCAATATAAAAAGCATTTTAGGAGTTTAAGTGGATGGTAAAGATGCAGAATCTAGAATGACTTCCACGTGTTTGTATTTGGGTGAGTAGATATTGAGAAGGCAGAGAATGCTGGTTTGGGATCAGATGTCTAGGGAGAAGAAATTGAAGCACGTATTGAAATCATGGTGAATTTATATTTTGTCCTGGCACCAAAGTGGGAAAAGGAAAGACACAGTTGCTGATGTGAAAGATGAGATATATGAGGTTAAGGGAAAATACTGGGACATATTGCAGAAACTGGAATTCTGAGGTAATATAATGGAAAAGAAGGAAGGTAGCTCTACAAAATTATGACTGAATTGTCAGGAGAAATATAAGAGGGTATGAAGCTAAACAAGGAGGAGGATTTCAAAAATGACAGAGGGTCCATTTAGGCTCCTTCAAGGTACTTCAGTTTCATGTAGATAAATAAATGACAAGGACAGGAACCAGATAAAGTGAATTGGAGAATAAATAAATATTTATTTATTTATTTTTGCCATGCTGGGAATTGAACCCAGGGCCATGTGCAAGCAAGGCAAGCACTCTACCAACTGAGCTATATCACCAGCCCCAATAAAATGTTTTTGGTTGTTTATTTTTGTGGTATGGGAGTGTAACCCAGGGCCTCGTATACCCTGGGCAAGTACTCTACCTGTAAGCTACATTCCCAACCTGAGAATAAAATATTTAGTGGTAAAGTCACAAAGTAGTTTTGAAATCTCTGAAGCAAAGAAGTAATGCAGCAACTCGACAGGGATTTGCATAGGTAAAGTATTGAAAATGAAAAAGTACTATAGATGATGCCTTAACATTTTTGCAAAACTAGAAAAGATTGAAGATGTGGAACATAAGTACATACTAACGAGAGAGAAGGGAGGACACATTTGAAAGAATTTACCTAAGAATGAAGAGGTAGGCCTTTTCATAGGTATAAAAATTCTAGAAATTTGGAAATCAAGGGAATTCCTTCTTACTGGCTCAATGAACCAGACCCAGTTCTCGAAGCAAAATGTTTGTATAGTAGAAGGCAGGAAGAATGGATTACAAACTTATGGTAACTATTCAGGCAGGGCCTGAGCGAAAAGGCAGGTTAAAGGATTAATGAGTAGCTTTGAGATCCTAACTGAGATTGCTCAAAGTGAATGCATATTTGTATTGTCCCCCTCTCCCCATCAGACTGAGCAACTTGGGAATAATCAAACACAGAATGTAGAATTGTATAATAGGTATGTTATACAATAATAGCATTGTAGCATGGGATTTTTGTGAGACAAGTGCTACAAAACAAGGATGCAGAGAGCTTGAGAAAGCACATGAATAGTACTCCCTTGAGGTTTTTGTGTATGGGATGGCTCAAGGGAAGGAAGTATAGCTAGAAAGGGTTAGGGTTAGAGACAAAAATGAGTGAAAGGGTTAGAGGTCTCAGGTCAAGTACAATAGTGGACATGAACCTAATTAAAATATTTGCATTTAAAATTGAAATATGTGTATGTTACAAATAGTCCCTCTTTGTTGTTGTTGTTTTTTTTTTTTTTTTTTTGCCGTGCTGGGGATTGAACCCAGGGCCTTGTGCTTACAAGGTAAGCACACTACCAACTGAGCTATATTCCCGGCCCATACAAATGGTCCTTTTTCTAGATAAAATATTTTCTATTTTTATGAGTAATGATTTTGACTGATTTTGCTATAATAATCATGAATCCATGTCTACAGTAGAGTTGGTCTTTAGTGTTAAAATATTTTTAGTATATTATCGATCAACTCTTACTAGTTTTACTGCAAGCAATCCATTACACCTGTAATTCTTACTTGCTATCTTGATTTATTTCCAAAAGTGAGTTGTGTTTTTTTTCTCTGAATAGCTAGCTGGTTGATTTGAACTGAATTTTAACTGCCCTCTCAACTCAATAGGGAAGAGTTCTCATGTGTAGTCTTGGGTTCTCAGTCAACCTTTACCTTGACTATGCACTATTATGTTTCAGTTGTAAAAGCAATAATAATGTTTTTAAAACCAGCAAAAAAGAAATGCATAAATTCTCAGGAGTGGGTTTGCTAAGTAAAGAGATTTATACATTATTTTTTGTCACTATTTATATCAATACTTTCATAAAGTATTATTATTGATTATCATTGGTAAATAATATGAATTTTTCACATGTTTATCACACTGGCCAGCAAGTTTGCAAATCATAGATTATTGATAAAAAGACCCAAACTTGGGCTGGGGATATAGCTCAGTTGGTAGAGTGCTTGCCTTGGAAGCACAAGGCCCTGGGTTCAATCCCCAGCACCACCAGAAAAAAACAAAAACCCAAACTTCCTTTTTTTATTAAAAAGATTGGATTGGCATATTTTGAATGCTTTCTTGTTTTTATTTGTATTCATATAGTTAACACTAAAGTCTACATAGTGGGAAAGCAACTCTTCAATGGTTCTTCTATTCTTCTGTTTGATCTTTCCTTCAGTTTCTTTCCTTCCTTCACTGTTACAATCAGTACCAACTGCTACATGTTTGCATTTCCTTTCCGATTTGCCATTTTTAACCTTTATTCTACTGTAATATTTACTTAGTAATACTGATTCTTATTTGGATCTATTCTGTCAGGAGAATTAATACCAGAATTTATCACAGTGCATTATAGTTCACTAAGATTCCTGTTTATGGAAAATAACCCCAAGGGGAAAACATCAGATATCAGTCTCCATTCAAAAATAATAGTATGTGCCCACTATATGTATAATTATAATGTACCAATAACATTTTTAAAATATTAACAAAGTTACAACCTTAGGGAAAAAAAGTGAGTTATAGCATCATTGCATGATACTTTGGTTCCCATATTGCATCAAAAGTAGTCGCTTTATTTTTACAAATGATTTTTTTTAGGGTCAGCATTTTCAAAAGCTGGGCTTTTTTTTTTTGAAATGAAGAATTGTTCACTAAAGTTAAAAGTTTGAGGATGTAGCCGGGCATGGTGGCACACGCCTGTAATCCCAGAGACTTGGGAGGCTGAGGCAGGAGGATTGCGAGTTCAAAGCCAGCCTCAGCAATTTAGTGAGGCCCTAAGCAACTCAGTGAGAACCTGTCTCTAAATAAAATACAAAATAGGGCCTGGGATGTGACTCAGTGATGGAATGCCCCTGGGTTCAGTTCCCAGTACCAAAAAAAAAAAAAGTTTGAGTATGTTATTCTGATAAGTTGATTGTTCAAGAAAGATCATCTAGAAATTTTTATAGTATTTTGACTCATAGTCATAAACTGACATGTTTTTGCTATGGAATTAATCTGTGTCCTGCTTATTAAATAAGTTAATTGAATTTTTGTAATTCAGGCAGAAAAACAAGTAGAAACTGAGGAGGCAGGAGTAGTGACAACAGCATCAGCATCTGTTAATCTAAAAGTGAGTCCTAAAAGAGGACGACCTGCAGGTAGGATTGTTAATGTTTAAATATTTGTTTGGCTTGTGATTAATATTCCAATCCATTAAAGTGTTTTTGCCTCAAGTGTTTTGGAATGAAGTAAATAGGCATTTGATGACAGCTATGCATTGCTTAATGACTGGTACACATATGGTCTGAGAAATGCATCATTAGGCTGTTTCATTGTTGTTCAAACATCATATAGGGTATTAAGACAAACTAAGAAGGCTTTGACATTAGTAGGCCATAAAATCTTATGGGACCAGTATATATATGCAGTTTGTCTTTGACAGAAATGTCATTATGTAATGTTTAACTCTATAGGCAACATCACAGTTTTGAAAAAGAAAAATGGCTTCAGCTCTGTGACAGAATATTTAAGTTTGAAATAATTGTGGGTTTTTTTTGTTTTTGTTTTTTGTTGTTGTTTTTAATCCCATTAAAGTTTCCCCAGATTCTGGCAAATGACACGAGTGGGATTAAAATCACCATGAATAATGGGCTTATTTTATCTCTCATTTATGAGACATAAACTTTTCTAAATAGAGCCATATTCAAAAACCGAAAGCCGCATTTGATTAACAGCTGTTAACATTTTTACTGCATTCATTTTTATGAAGATATTTATAATATGCAGCTTTCTTCAGTATTAATATTTTCTTAATTTCCAATATGGAAATCTCTTGAAAAGGACTTTCCTAATACAAAGTATGCCAAAGAAAATTAACAAACATAGTGTTTTTCTACTTCATAATAGGATTCTTACTGAAAAAGGGTGAAGATATGTATAATGACCAGGACAAAAAAAGAATTTGAGAATTTATTTACATATTTTGGAATTGAGTAGTGTTGTAATGGGTCAAATTAATGGTGTTAGAAAACTCAGTGAATTTTGACATAAGCTTTCCAAAGATGTGTGTGTTTGTAAATGTACATATAATACTCCGACATGTATAGAAACATAGACTATGTGGTACCTTTAAAGTTAAATTTTGTGACATTATTGTTAAATAAAAAATGTTTCAAGCCCTCTGAAGCATATGAAGAACAAATTGAAAATTATTGTTGATCTTTACATTTTTTGACTTTTCATTAGATCTTTGATTTTTAAAACTTACAAATAATTGTTATATGTAATAAATTGATACTTCTTGGTGTATATCATTTGTAATCTTTATATATGAGATTTGAATTTTAAAGGGAATATGGTAGTTAATGGTTTTTTTTCCACATGAATATTAGCTACAGAGGTCAAGATTCCAAAGCCAAGAGGCAGACCCAAAATGGTAAAACAGCCCTGTCCTTCAGAGACTGACATGTGAGTTGATTTTTAATGTATAATTGATTATTCAATAAACGAGACCTTTGATTACAAAGGATATGTTGCTTTGCATTCCTTAAGTTTTCTCGTTTTGTAGGATGTTGCTATTCCTATTTTGATATTTCTAAAAATTATGGGGAAAACTGTAAAATATAAAAATTGGTAGGAATCAAAAATATGTGGTTATTAAATAGACTTTTTAGTATATTAAGATGTAAAGTTACTTTGGTGAAAGAGAGTAAAATCTATAAAAGGAAATTGGCAGGATAGTCTTGTTGAAGGAATTTGAGAGAATACATTTGAAGCAGTGTTCACAGGTATTTTTAGCTCTTCCAGAATAGGTGCTTTATTTTAAAATGGTGCTAAAATTATTGTAATAAAGATTTTTAAGTATTTTGGAATAACCACTTAGTTACCAAAAAAACAAAAAAGTATGTAAACATTTATTCCCCTTGCTGTCTTTCTTAATCACTCATGGATCATGGGGGTTTTTTGGTTGGTTGGTTTTTGGATTTTCTGGAAAAACTTTACCAGAAGGAATGTGTGTGTGTGTGTGTGTGTGTGTGTATATATATATATATTTTTTTTTTTTTTTTTTTTTTGTGGAACCAGGCATTGAACTCAGGGACACTCAGCCACTGAGCCACATTCCCAGCCCTATTTTGTATTTTATTTAGAGACAGGGTCTCACTGAGTTGTTAAGGGCCTCGCTAAGTTGCTGAGGCTGGCTTTGAACTCGTGATCCTCCTGGCTCAGCCTCCCAATATTTATTTATTTTTATGTAGTGCTGAGGATCAAGACCAGTGCCCCTCAGCTAGCTGTTAAAGTGCTATAAAAATAAAATGGGCACAGTGACACACTTATAGTTCCTCTGGCTGAGGATGGTGGATTACTTAAACCTGGGAGTTTTGGGTTCTCCCAGCATAGCCAAGACCTAATTTTTCCTTTTTTTTTTTAAATGGAAAAGATTACTTTGAAAAATAGTAACACATAACAATATATTGTTGTTTTGTGTACTTATTGCAATGAAAATAGATTCTAAGGATTCTTACTACTAAAACAAAAAATATGTGAGTTAAATAGATGTTTAAATGTATACATACAGTAACCCATCACGTTTTATTTTTTTTAATTTATTTTATTTTTTTACCCATCACGTTTTATACAGTATCATTTTTACTTGTCAATTAAAAAAATACAATATGGTTTAATTATTGCAGCAATATTAAGAAATTGTTTACATGGAGATAAATGAGTTTACAGTCATTATTCCTTGGGAAATCTGAAAATTTGCAAGGAAAATATTGTGAGATGCCCCTATTTTAGATGTAAAGAATCTGTGCTAATTAGGTCCCAATTTTCCTTTGGAGTATGCTTCCTAGTCCCTTTGTCTCCATGGCATTTTTTTTTTTTGGAACTGGGGATTGAACCCAGGGCACTCCACCACTGGAGCCACATTCCCAGACCTTTTTTGTATTTTTTTTAGAGACAAGGTCTCAGAGTTGCTTAGGGCCTCGCTGAGTTGCTGAAACTGGCTTTGAACTCATGATCCTCCTGCCTCAGCCTCCCAAGTGCTGGGATTATAGGCGTGCACCACCGTGCCTGGCTTCCATGGCTTTTTTGATTCCTGTGGAAATTATTTAATTTTGCCCTCCCTATTAGCTGAGCAGCTTTCTCAGCTGACTTTCAGACCATTGGGATTCAGGAGCCTAGCATGCCTTTTTAGATCACATTTTCTCTTGATACCATTTGATGTCATTTTTGGTAATACATACTCGTGTATTTAATTCTTTCTTTTTTTAGAACCAGGGATTGAACTCAGGGATACTCAGCCACTGAGCCACATCCCCAGCCCTATTTTGTATTTTATTTAGAGACAGGGTCTCACTGAGTTGCTTAGGGCCTCGCTAAGTTGCTGAGGCTGGCTTTGAACTCGCGATTCTCCTGACTCAGCCTCCCAAGTCGCTTGGATTACATGCGTGCGCCATACTTGTGTATTTAATTCTAATCAGCTTCAGTGGTCTCACTCATAAGACTTCCCATATATTCTTATCTTTTCATAATTAATTGTAGGCATATTGGTTCATAGGTTTTCCTGAGAAACCAACTCCCAGGAATCATGTATCCATCTGAAGAATTGAGGCAGCCCAATTTGAATTCTTAAGGCTGGCAGCTATGCCTTTTATGAGATCTTTGACCCCATGTTGTGTAAATTTGAAAATCCCATGTCCTTACTTCAAACTGAGGCTGTTCCTTTTTTTTTAAAACTCAGTTTTTTGAACACCATATCAACTTTATCTTGGTAATAATCAATTCAGGCTACCTTGAAACCCCTTTACCTCAAACCACAAGTTCATTGAGTATATTTTCTTCTTTAAACTTGTCACAGTTTTACCCATGGTTTATATTAGGTAAAAAGTAGACTAGGGTTCATTGGAGGTTGGGTCAGGGGAAAGGAAGGAGGGCTAAGGTCGAATAGGACATAAAATGTAGCTTATGGTAGAGTCTTTGCCTAACTTCAAAGAGGCCCTGGGATTGAACCCTAATACCACTTTTTAAAAAGGGGAAGTTGATATTTATGGAATGGATAATCAGCATGAAAATATGGTTGGGTAAAAGAGGAATTAGTTCTGATTTTCTGTATAGCACAGTAGGGCAGCTGTAATTTACAATAATTTAGAAAAGGGTTTGAAAGTTCCAAGGCTCTAGGTTTAAGCCCAGTGCATGATCATGCATACACACAAACATCATCTGTTGTTTTTACATGTGTATGTTGGTTTAGGATACATCACTGATAGCAGACTTGCTGGGTCAGAAGGAATTTGTATTTTTAATAGCTACTTCCTTCCAAAGCAATTTGAGGAAAGCAATCAATGTTGAGATGTTAAGAGCCACAGAAATTGTTTTTACATTTGACTTGACAGTATTCCCATTTTTAAGAAATGATTTATTCTCAAACATTTGTATTAGTGGAAATACTGAAGAAAGTTGCATGGTTTTATGTACATGCTTTTTCTTCCATTGATTGAAAAAGAAAGAAGAAAAGCCCATCTGATATTTGAAAATAAGCACACCCAATGATGATTTCTGACTTTTTTTTTTTTTTGTGGAACCAGGGATTGAACTCAGAGCCACTGAGTTCACTGAGCCACATCCCCAGCCCTATTTTGTATTTTATTTAGAGACAGGGTCTCACTGAGTTGCTTAGGGCCTCGCTAAGTTGCTGAGGCTGGCTTTGAACTCACGATTCTCCTGCTTCAGCTCCCAAGTGCTGGGATTACAGGCATGTGCCACCACGCCCAGCTCTGACAAATTTTTGAAGATGTAAAAGGTGAATTTTTTTTTCTTTCCCAACTTAGTCTCCAAGTATTCAAGGAAGCACTTATTTGGAAGGTGGTGAGAGTGGTTAGTAGCTTTAGAATGGAGATACTGGAGCCGGGTGTGGTATCACCCACCTGTTATCCCAGCAGCTCTGGAGACTGAGGCAGGAGGATCAAAGCCAGCCTCAGCAAGAGTGAGGCTCTAAGCAACTCAGTGAGACCCTGTCTCCTAAATACAATACAGGATAGGGCTGGGGATGTGGCTCAGTGGCCCTGTGCCTCTGAGTACCAAAAAAAAAAGAGAGTAGAGATACTGGGCTTATGATCATTCTGCATCGTCATTTCTCATTTATCAGCGGATGGCATTGGACAGAATGACATGAGATCTATTTGGATCTTAATCTGTGGAAATCTTAGTAAAATTCCTTGGACAATAAAAAAGGTCATAGTTTTTAAACATATAAAGTCATTCTTTATAAAGGAATTGTTCTAACTGAACATGTATGCCATAAAAGTAATTGTTAGCATCTGCATCATTTGATTGTCCTTTTAAGAACCCATTTCTACTGTTCACATTTGCATAAACATTATCCAGCAATAATTAGGTTTTTTGAATAAAGTAGTTTGAATTATTTTAGTGATATGGGAGTACTTAAGACCATAATCAGTTTAGTATTGTTTGTTATGCTTAATTGACCTTATATTTAAAAGAGTCCTTCTTTGAATTCCAAAATGACCACATTTGATTTCACTTTGGCAGTTGTTTTTCCCAGTGCGTCTACTTTTAAAAAATAATTTATTCTTACAAAGATGTAGAATATAAGCTCCCATAAATGGGATCCAGGGTATAGCTCCTAGTATGCAAAAGGCCCTGGGTTAATTTTGTAGCACCTTGAGGAAAAAATTAAACAACAAAACCCCCAGAACAAACCACCAACGACCCCAAAACACATCCTCCCTCCTCCACCAAGATCCAGGGATCTTGCTCATGTTATATACTGTTGTATCCTCAATTAAAAACAGTACCAGGGCACATAGCTAGCACTCAAGTATGTTTTTGAACAAATGAATCACATGAAAGGAAACCTTGAAAACAGGGAAAAATCACTTTCTATTAAAATCCTAAATGATACTTTAGTTTTGTGTCTTCTAATTTATATCAAAAGGATGTTGTTACAGAATTTGTTTTATGATGAGGCGGTAAAGACATTATTTTACTTAAAGATGTTTTTAGATTTACTTTGTATGGGTGTCGTGTATTTTATGCTGGGGATCGAATCCAGAGCCTTGCACATACAAGACTCTTACCACTGAGCTACATTCCCAGCTACTAGATTGACTTTTAAGTAGCAGTATTGCTTTTTTTTTTTTTTAAAGATAGGATCATGTTCATTGGTGCAGGCTGGACTTGAATTTGTGTCCTCTTGCTTCAGCCTCCCCAGTAGCTGGGATTACAGGCGTGTACTTAGCTCATTTTTTTTTTAATCTAAAATACTTTGGTGACTAAAAGAGTACAGATGAATGACAAGTAATGTTACATAAAAGCTCATTATTGCACTTTGTAAAATAGGATTACCGAAGAAGACAAAAGTAAGAAAAAAGGACAAGAGGAAAAACAACCCAAAAAGCAGCTTAAAAAGGATGAAGAGGGCCAGAAGGAAGACGATAAACCAAGAAAAGAGCCTGACAAAAAAGAGGGAAAGAAAGAAGTTGAATCAAAAAGGAAAAATTTAGCTAAAACAGGGGTTACATCAACCTCTGATTCTGAAGAAGAAGGAGATGATCAAGAAGGTGAAAAGGTAGAAAGTTTATATATCATGTATTCTGTTTTTAAGCTTTTTATAGTTTCTAAACTGCACCCTAGTAAGTATTCAATATTTTTTGAAAGTTAACCTGGATTCTTATATTTCTGAATACACTTCACTAGCTACATAACAAGTACATTTGAAACTTAATTTTCTATTCTGTATTATCTTCCCTTCTCACAATCATAATCTGGAATTTGTGCACTTCCAATAAGTCCACCTAGGAAAATAAGCAAAGGTAGGAAATAAGCCAAAGTTGGCTGTGACCATTGAAGACAAATGTAAAAATAAGGTTGCTTTATATACAGATTTTTATTTACCAATGGAATTCTTCATGCCTATTTATTGTACATTCAGTCATTGATATGTAACTTTATTTGAATGACATTAAATCTTGTTTGGGAAACTTATCAAAGCTATGTGCCCTTTTGTGTTGAAAAACAAATTTGTGAATAGCCTTAGAGATGTACACGTTGAGGTCACATAGATGTTTTATCTCACATTTTAATATTTCAAAGCCAAAAATTTTAAATGAAATAGGCCGAGTAGTGTGCTTTTCAGTATTCACATAAAATCACTCTGTAGAAGCAAACTGCTTGACATACTTCATTTTAATCAAGTTATCACTCCACAGCAGGGCAGGAAGAAGACTATTACATTCACAATCATAAAGGAAAGTGAAGTTTACAGAGCAGAGATTTGTATAATTGTTTTTTTTTTAAATTAATAATTCAAATGTGTCTTTCAAAACTAGTTATTTTTTTCCAAAGATTGTTACTACAGCCAGTCACTGACTTGATAGCTAATTAAATCCATCCTGATTCTCAAACAGAAGAGAAAGGGTGGAAGAAACTTTCAGACTGCTCACAGGAGGAATATGATGAAAGGCCAGCATGAGAAAGAAGCGGCAGATCGAAAACGCAAGCAAGAGGAACAAATGGAAACTGAGCAGTAAGTATTTTTTTATTCTAAATTTTGGGTTCTTTCTTAAAGCTAGCATGAATTTTTAAATAATAGACCTCATTTTCCAGATTTTATGAAGCCTTTCAAAGTGAAAAATTTCCCATATGTTAGAAAAATCTTCCTTACATGATGAAGATGATATTTCAGGCTTCATTTTTTTCTGAGTGAAGGATGAGATTCATGGAGGCAGTCATCCTGTGAAGAATTTTTCAGTTTAAACTCAAAATGCAGATAGGTTTTAACTGTTGGTTTTGCAGAAAATTGTACTCATCCTCTCGTTTGTGTGATATATTAAATACAGAAAGAGTGGTGATAATATATTGGTGGAGAAAGATTGCAGGATATATTCTAGTTACACCACCAGCAGGCCTACCCCTAAAGACCAGCAGAAATAACAGAAGCACAGTTGGAAACCCAGGAAGCCAGTAGAAGTAAATCCAGAGGCTAACAGGGTTTACATTGAATGTGTGCAATATAAATCAAGTTGAAATCTGTTTTCCCTTAAGTTTTGATACTTGGAGATGGTATATAGTTACCATGGGGAATTTCTTTCCTCTTTATTGTATAAAATAAGTTTATTAATAGAAAGAAAAATAATAGCAATGATAATGATTGTTAGACTTCATGTCTTTGTTTTCCTGGTTATCTTTAGACTGTCACTTCTGAATTCTTTCTCTGAAATACTTTTCTTTCCTTGTGAAATGTCTTACACTCTGACAAAACTTTTTTTTTTCTTTTTTAATTTATATTGAGGAGGTAATTTTATAAACATATTCTAGGTCAGTAAAGACAAAGTTAATGAGTAGTAAAACTCTAAACATTCTTGAATAATTGTTTTTCTTTATATAATATTCATAAGCCTCAAGTCCGTATAAATACAGCATTTGCCTCTGATTTCTTAGTTATTTGGAGGCCATATAAGCAGCTTTAACCTCTTGAGGGAGTACTTTAAAAAGTGATCTAAAGTTCAGAAATGTTACTCCCATCGTTGACTTTGACCACTTCTGTAAATACTCTTTTTTGTTACCTATCCTTCTCTATCTTTTCACTGAAAAGTTGGACTGTTTGTTGCTTTTAACTTCATTGTGCTCCCAGAATTAGCATACAGAATTAGTTGTTGCTTAGTAAATCTCGCCCAGCCCTTCTTCAGTATCTCAAAGTTATCTTTTTGTGTATTTCAGTTTCTTTTGAATGTCCTCCAATGTAATTTTCTCAAATTCTAATATTTGTGTTTTCTTTCCTTCTCCTGTTATTACAAAACTTTGTACTTGGACAGTTTTGCTCTGTAAAGCATTTCAGATGCAACTTGTGTGAAATGCATTATGCAAAATAAAGTTTATTGTATTGTATTCCCAGCCAAACAACATGTAATCTACAGTAATAAAAAATATATCTCATTTTGGGCTCAAAGCATTAATCCAGTTACTGAAAAGAGAATACAAGTGGAGCAAACAAGAGATGAAGATCTTGAGACAGACTCATTGGACTGAATTTCCCCCTCCCCCCCTTGATGGAAGAATGTTCCAGATTCTAAATTGAGGACTTCATTATTAATGGCATTATTACTGTGTTATGATTGTTAAACAAAATTTCCTGTAAGGTACACACTACATACTAAGGTCTGCCATCATTCCTGTTAAGTTTTTTACCAAGCTTAAAATGAAGCTTTGTGTTTGAAAGTTATAACAAGCCTAGATGAAGATGGTGGTTGTACATTATTTCATTTAGAAAATATAAAAATTCATTTTGTTTTGAAGCTAGGTATTAACTGGAATAGCTATACACCCCTGAGAATGGGGCAGTTGTGCCCTTCCCTTGACATTCCTTGTTGTTTAATTCTTTAGAATCTTAATGATTGTTTTTTTTTTTTTAATCCTGAGAGATAAACAGTAGACTTGTTAAGAAAAAAATGAAACTGTAACCAAAATTTTAAAATAAAGTTTTTTTAAAAAAAAAACCTGATTTTTAGATATTTTTTGTTCTTGTCTATTTTAATTGGTTTATAGTATGGCCTGAACTCCAAGCCAAGGTACTAGAAATTAAGATTTCAATTTTAAACGGTTATTTTTGTGATTCATAGTAAAACGGTACCTTTTCATTTGAAATGGTATATAAATGTTAGTGGATGTCATTTAATTTAATATTGGCTTCCCTTTCCCCAATTTTTAAAAAATTTCATAGGTCTCTTAAATAGAATTTTAATCTTGATGCTTACTTCAAAATCTCTTAAATTACCTGCACTTTGGAGATGTGGGGAATAATTAAATTGGTCTGTTTTGTTTTTGTAGTGCTGGGGATCAAACCCAGAGAGCCTCACGTAGGCAGTTGCTCTGCCATTGAGCCCCAGCTCTAAAGCGGTCTGTTTAAATGTGGTTCTTTTTAAAGTAATTGTGATGTAGAATCCATTAAACATTGATAGTATTCTCTTCCCATTGTGGATTGTTTGATCTGAAAGTGGGCTTTTAACGTATTTCTTGTTGGAAAGAAAATTTCACTGTGACAGTTCCAAAATCATTTTGTAATATCATTAGAAAAAAATTGTTAGATTTAATTTAGCATATTGAATTTTGCTTATATTTGTACTAATTCTGTGGAACTGTGGTTCTAAACACTAATGAATTCTTTGTGGTCTAAGCTGTCAATTTATTATTATAAGGAATTTTTAAATTTTATGTAAATAAAATACATAAGGGATTGTGGGCATTTGGTAATCATAGTCACAAAGTTCCAATGTTTTGAAATATTTGTGTTAACATTTGATAGGCAGAATAAAGATGAAGGAAAGAAGCCAGAAGTTAAGAAAGTGGAGAAGAAGCGAGGTTAGTTATTTCACTTTCTAAGATGTATAAAAGCATACATAGAAAATTTGTAGACAATTTTTTGTGATTGGTTTTGTAATCAGCCTCATTCTTTTTTTTTTTTTTTTTCAATTTTTTTTTAGATGTTGATAGACCTTTATTTTATTCATTTATATGTGGTGCTGAGAATTGAACCCAGTGCCTCACACATGCTAGGCAAGCGCTCTACCAGTGAGCCACAATCCCAGCCCCAGTCTCATTTTCTTACGTTCTACAAAAACATTCTAGATTCCTGATGAATTCCATATAAATTACATTTTACTTTAAGCACAACCAGATGAACTTGTTAAAGAGTGATCTTTATATTTTAATGCTTGTCATTTGATATCAGATTTTTCTAACTCCGACAAAAGCTAACACATTCCCATTATTGTCAAATTGCTTAATTAGGTTTAAGTGTGCAAGGTAAGGCAGGTGTTTTAAGGATTGGTGTGTAGAATTCATTGGATACAGACAATGGCAAATTTTTGTGTTTGTATACTATTTGTTGCTTTTCTAAACTGTATACACTAAAAATTGCAGGTAACCTCTTAAACTATTGTTCGTCTATGAAGAGTTTCTTAGTAAAGAATGTATTTTTAAGAAGCCACCATTTCTTTCCATTATAAAGCAGACTATACAAAAATATTGGTTTTGGAAAAACTATTCACTGTTTTTCACATATTTTAATTTATAGAAACATCAATGGATTCTCGACTTCAAAGGATACATGCTGAAATAAAAAATTCTCTCAAAATTGATAATCTTGTAAGTGTTTAACTTCATTTAAAAATATAATACTGCTTTTATAGCTTCATTTTTTTCTCATTGAATTAATTTAAGATAAAAGGGACAATCAATCACTGATTGTTTTATACTGCCTTGACTTTAAAAAATTCTTCAGAAATAGATTATATATGCTGTGATAATTAACAATTACTATTTTGTCATGAAGGATGTGAACAGATGCATTGAGGCCTTGGATGAACTTGCTTCACTTCAGGTCACAATGCAACAAGCTCAGAAACACACAGAGATGATTACAACCCTGAAAAAAGTAAGTGATTTCAAGCCATGCAGGTTTTTAACATTTTCACATTACTTCATTAAAAAACAAAGAGTAAGTAAACAAACAATTAGGGAAACAATTACAAATATATATCTTTTTCTCAGATACGACGATTCAAAGTTAGTCAAGTTATCATGGAAAAGTCTACAATGTTGTATAACAAGTTTAAGAACATGTTTTTGGTTGGTGAAGGAGATTCTGTCATCACACAAGTGTTAAATAAATCTCTTGCTGAACAAAGACAGCATGAGGAAGCGAATAAAACCAAAGATCAAGGGAAGAAAGGGCCAAACAAAAAGCTAGAAAAGGAACAAACAGGTATGTATAATAAATCTGAGGCCAGTTTTTTAAAAAAACCATTTGACAGGATTGCCTTTTAAAAATGGTTTGCCAAGCCAGGCGCGGTGGCGCACGCCTGTAATCCAAGCGACTTGGGAGGCTGAGTCAGGAGGATCACGAGTTCAAAGCTAGCCTCAGCAACTTAGTGAGGCCCTAAGCAACTCAGTGAGACCCTGTCTCTAAATAAAATACAAAATAGGACTGGGGATGTGACTCAGTGGCCGAAGTGTCCCTGAGTTCAATCCCTGGTTCAAAAAAAAAATGGTTTGCCAATCTGGGAATGTAGCTCAGTATAGAGCACTCGCCTTTGCTTGAGACCTGGGATCCAGTCCCCAGCACGGAATTGGTTGAGGGGGTATAAAAATGGCTTTGCTACATAGGCAAAAAATACACCTTCACAGTCTGTAAATAAGCTGGAAGTGGCTACTGAAGATGTTTTTTATCAATAATGATGCTTCATTGTACATTCATTGGCCTTGGAATAACCCAAATGGTTCTAAATCAGGGTGACTGTGATAACATGGACAGTGGAGATATTAACACTGCAGAGGACATGGTAAAAATGTGTGATGGACTTGTCAAAGCACTCAAGCATCATACCTTCAGAACAAGAAATCATGTCAGTTTATACAGTCGGAGTTCTAACAAAAACCATAGTTAAAGAGGAAGTGACTGGAGGAATATTTTTAAAACCATTCAGAAGACTGCCTCCTTATTCCTGGAGGACTCATCTTCCTAGTCCAACTTCTTTTGTTTCTCACCCACAGAAAACAAAACCAAAACCAATCCCCAGCGTTCAGTGACCTTTTAATTAAAACAGCATCACACTAACGCAAGCATGGTGGTACAGGCCTGTGATCCCAGCACCCTGGGAAGCTAAGACAGAAGAATCCCAATCAGACCAGCCTCAGTAACTTAGCAAGGACCTAAGAAACTTAGTGAGACCTGTCTCAAAATAAATAAGGGCTGAGGGATGTGATTGAGTGGTTAAGTGCTCCTGGGTTCAATCCCTAGTACCCAAAACAAAACAAACCAAACAGCACCATAGGTGAAGACTGAAAGTTAATGTATTTACAGCTGATATCTGTGTATTGATGTTACTGTGCTTAGTCATGCTGAGCACATTTTTTCCAATGTATTAATGGTATATATATATATATATTTTTTTTTTTATGTTTAAGTACTTATGTGTGAATAAGAAAATGATTGCTTATAGATAACCTGTAAATGCAGTCAAGAAAGTTAGTCATGCCAAATCACCACAGATATCCACGTGGGTGGCTGAGGTATTGACGTACTTTTGCTCTTCGGTGGTTTAAGTGTATACAAAAACTGTCTTGTGCAAAATGATAAAAAATACTATGTAAAATTACCTTTAGGCCAAGTGTATAGGTGTTTATAAAATGTAATTCATGTTTAGATTTGGGTCCCATCCCCAGGATGTATCATATATATGAAAGTATTCCAAAATCCAAGCATTGTGGATTAGGAGATATTCAATGTACATGATTATTATAATTTTGTACCCCATGCTACTCCTAACCATTATTTTAAAGCAAATTCAAGATATGCCATTTTACCCATAATAATTCAGAATTTATCTCTGAATAAGTCTATAAACAATTGTAGAACCATTTAGCACCCTCAATTCCATGAAAATGAACATCTTGATTGCATCTGTTTAAGGTAAAAAACATTTCAAAAGCACTTGGGTATTTTTTGTTTGTTTCTGACTCATTAGGGAATGATGTTTCTTTACAGACTGACATTTACAGGAAAGCCCTATGGTTTACTTTAATATCAGACACAGTCTTAATTAGGAAATACTACTTTGTACACTTTTTCATATAAAATTTGATTCACACTTTAAGAACTGGAATAAGTCATAATGATAGAGTTGTACCACCTAGTAATCTTAATAGTAACAAATAGAAAAAAATCATATTAGCAATCCAATTATTCCTTTACACATAAATACATGTAGTACTTGTTTCTTTCTGGGCCTTAGGACTGGTGATGTTACTTGATACTAAAGTTTTTTCCTGTTTTTTGAAATGGCATCAAACCCCTATCCTAAAATTCATGGGAATGCTAAATCACAATGTAGTCTAAAATAAAAGACTTAAGTATTAGAAACTTAAGGGCCATGTTTTATTTTTTTATTTTGAATCTTTGGATTTAAGTATTTTGTATGCTGTAACCAAGTTTTTCCATTGGAATCCTTTTAAAGGTTCAAAGACTCTAAATGGAGGATCTGATGCTCAAGACAGTAATCAGCCACAGCATAATGGAGATAGCAACGAAGAAAGCAAAGACAACCATGAGGCCAGCAGTAAGAAAAAGTGAGGACATGTTTTAATGGGTCTGTGTGTGTTTCGAGGTGGGATTTTGCTGTATAGTTCTGGCTGGTTTTGAATTCCTGGGCTCAAGTGATCCTCCTGATGTCTCCTGAGTAGCTGGGACTACAGGTGTGCAGAGTAGTGCCGGGATGTTTTTTTGTTATTCAACTTTTTAATCACAGTACTGTTCCAAGGTGATTTATATAAGGGGTCATACCCCTCCTACCTCCCCAGTACTGAGGGTAGATCCTAGGGTCTCATGCATGCCTAGGTAAGCACTCTACACTAAGCTATACTGCCAGCAGAGGTTAAAAGTTTGATCATTCAATACCTGAATTCAGTAAGGAAATTGTAAACTGTCAAGAGGTGTCTCGGGGTATAGCTCAGTGGTAGAGTACATGCTAAAGCCACGGTTTCAACTCCCCAGCACCAAAGACCCAAAGAAGTTTGTGTTCAACTAATTTGCTACTGTATTCAAGAAAATGGGGCAAGGTGGGAATTCCACAAAAACCGTTTTCCCCCGGACTGTCTACACAGTTTTTTGTTGTTTTATTTTGGGGGTACAGTGTTAGGGATTGAACCCAGTGCTTTGTGCCTCCTAGGCAAGTGCTTTACCAATACAGTGTTAAAGTCTTGCTTTCATACTTCTATGAAATGTCATCTTTTCACAATTAGATATACAAGCATAGATTATTTTATACTATAATCCCACCCTAATTAACTAGCTATGCAGCTGTCGTTGTGTACATTTTTGTTTGTTGGAAGGATGTGGAATGAAGCATCCCTTCAAATTCTGGAAATTAAGAGAAATCTTGTCTATGTATATATGTATATAATCTTAATGAAAGGGGAGGGATAAAGATTTCTAATATGTTGGCATCACAATAGATCATGTTCTTTAAAAAGAGGGTCCAGTTTAAAGCTAGAAAAGGCCTCTTTTATGGTGTTTCCCAGAGTTTTTGTGCTTGATCTTCATATTACTTTAGGAAGAAGATATAACGGTAAATTTTTGAAAAAATGGTGTGTCTTAACAGGTTTTTTCTTTTTATCTTTTGGTGGTATAAAAAATGTAATGCACATTTAATGGCTTCCTTTTTCCTTAGGAGAAAACCCTAATTCCAGTTGTCACACCTGTTTTTCCCCCTTTTTCTTTAGGCCATCTGGTGAAGAGAGAGAGACTGAGATATCTCTGAAGGATTCTACACTAGATAACTAGGTTGACATACCTGGAATATAAAGAACATTTGAAAGTTTGTAATGGTTTTCTTTTGAAATATTTAGATTGCTGAAAGTTTTAAATTTTTATAAGCATAGGTTTTGATGTCTACAACTTGTTTTGAGGGAGATAATCCCTTTATCTTTGTTTAAAAGTAATTAAACATTGCTATTGTACTTGTGCAGTATTAACAGCTACATTATACAGTAAATGTTGGGGGGTAATCCACTTAGAAATGTTAAACTGCTTTTCCAGAAATGGTTGTAGCATATTTTCAATTAGTGTGTGTATGTTAATGTGTAATTGGTAGTAAAACAGTTACATTTTTTAAATTGCTACTTGTATAAATCCTTTTTTCCCAAATACTGTGGGTTTTGTGCATAGTTTTTACAAATCTTGGACTTAACAGAATGTCTTTTCACTGTTTGTGGGTTTTGTAGAAGTTGAGCATTTTTATGGTTGATAAAATGTTACTTCTATACAAGTACTCACTCCTTTTTATCAAAAGTTAATTTTAAACTCAGTCTACATTGTGCTCCATTATCCTGCTTTTTTCTAAGTGTCGTCTCTATTCCTTTTTATCCAGTCGACTTCAAGCTGATAGTTCTACAAGGTTCAACTTACTTTAACTTTTGAAAATAATTTAGTTTTGTGGCTGGGAATTCAGTGAAGGCACATAACTCCTGCAGAGAACAGACTGGGTACATGTAAGAATGAGTCTGATTTTAGAGTTCAACCATCTAAGATTCTTTAAAGGCACTAGTAACTAAAACTAAAAATGTTTATTTTTGAGAAATGTTTAAGTCACATTCATTAAGGAAGTCACAAAGTAGTATTTTTTTAATTGGAAAAAAGCCAATCCATGATGCTTATGTGGTAAATATAAATAAATGCTATATAAAGAAACCTATTTGAAAATGTGGCTATATTAGAAGGGAATTTGTATTTTCATTTCTATGTCGTATATGTAACAGGGTTACAAAAAATAGAAATATTAGTTGCTCCGAGGTAGTACTTTGATAAGTCTGTATTTTGATGTATGTGGACTAAATCAGGATGAACCAATGTTAACACAAAAATTTAATGGTTTGTTAACTAAAGGATAGCATTTCTAAGATTAAAAATATTAGGTCAATTGGTGGTTTTCAATAGGTAGGTGCTTAAGTTTTGAAACTATATGAATATGGGAAAATGACTTAGTAACTAGTGTTTGTAACATGCGTGTAAGTTTTGATCTCTTGATAATTATTTTCGTCTCTACATAAAAATTCGAATTATTTGGATAATTGAATTTTTGCTTTTTAGAAGTCTTACAATGGAGCTAAGACCCACTGTTTTGAGGGAACTCTGCTATTACATTATATATACCAGTCATCTGTTTTGTCCTAACAGTTTTAACTTAGATTTATTCTAGTTAAGCCATAAGTGTCAAATGTGTAAACTTGTTTTGATTAAAGAACTTTTCTATCAAACTCTATTAGTAAATTACTTCTTTGCTGTTTTAAAAGTGTTAAAGGAAATAATTTTTTAGTTATCTTGTTATTGATGCTGTTTGGGGACATAGAGTTAACTAAATAGTAAGCACAAGATGATAAAAATAAAGGACTTTTTCCTGTGACCCAACAGATTTATAGTTTTACCAAGAAGCCACAGAATATTCAACTTCCTCTGCTTGCATAGGCTGAACTTGCTCTAACCAGTTAACCTTTGAAATTTTTTTGTCGTAGTCTGATTCATGGATAACTGTCACTCCCAGGACTCAAAAAAGTTCTTATCATCAAGGCCTTAAGGCAAATTGGCTCAATTTATTTTGCTATATTTGGTTTAAATTCCATAGCTATGAGATAATTTTCAATGATAGCTCTAGTGCCCCTTCCCAAAAAAGTATGTATAATATCTGAACAATACCTTTTATGCTGTTTGATCATTGGATAACATTTGGAATAGTCAGAATTGATTGCTGAAGTTTTTCTCAGGTGCTTGGAGAAATCTCAGCTATCCCACCTGAATCACAACCTGACTGGGAGTTTGTATGAATAATTTGATCAGAGTGTCTTAAAGCTTATAATTGCTATTGTATCTAATGAGATAAATACTTTCTTTTTTTTTTTTTTTTTAAATAAACTAAAAATGTTCCTACCCCTACCCACTTACCTGGTTAAAGATGTCAGGTCAGGATGAGGTCTGCTGTCTACTTCTGGACAAGAGCAAAGGCTGCTTTTGTAGTTCTATGAGGACTGTACTAACAAGTTTTGTTCAATTGATCAGAGTTTGAACTATTAGAAATAGTGAACACATCTCTAAACCCTTAAGAAATAAATAAGCCACTAATCCTTTTCCCCTAGTAAAACTGCAGTGCCTAATTATCCCTAAAGGAATCTGAAGCTTGAGAAAGATATTAAAAGAAATAGTTAACTGTTTTTCTGTATAGTGATATTTTGCATGCATCTTCCATTATATCAAAATTAATGACATTTTATTTGCTTTTCTCCATTGATGTATGTAATTCATGGTGCAAAGTATGGTGTGTTTAACAACTTGAAATAGGCTTAAAAGAAAGGCTGTTTTGGATTTGGTGTTTTGTTTTGTTTTTTTACTTGAGCTTGGTCGGTTGGCCACATAACTAAATTGTAGTATATCCTGGGTCCTGTCAGTTTCATTAGGAAACAATAGTTGAAACATATCTGAATCTTTGGATAAATTAATGATAAAACAAGAATTCTAGTACTGTATGCTTTAACTGATGCTTATCTACCAGAATAAATTGACTGGCATCACACATGGATTAATGCATTATGGTAATTTACTTGCTGGGATTTGCTGTTGTGAAAGTATGAAATGAAAATCAATCAAAGCAAATAGACCCTTGCATATAATGCAAGTCATACAAAAAATGCAATATTAAAAGAATTTTTACCTGTGAACTTTTAGGAAGTGGGTAAATCACTCATTTATCTTAAATCTATGATTTTCCAGCAGAATTTTCTATCTGTTCAATGTTACTGGCACCACTGGATACAGGAAAGTAAAAATTTAGGCACAATGTAAGGCAGCCATGGAGAGGCCTCTTAGTTCTCTATGCTGATCCTCTACTGATTGAATCAGTGAATGAAAACACCTCTAGACATACCAGAAACAGGTACTTGTCATTGCCAAATCAATTAACTTAATATTGTATATGTGGCATTAAGTCCATGAATCATACTTCACTGTCAATCTTTGAAACAGGCTTACAGGCTTCATCAGTTTTTGACTTATATGGTAAATGTCTTTTCTCAGCCATCCAGAGAAATGTGCAATTCAGCTGAATTTAAATATAACCTAGGAGAGAGAAAGTGAAGCTTAAATATTTAATATTTATTTTATAGCATTCTTTAAAGTGTTAAACAGTGTTAGATTTTCCAATGAATAGTTTCCAGAAAATATTCTGATCAGGAAACTAGTTTCAGTTTCAAGCTAAGTATACGGTGCCCTCCTATAATCCTAGGCAACATAGCCAAACACTACCTCAAAAAAAAAACAAACAAAAAACCCCAACTACTTTAATTCGTAGGACTACATGAATGGAGGAGCTGGATTAGAAAGTCGTATTTCCTTTTTGAGAATACTGTTATATACTATTGCTCATGAATAAGTAAGAGCAATCAATCCATTAGGTCTTGATCTTTCCCTGTCTCTATGGTAATACAAATCTATTGTTTTCTTTCAATCATAATAAATTGAAATATTTTAAACTCATAGCCTTTGTACTAAAGAGAGGCTTCATTTCAAATACTGTGAAGGTATGCATACATACTTGAATTTTTTACATTCATTGTTTATCTATCTAGGAAGTCTCACAAAGAATGTCTTGTATGCTTACTAATATCAAGATAAAAGTTAATATCACAGAGGCCACTGTAAGATTAAATTACACAATAGCTATTCTTAATCTTGTATTGTCACAAAATAATTACTCTTTGTTTTTAACTTCTCCCTAATTTTTATTACAGATATTTAAAGGATCTTTACCTTGGAAGCCTCATGGTAGAAGGTGTAGCAAATCACATTCTTCAAAACATTTTCACCGCTTGATGTATCATTGATTCTATCATTAGCAAAAAAAACTCAGGATACAGAATGAATAGGCAAGCCATGGATTGGGAGAAAAGAATCAGAATTTGTGTATGTGACAAAAGATTTATATATTCAGAATACATGAAGTACTTCTACAACAATAAGATAACCCACTTAATGAGTACAAAAGCACTAAATAAAAACTCTGGAATAAATACTAAGTGAAATAATTTAATATATTTCTAAACAATTGGACCTTTTTTAATTAAAGGTTCCAGGATCAACATAAGGATAAGCAAGGAATTCCCCCAGTTTGTTGCCTTCTGAATCATAGTGGAGCATTCGGAAGCAAACATCACAAAAGAAACATGGGTCCTCTGGTGCAAAACTGTCATTGTTCGTCACCCACCTGTAGTTTTTTAAAAAAAGAATGTCATTATAAATCAAGTGTTTCGTCCCTCAACATGCTATAACTTTATGACCTGTAGTAATATGTGAACACAACATCATTATACTGTTTAAATCAAAGGGGCATCATCTAACACTAATGCTGCTTGCTGTAAAACTTCCTTTTAAAGGTAAGTAGGGAAAACTCAATCTCAAAATGTACACCCAAAAACATACATTTGCCATGACATAACCTGTCCTCTGGGTAACTTGGGGACATGTTCCATTTCTTCTAAAAGGCAGTCTTAAACATGTAAGTGGCCGGGCGTGGTGGCGCACGCCTGTAATCCCAGCACTTGGGAGGCTGAGGCAGGAGGATTGCGAGTTCAAAGCCAGCCTCAGCAACTTAGCGAGGTCCTAAGCAACTCATTGAGACCCTGTCTCTAAATAAAATACAAAATAGGGCTGGGGATGTGGCTCAGTGGCCGAGTGTCCCTGAGTTCAATTCCTGGTTCCAAAAAATAAATAAGTGCTACAGATTAGTTTTTACAAATTTTCTATTTTAACATATATTCGCACATATTTATAGGATACAGTATAATCAACACCTATGTAATAACACTTCTCTACATGCTGGGAAGGGCTGGGGATATAGCTCAGTTGGTAGAGTGCCTGCCTCACAAGCACTAAGGCCCTGGGTTCAATCCCAGCACTGCAAAAAAAGAAAAAAAAAAAAAAATCTACATGCTGGGAAACTTCAGACTCTTCAATTATATTGAAATATGTCAAGTTGTAGACTGTAGATAAATTATTGTGCAACACATGAATTTATTGTGCCACCTATACTATTCCAATTTTATTTTAATGTGTGTGCTTCTGAAAACAATCCCTTTTTTAAACTGGTAAATTAGTACTGTTAAATTTGAAAACACAAATGTTTTAACCTAGAAATGAAGATTAAAATATTACATTCTAGGTTGTACACAAAAGGGAATGCGTGCAACATTATTCAAATGAGATTGTTTTGGGCTTGAGAATGTTAACTGTTCACAATTAGAAGTCTGCTTTTCATGGAATGTTTGTTTTTACTATCCCCTAATTTATGTTGTTTTCCTACTGACTCTTTAAAAGAATATTGTGGTTGGAAACCCAAAACAAACTTGCAAGGTACAATTTCTTTGTATTCTGAGTAGTTTCCAAACTCTTTTTACTCTGACCTACAGCAAGAAACACCTTGTAAACTAAACATGCAGAATCACATAAAGCAAAAACTTTAAGAAAAACCGTATTTTAATCTTACTGTCTATGTATACAGGAAATTTTTTACATGGTTTTTTTTTTTTTTCACTGAGAGGAAAAGCTTATTTTGTAAACTATAAGCAAAAGGTGGCATAGTTTCAAGCCTGAAGTCCAACCCACCCCTGCACTTACACATATTATATAGTTCCTTGTATAAAAAGCACTTTGCTAGAAATGCATGCTTAGCATGTGGGAGGCCCTGGGTTCAATTTTGAATACAAAATAAACTAACTGGTTTTGCAGCACTACCCTAACTAAATAGAATCCTTTATTTACAATTCAAAGTGTATAAACCCTTTGATCCAAAATTAAAAAGTGCTTAAGTATTAAAAACCAATACTTCTCAGAGGAAAAAAAAAAAAACATCACTCACCTAGCTGTATACATTTTACAAACAAAGCATTTTCTGGTCCATAGCCAGTGTTTCTTGGTAAGAAGAGGATAAAGTGTTCTATCCAGGCAGTCGTCATGATGTACAAGCCTGTTTATTAGAAAATAAATGATCAAGTGCAAATTTTCATTGATCTGTTCTTCAATATTAGAAACATAGTATATGGATTTTCCAATTTTTGCTTACAAAAGATTTAGGTTTCGTCAGGTTTGACTAAATTGTGTTCAACAAAATACTACCAGTTTGACAACAGTAGTTGGCAAAGAAGTAAACTGTCACTGCAACGCAAAGGGAGAAGGGAGGGGGTCTGTCACCCACTCCAGATAGCATTTTGGATTAAACAAGGAGTTCTTTCCCATGAGACATTCAAGTTCCCTTTATACTAAAAGGGACTAGGCACTGCAGCTGTCTTGGAGCTATTGTACACAGCATCTCTTGAATGTATTCCATCCTAATTCTGCTTAATACTTAGTACCTACCTTTTAGTGATACTAAGCAAGACCACTCAGTGATACTTTACCTAAATGAACTAGTTGTTATCACGGTCTGTTTATTGTCTCCATTAAAATTCCAAATCTCATTCTTGGTATGCCAATCAGTTTCAGGTGTCAGAACTATGAAACTTAGGTTTTAAGAAACTAATTGGGGCCGGGCGCAGTGGCACACGCCTGTAATCCAAGCAACTTGGGAGGCTGAGTCAGGAGGATCACGAGTTCAAAGCCAGCCTCAGCAAGTAGCGAGGCCCTAAGCAACTCAGTGAGACCCTGTCTCTAAATGAAATACAAAATAGGGCTGGGGATGTGGCTCAGTGGCCAAGTGTCCCTGAGTTCAATCCCTGGTTTAAAAAAAAAAACAAAAAACTAATTGGAAGTTAGTCTCAGACAAAAATCAGCTACGTGGCGTTGGGTAAATGCCTTAAAGGTTAATGGACCAATTTCATAAAGGCCTAAAATTTGATTTTTATAAGAAAGGGTACCAATATATGAAAAGTTCATCTTCAAAAAATGATTAAACCTTTGACAAGTGGTACTATGGAATGGCATTAAATGGTTAAATCAGCTTATAAAATGAAAATGATCTGTCTGAATATACCTATAAAAATTTCTCAGCAAAGCCTCATAATACAAACAATGAGTAAGATTGCCTTTCCTTAGCACTGTGATAGAGAATTTTTTTGTTGTTGTTGACCAATTCATCAAATTGTTCCCTTGAGTTTAAATGTCATGTTTTATCCTTCAGCCTTGAAATGACAATGTTCACAGCAGTATGCCCACATTATAAGGAATTTAAGGAAACTAAGACCATCATAGGATAGTGCATCATCATCCATCTTTTTCTTTTTTTGCTGGTGCTGGGGTTGAACCCAGCCAGCACACATGCTAGTAAGTGATTTACCACAGAGTCAGGATTCCTCAACCCGTTTCCATTTTGTTTTTCATGAGGCAAGCATATTCCCCCTCATTTAAAAAAAAAAAAATATTTTCTTAGATGTTGATAGACCTTTATTTTTATTCATTTATTTATATGCTGTGCTGAGAATCGAACCCGGTGCCTCACACATGCCAGGCACACGCTTTACCACTCAGCCACAACCCCAGCCCTATTACCCCTCATTTGAATGGAAGAGCAGGCAGAGTGGCTTATAAATTACCAAAGACAAATGTAAATAGTTTTAAAGGTCAAACAAACCTGAGGTTAACTCTTCTGGCTCTTGCCTCACCCACCATTATCCTTCCCTAGGGACAATGTTTTCCATTCTTAATTTTTAAAAAAATTTAGCCTCTCCACTTTTTGCTACAATTTATAAATATTTAATTCACCTAAGTCATATAATTAACTCATTGTATAACATTGTTTTCTAACTACTAAATCTCTCACGTTTCCGTATGCTTAAATTGCAACATACATATCACTAACTCAGTTTTCTATTTTCTGACTGAACAGGAACAACATATCCATCTGGGTTGAACACTAAAAGGAAGTTCCTTGGGTCTATTTTTGTCCTTAGATTGGCCTCTTCAGTCTTCCATGCATCTGACTCCAGTCTCTGGATCTATTGTATTGTATTTCACTTTTCCATTATTCTAAGAATTATCTTTATGTCTTATCTATTATGCACTGCATCCCACATCTTTATCATGGCTAACTATTTATGAAGTACTTCCTGTGGTAGCTTCCTGAGAATGATTAACAGGGATATAAAATTTTGGAGACTGATCACTAAGACTCAAAAGGAGAAGGAAGGACTTTCTAAAAGCATCAGTTCCTGTTATTGGTATAATAAAAACAGGTATATCATTGTTCCATGAAAAACTTAAAATGATCTCAGAAGGACTTACTGTTACATACTGGTCCTTCTCCTAAATGAGGAAATGAATAGCCTTAGGAGGAATAGAGATTTTAGCTATACAAAATATTTAATGAATCCCAAAATTTCACCGACTGCTTGAGCTCCTTTACAAATCCTTATCAAGGTATTTAAAACTTCACATTCTTCAACTATTAAAATTACCCCTTCTTTGGTTCTGTTTTTTTTGTTGTTTTGGTAGCAGGGATTGAACCCAGGGGTGCTTAACCATTGAGCCACATCCCCAGCCCTTTTTTACTTTATATTTTATTAGAGACAGGGTCTCCCTGAGTTGCCGAGGCTGAGTTTGAACTGTGGACCCTCCTGCTCCTGCCTCAGCCTCCCAAGTTGCTGGGTGTGTGCCACCACAACAGGCTTCCGTATTGTTTTTTTGATGCTGGGAATGGAATCCAGGGGTGCTGAATGACTGAGCTATATCCCAGCCCCTTTTACTTTTTACTTTTAGAATTTTTAAGTAGCTGAGGCTGGTCTTGTACTTGGAATCCTCCTGCCTCAGTTTCCCAAGTTGCTGGGATTTCAGGCATATGACACTGTGCCCAGCTCTAGCTCTCTTCTTTGAATTTTGGCAAAAAAACAACCAAATAAAAGGGTTGGGAGTGTAGTTCAGTGGCACAGCACTTGCCTAGGATGCACAAGGTCTCAGGTTTGATTCACCAGCACCACAGGATACGGGGGGAGAAAAAAATAGAAACCTAGGAATATCCACACAGTTGCAAAATGTATAAATCAAAGAGCCTACATGATATACAAAATCGATGAAAAACACCTACTTTATATACAAATGGAGAAACAGAATTTACAGATTTTTAAACCTATAATAAAAAGTATCTCTTATAGATTAAGATGCAAATGGATACAAGGAATTACTCACTGCATGGAAAATGAGACATTTTTACTGCTCCCAAGTCAAGCTGCAGTGATGATTCCTTTTATTTTTTAAAAAAACTAAAAAAAAACTACTTGTGCTTTTATAGTGTGAAATAAAGAGAAGGATAATTGAGTAACAAAATGTTCTAAGCGCTGCCACCTACCTTATGTCCGTAATGACAACAACATGTTCACAGTCTCCCTGGTGACAATATAAGTAAGGAAAACCCAGCTTAATATTCAGGTCATTGAAGGTGAAATCTTCCATTCTAGCAGTCTGAAACTTTCCATATCCTCTATCATGGGACTCTGACCACTCAATGATAGTTCTGAGGGGGGAAAAAGGCCACAATCTCTCACTGCTCCAAAGAAACTTTAAAGTGACAAGAAAGGAATAGTGGCTGCAAAATTTCACATCAGCTGGCTCACCCAATTAACTGGACAGATGCCACCTTGACAGGAAGATTGTATCAGTTTATACATTCTGGAATCAGAAACTGAATTTTGTTCAATCTGTGGTCTCTGAGGTCAAAATCATACTATGTCCATTCCATCTCATCCTCTCAAAACCAACCAATTTACTGGAAGCTGGGTGATGCATATCACTTCAGCTTGGAATGCAAAATATGTAACAATGCTACTCTTCACATTTTATTTTGGACAACATTTTTCACGAAAATGTTAATGTAACAAGATTAAATATTTTAAATATTTCTTAGTTTCTAATACAATAAATACAGCTATAACCCATGTAAGTAATCGCTCTTTGGGAACCTCAATTATTTACCCTATTTCAAGGAGAGCTGACGCCAAGTTTGAGAACAGATACGTCAGAATATAGATTGAAGCCAAGCACCGTGGTACACACCTGTAGTCTCAGCTAATAGGAAGGCTGAGGCAGACCACAAGTTTGAGCCTGGCCTCAGCAACTGAGCAAGACTGTCTCGAGAAGGGCTGGAGACAGAGTTTAGTGGTAGAGCACCCTGGGTTTGATTCAGTACCACAAAAAAGTGGGAAAGCAAGCATTTTATTAACTGCTCAGAAAAAAGTACAAATGTATGCTCATACTGTGAAGCCACTGATAATGGAAGTATGGTCTAATTAAAATGGTACTAGAGGTTGATTTTTATATGTTACGTACCAAAACACCATTGTATATTAATTCACCCAGGACAAACAACAGTATGTACTGAACAAGCAGAAGAAATAGTTTAAAAATAAAGACCGAAGATTAATAAAATCTTAGTGGGACCTAATTTTTTTTTTTTTTCAGGATTGAACCCAGGGCCTTATGAGCTCTGAGCTATATCCAACTGAGCTATATCCCTAGCCTGGACCTAAATTTTTTAGATAAATGTAATTTCAATAGGAAATTAACAAAATTCTTTGGCGAAGATCCTTAACAGACCAATAACAGGATTTGTGGAGCTATCATTACTTTTAGAACTAGAAATCGGAAAGACTTAAAAAGATTTTTGGAACTATACCTGCTCAAATCTCTGCATTCCGGGTATCTTTTATCATTGTAGAATGTTCCCTCAAAATAAAAGAAAGCTGATTTGTATAGGTCCTACAAGAAAACATATGGTATTGAGAGAGAAAGCCTACTCTTAATTACAGAATTGCTCTAAGCATTTAAAATTTATATAGCATAGAATCACAAATATTATAGCAACTTCATAAAACTTTAAAGGTAGACTCAGGTCATAAATTGGTCTAAAATTTAATAGGAACCTACTACATAAAAAGTACTATGTTAGATTTCAAGGCTTTTTCAGTTTTACCCTATTGCTGGAGGTGATTTTTCTTTTTTCTTTTGGTACCAGGGATTGGATTGGTACTCAACCACTGAACTACATCGATAGCCCTTTTTATTTCCGATTTTCAGACAGGGTCTAAGCTTCTTGGGGCCTCACTAAGTTGCTGAGGTTGGCTTTGAACTTGCAATCTTCTTGCCTCCACCTCCAGAGTTGCTGGGATTTCTATTCTTAAAATAATCTTGCCCTGGATACCACAGTAGTAGGCACAATCAGTCTGAACCTTTTGATAGTTAACTTTTACTCTACCAGACCTTCCATCAGTCAATCCTCACTGCTTAATAGAATCACAAAAACATCAAAGACCAAGTCCCCTCAGACTCATTAAATGGGCACCTCTGAGGTCCAGGTCATAAGTATTTTTCCAAACCTTTCTAGGAAAAATATGCAACCAGAGCTGAAAACCACTTTATCAGATTTATCCTTTACCTATACTTAGAAAAAGACCCCTGGTTGAGGAACAGAGGACCTGAGTTCTTTTCCAAGTCTATCCTTAAAATTGCCTAAGAATTCTTACAACGTAAAAAACAAATTTGAATGCATTTGTAACAATTGTGTCCCACACGGATCTCTTAATGGAATGTTTTGAAATCAAAGCATAATTCACAAAGACAAATCAGAAAAAGAAATTAGATTTTTGAGTGGTTTGTTACAATGACCTGGACAAAACCAATTATTAGTAAAATATTCATAATAATTAGCACATGCAACAGAGAAAATTAAATCCTATGTTATATACTGTTAAGTATGGTGTCAGACATAAGCAATCTTTAAATGTTTCTATCAATTGTATTCATTTTCCCACATATATTAATTTTTATTTAAAACAAACAGTTTTCTCCTGATTCTCATGTTTATCAGTGCAAAATAAAACAAAGCAATCTCAGTAAAAATGGCTTATTACAATGTTATTTTAGAAAGGTCTATTCCTCAAAATGTCCAAAGTGTTCTTAAAAGATGTCCAAATCATGAGAATGATCAACCTCAATGGCTTCCTCTGCATCCAACTTGGTTTCAGCATGTCCTTCCTGTGGCTCATCAAGAGAGGCCAGGGGGCCAGGCGCAGTGGCACATGCCTGTAATCCCAGCACTTGGGAGGCTGAGGCAGGAGGATCACAAGTTCAAAGCCAGCCTCAGCAACTTAGCGAGGCCCTAAGCAACTCAGTGAGACCCTGTCTCTAAATAAAATACAAAATAGGGCTGGGGGTGTGGCTCAGTGGTGGAGTGCCCCTGGGTTCAATCCCCAGTACCAAAAAAAAAAAGGCCAGGGCCTCATTTGTGTCACTTGCAAAACTTTCCCGTGATGTATCATTGTCTTCTTAAAAATTCAGACATTTAATAGCCTGTTTCATCTTTTTATCCAATACTTGTGTCCTCCTCTTCCTACCAGCTTTTTTATTTTCGTATTCCTTTTGATTTTTGATGTAAAAAATTAATTTGTTATTTACTGATACTAGGGGTGTTTTTCAGGAGAGTCAGAAAAACTCCACCTGGTGTTCTTTAGCTACCATTCATTATAAAAAGGCTGCCATTTTGTTTGACTTCTGCAGTTTTCAGAAGTTCAATTGCCTTTTTATTCCCAACTATTCTCACTACTTGGGCTATCAGATCTTTCTTTGGTTCCTGTAACCTGAAAGAAATTTCATCAGCCACTTTCTCTTGAGAATCTTCTTCTGTGATCTCATATCGGCCTTTATAGTTCATTTCTAGTCTGCACCTTACTCTGCCTTTGACAGGCCGTTTCTGTTTCATTTGACCCTGCCCATTTTCCTCTTCCCTTGACCCTATTTTTTTGCTGCTATGCATATATTCATCTAGTTCTTTGACTAGTTCTTTTGTACATTCTTGAGATTCCCTATTAAGTTTCTTAGCAAGCAAATAATTGTAGGTTTCAGATTGTCTGCTTTTGTCAGTAGGGCCCTCCATTCCCAAGATACCAAGTTCAGTGGTCACTGCATCTTGATTCTGTTCCTACAGCACACCACCCCATATACTGTTTAACTTCTTTCCTCCAGCAACAGGTGATTTCTCACTGTTCTGGTCAAACTGAAAAGGTTCTGGCTTGGAAGGAGGGTTAAGACACTTCTGCTGCTTACGTTTCCAAATAGAGCTATCATAATCTGAATCAGAAAAACTCTCTTCACTTGAATGCACACTTTTAACAGTCCGATAATGTGACACTGGTACACATGCTGTTGCAGTGCTCTGGAAGGACCTCACAGCACTGTCCCCATCTAGTACTTTCTGCACTTGGAGTGGCCTGTCACTGGTTGCGACCGTCATGTTGGAATCCGAGTCTGAGAGCTGCCCATCTTCCAAGCTGCTGGCTTCCAGCGGCACTGCACCTTTCAAATCATCTTACATTGGCGTCAGACACTCCTACAAGACTGGTTGTGCTGTTTCGCCTGGACAGATCACTAAATCTCACTGACGCGGTTTCCTCTTGTGCATAGAAGTAAAGCCATCACATTCCTCACAGTTATTGTGGAGATAAAAAGGTATAATGTAAGTAATGCCATGTCTGCTACAACACAAAATCTATTACTTAGTACACTTGTAAAACCCTCAAAGTGGAAAACTAGGGGTCTAAAATAAAAGTTCTTTCTGACAGAATAACTTATTTTATTTTGGAAGCAAAGTATAATGAGGGTTCACTTCATGCTTTGAACGTAACCCTTGCTGCTGCTCTGCCACTGCAGTTTATTTTAAAACTGACCTTTTTTTTCCCTTCCTCTCTTCCCTCTCTCCCTCCCTAACCATCGTGGGAGGCAAGATTACCCTTCTTGCCAACCTAAGCCAAGTTACCTCTTCTTAAACAGACGCCACAGGAATAAAGTAATTCAGACTTCGGGATGGCACCAGAAGACTTAAGGCATGGCTAGCTCTCGAGTCTACAAGTGAATCATGACCCTTGACAAGGCACAGCTGAAATGCAGCTTTTACACCACCTCTTTCAAAGCCCTCTGGTTTCCCATGACTGTCAAAATCACAGTCTCTGGGATAGGAGTCCCCTGAGTTTCTCCTTTGTTAGCACAGCAATAAAACTTTTCTTTCTATCAAAACCTTGTCCTCATTATTGGATTGGCATTTGGGGATAAGGACGGAGCTTTTGGTAACAAATTTGGTATAAATAAAATTTTGCTCATTACAAAATACTTATAAAGAAGTTCATCTTAAGTGCTTTAAAGCCTACTGACATAATTAATTACAAGGTACACACCTATAATCCCAGCTACTCAGAAGGCTCCGGATCACAAATTCATCACAAATTCAAGGCTAGCCTGAGCGAAATAATGAGTGAGTCCCTGTCTCAAAAAATTTTAAAAGGGCTAGGGCAGCTCTGTGCTAAAATGTTTGCATAACATACAGGAGGCCCTGGCTGGGTTCCATGGAAACCCAGCACAGGGGGCGAGGGGATTGGGGGACACAAACACATCACTTGTTATTAATCTAATGTAAGTAAGTGTGTGGTTACTGTTTTCATTTTACAAAGTAACTACCACTAGTATGGTCATTTGACAAAATCATTTCTTGTATGTCATCTCAGGCCATCTATCAGTAATTTACTTGTTCTAAAACATTCAAATCAGCTACATTAGAACTTCAGAGATATTCGTATAATCTGCGGTGAGGAAAATGGGCCTAGAAAAGAAGTACTGAAGAAGCATGGACCTTATTTTGCAGCAGGGTCTTGCAAATTTGCCTAGACTGGCCTCAAACTTGTGATCCTCGTGCCTCAAGTCTCCCATGTTGCTGGGATTACAGCTGTGCACCAATACATCTGGCTACTGGCATTGATGTTATTTATTTAAAAAACCTATTCTATTCTTGAACTATTATGGACCAAAAACAAACAGCAAAGCATATTACATTTTAAGGCTTTAAAAGAGATTAATGACACTGACCAAACTCTCCTAGTCCTATCAATATGAAATTAAATATTTTACTTAAAAATATTTATTGGTTGGAATAAAAATTCTTATTTCCTCAGCTACAAAAGCTATAGCTTCCTAATTTGTTCCATAGTTGCCAGCAGAATATATGCCAAACATACATCACTGACAGCCTGAGAACTCCATTATTCTCAAATTTTTTTTGGTGTTACAATACCATGAGATGAACCCATGAAATAATTCTGTCAAGATACTGAGAACTACTGAAGGTGAGTAATGGGTACCTAAGGGTTCTTTATACTATTCTCTTTCGTGTTGGTATGTTTAAAACTTTCCAACAAAAACCTTAAAAAAAAATCAATAAAATACAAATGCCAGTCAACAAAATAAAAAAGTATTAGCAAAATCTCGTAAGTGTTCACCTTTCTAAAATATAGCTGAAGAACCAGAAGTAAACCAAAACAGGTCTCTGAACAGATTCCATGAGGTCCATGTACTAGAAACCTTCTGAAGTATTTTAATAATCATTGCTTAAGATTTCACTCATGGACTGAGTAAACAAAAGGGGAGATAAAGACATCTAAAACCAGGTGTGATGCCAGCAACACAGCAAAGAAGAAAGAATGTGCGGCATTGAAGGGGAAATGACAAGGATCTGAATTCAGTCTCTATTGTCGCTTGCTGAATTAGGGCAACTCATAACAGTACTCTAAACTCTTTTCCTTACCTGTAAAATTGTGGTAATTTACTAAGCTCAATAAAATTTATTATCTTACCAAATGGAAGAAGCAGAAACAATACAGCAGTAGATGTGTAAATAAATATTTTTAAACAGTACCATGAGTCATTTAGCACCTGCTTAGAAAACAAGGCATTAGCCCCAATGTACAAACTATAAATTGACTAAGCCTGGTTGAAAACAATCTCCATGGTTTCATGGAGGTTAAAACTGATTCCCAGTTCTGACTCAAACTACTCTGTGTATTGATGACAAGGTTGAAATGACAAGGGTGAATTCAGATTTTTCTTGTTAAATTGATTTTATCACTTTGTATTTACACTTTGTGGGGGAGGATTAAGAAACTCTGAAGATTTGCGGCTTGCTTCTCCTTTGAAGAAAAGATAAATCTCATATTTCCTGGTATGCACAGTCTTGAAATTCCACTAATTTGTCATCATGATTACCTCTAAAAGCACTGAAATGGCAGTATTGAAGAACCTAAATATTTTTTTAAAATTTTCAACATAACTCAAAAATATTTTAAATTTAATCTGTACATGAGATATGAAGCTAGTCTCCATGTCAGTCACTGAAAAGACTAGAAGACTAGAAGACAGCCAGCCTATGGGCCAGATGGACACACATCAAACAGCATGGGTATATTGTAATATGAGTAGAGCACAAATGAAAAGATGCTAGAGGGGCAAGGAGAGAATAGTCAAAAAAACCCCATATGTGGTTAAGTGAATTTTGAGCTGGATTTGGAAATATGAGTATGAACTCACCAGAGGCATGACAAAGCATGGGATGCATTAGGAAGACACACAGATTCACTGTGGCTGAATGAAGAGCAAGATGTAGAGGTAGGGGATGAAGAATATGGAATGTTAATTTGGGAATCACCATTACAAAAGGCCTTATATGTCAAACTAAGAAGAGTTAAAAATTGAAGTGGCTGGTGGAAAAGGAACTAGCAAACAGGACACTGTGTTGGCTTTTTTTTTTTGGAGGTGCTGGGGATTAAACCCAGGGCCTTGTGCTTGCAAGGTGAGCACTCTACCAACTGAGCTATATTCCCAATTGTGTTGGTTCTTATCTCCATCTTGGTTGTTGTAAATGCCTCTGTACATTTCTACAGAAGAGATTCTCTCTCCTTCAGTGGGCCATTTAAGTCTGGGGTTGTACTAGGTAAACAATTAGTTCACCTGTGCTCTATACTGAAAGGCAATGAAAATTCTGTGGGCAGCCAGCCTGTCACTTTGTTCCTTTTTCAAGGGTACCCAAGAGTACCCTGTGGAGAGTACCACAAGGCAAATACCAGCAAGGACCAACTCCATCTATCATTTTCCTGTTTGGTACTGGTCACTGTACTGACCAGCCTTTCACACTCAGTGAAATGTGAAGAAGAGGTAGTAACGATTGAGGCTCTCTGGTGGACTCCAATCTTATGCTAAGGGTAGTTACGATAGACTGAAATTCCTGGAGTTTGAAATAGGAGAGAGTGAACAGCAAAGTCAAATGTCAAATACTACAGTAAGGCTGGGTAGCTCAGTGTAGAGCACCTGATTAGCATGCACGAAGCCCTGGTTTCAATCCCCAGCACCAAAAAAAAAAAAGTGCTGTAGTGAGGAGAAGTTGTATGAAAATGAAAAGGAAGTTAATTGGTCAGACAACTAAGCGATCAAGAGGGGGAGTGTTCTTAGAATAGTTGAGAAATAAATGAGAGAAGGAAATCAAAACAAGAATATCAACTCTTCTGTGAAAAGAAGTTTTGATGATGAAGGAAAGACAGGGCAGCAGCTTGATGGAATCTCACTGAAGAAAGCACTGGCTAGAACACTGCCAGATCATAACTAGCTCCCTAGTTTACTATTGTTTTTGGTGGGTGGGGGCAATCACCTTACTTTGCTGATGTGCTCAGGGGCTTGGTCAGGAGTGTTGCTGAACTCTCCACCAATCTGGAGGTCACTGACACAGCAAATCGAATCCCTCAGTTCGGTAAGCTTTTGACTGCCCAATACCTGCATCGTCTGGTATGGTTTGTGTTCTTTGTGCTAAAAAGCAAACAGTAAATAAGTAAATGTCCAATTATAGTAAAAGCAATTAAACCACAAATTCTGTCATGAACAGAACTAAATGAAGTTACTGATTTTCTTTCTTTTTTTCTTTGGTACCAGAGATGTCTACCACTAAGCTACATCCCTAGTCCTTTTTATTTCTGATTTTGAGATGGGGTCTTGCTAAGTTGCTTAGGGACTCTCAGTTGCTAAGGTTGGCTTTGAAATTTCCATCTTCCTGCCTCAGCCTCCCAAGTTGCTGAGATTACAGATATGCACCACCATGCCTGGCTAAGTTACTGGTTTTCTTAATCCTCATAACTTGGTGTTCTGTTTTCTCAGACTGTACATTTGTCTATTTCACTTGCATGAATTATAGCACCAAACTAATGGTAAAAGTTGTTTATGACTCCCCTGTGGCCCATAGTGCATATTCTAAAAGCACCTCCTTTGTCTAACCCTTAAACCAAGCCAGTATTTCCCTGATGTGCTATCAGCCTAAATTAACCAGGGTCAGGCAGCAGATGACAAGGGCCAGCCTTATGCCCCAACTCACTGGAATTACTGAAACCACAGGGTCCTAAATATTTCTCTTGCCCTAACTTGCTGCTGCTATAGAAAGTCCCTGGAAGTTGTGCTCTAGGTCTCCCCTCTCCTTTCTGCCTCTGGATTGAGACTGGTACTTCCCTCTGTAGCTGATCCAAGGATTAAAAACCTACAGAATGTAACTTTATCTGCCACATCTACCACCTCTGTCTTTGAAATTTTCCTGAAAATGAAATCAAGCAGTCAGATTATAAGCCCAAATGTTTCATTTTTTTAAATGGTAATTTGAGATATTAATCAAACAAGATAAATACTATTAAGTACACTCCAAACACTTCATAGAAGCCTGTTTAAGCCGGGTGCAGTGGCTCACACCTGTAATCCCAGTGGCTTGGGAGGCTGAGGCAGGAGGATCGCAAGTTCAAAGTCAGCCTCAGCAACTTTGCGAGGCCCTAAGAAACTCAGTGAGACCCTGACTCTAAATTTAAAAAATACAAAATAGGACTGAGGATGTGGCTCAGTGGTCAAGTACCCCTAAGTTCAATCCCTGGTACCAAAAAAAAAAAAGCCTGTTTATAAGTCAATTTATGCATAGCAATACTTCTTTTCTTACTTTTTCTTTTTTTGGTATAGGGGATTGAACCTAGGTCACTTTATCACTGAGTCACATCCCTAGTCCTTTTTATTTTGAGATAGGGTCTTATTAAGTTGCTGAAGCTGGCCTTGAATCTGTGATATTCCTGCACTGGGCTCTCAGATCACTAGGATCACATGCATGGGCCATCATTGACAGCTCTACAGTAATATTTCAATCAGAACTCATTAGAGTTTAGGACACATTTACTTGAGGACTCAAGAATATATATACTCATGCCAGGTGGAGCACAACTGTAATCTCAGCTTGGAGGTTGAGGCAGGAAGATCACAAGTTTGAGGCCCACCTGGGCAACTTAGCAAGACTCTGCCTCAATATAAAAAGGGCTGGGATGAAACTGAGTGGTAGAGTACCATTTCTTTTCCCAGTACCAAAAAGAGAAAAACAAAACAAAACAAAACAAAACTTCATCCTCAAGAGTTCATTGAATAGGTACATATACACAATGGAATATTACTCAGCCATAAAGAATGAAATTATGGCATTTGCTGGTAAATGGATGGAACTGTGGACTATCATGCTAAGTGAAATGAGCCAATCCCAAAGAACCAAAGGCCAAACATTCTCTCTGATATGTGGATGCTAACACACAATGTGTGTGTGTGTGTGTGTGTGTGTGTGCGCGCGCGTGCACACGCAAGCTCGCACACACAGGAGGGGGGCAGGTAGGGAAGAATAGAAGTACTCTGGATGAGACAAAGGGAATGAAAGGAAGGGAGGGGGGATGGGAATAGGAAAGAAAGTAGAATGAATTGGACATAACTTTGCTATGTTCATATATATGAATATATAACCAGTGAAACTCTACATTACATACAACTACAAGAAAAGGAAGTTGTACTTCATGTATTTATAATATATCAAAATACATTCCACTGTCATATATAACCAAAAAGAACAAAAAATTAAAAGAAAAAAGAATTGAGTAAGAATCACTGTGGATTTATATACTTTCAGTTGCATCTAGTGAAGAGATCAGGTATGCATTCCAATCCAGTAATTGTAATCAATCAATAGATAGTATGAAATTTGACCTTATTTCTGTTACTCCTTATTAAAACAAAAAAATCCAAGAATATGGATTGTCAGCTCTAAAAATAAGATGTCTGACAGACAGCATATGCTTGTGTTTATTTTGAACCCTGGGCTGGTGGTGTGGCTCAGGGGTAGAGTGATCATCTAGCATATGTGAGGCCCTGGGTTCAATCTTCAGCACCACATAAAAACATAAAATAAAGGTACTTTGAACCCTAAAGAATGTGTCTCCTTGAATAATTAAATACTTTGTGAAAAGTTACTTGTAGAGAGGCTTGGGGTACAGCTCAGTGGCAGAGTGCATCCCTAATGTGTGCAGAGCCTCAGGTTCAGTCCCCAGCACAATAATCCAAAAATAATTATCCATGAAATCTAAAAGGTTTTACTACTGACCTTATGAAATATAACAGGATACAAGATATTCACTGATAGGATAAGCTCTCCTTCCTCAATCATGTCTGCTGAATTTTCAGGTTTTTTCCCCATCGCATGTGACTCCTGAAGAAAAAAAGACAAGACCTTGAAATTAGATAAGAGGTAATATGGTACAATGTTTATTGGCAAGGGCTTGAGTCAAACAGCTCTGGTTTTGACCCTAAGCTTTAGTTTCATCTTTTATGAAAAACAGAATATATTTATTTCATAGAATGTTGTTGGCAATGTGTACACAAATCACCTAAGAAGGGCTGGGGATGTGGATCATTGGTAAAGACCCTGGGTTTGATTCTCATTGTGGCACCATGCCCCCCCCCCCACAGGATTTAATTGTAATCACTAAGGTAACCACTAGAAAATACCTATAATATATACAGAACAGAAATGTAGAGAATCACAATGGCAAACCACAAAAATTCTATACACAATATAAGAGTACATAAGATATACAAATAATTAACTGGCAGAAGTAAAGCCTTTCTTATTTATTAGTAATTAGTTCAAATATAATGGATCAAACTTTCCTATTAGAAAGGCAGATCGGTAGAATTGATTTAAAAGCCTTGATCTGCCAGGCACAGTGGTGCACGCCCATAATTCCTGCAGCTCAAGCTGAGGCAGGATGATTCCAAGTTCAAAGCCAGCCTCAGGAACTTGACCATCAAGACCTTGTCTCTAACTGAAAAATAAAAAGGGCTGGGGATGTGTCTCAATGGTTAAGTGCCCCTAGGTTCGACCCCTGGTTCAAAGAAAAAAACAAAATACGCATTGCTTCTATAAGCTGTCTAAAAGACATTCACTTTAGATACAGATTGGAAAGTTCAAAAGATAGAAAAATATGCCCCATGTAAATAATAACCAAAAGACAGTTGTTGCTGGCTGTACTTTTTTGTTTTTGTTTTTCGTTTTTTGGTTTTTTTTTGGTCAGACAAAACAAACTTCAAGCCAAAAGATTATAAGACAAAGAAGAACATTACATATTAAATAAAGGTGCCATCCAGCTGGGCACATGTGACACACCTATAATCCCAGTGACTTGGGAGGCTGAGGCAGGAGAACACAAGTTTGAGGCCAGCCTCAGCTACTTAGGGAGGCCCTAAGCAACTTAGTGAGACCCTGTCTCCAAAACAAAGAAAAGAATTGAAGAAACAGTTCTATACTGTCTAGAAACTTCAATACTTCATTTATAATAATGGACAGGAACAAGACAGAAGATTAATAAAGTAGTAGAAGAAGTGAACATTTTGAACAACTTGACCTAATAAGACAAACAGAACTCTTCATTTAATAAGAGCAGAGAGAGGGAATAAAAAGGAAATAATACAGATTAATAATAGCAGAGAGGTGCTGGGCGCAGTGGCGCACGCCTGTAATCCCAGCACTTGGGAGACTTGAGGCAGGAGGATTGCAAGTTCAGAGCCAGCCTCGGCAACGACGAGGCCCTAAGCAACTCAGTGAGATCCTGTCTCTAAATAAAATACAAAATAGGGCTGGGGATGTGGCTCAGTGGTCGATTGCCCCTGCATTCAATCCCCAGTTACCCCCCCCAAAAAAATAGCAGAGAGGGGCTGGGGTTGTGGTTCAGTGGTACAGCCCTTGCCTAGCAAACGTGAGGCACTGGGTTCAATCCTCAGCACCACATAAAAATAAATAAACTATGGTATTGTGTCCATCTACAACTAAAAATTTTAAAAAATAACAGAGATTAAAAATGAAATAATACAGTGGAGATAAATGAAACAAAGTAGAAAAATGATATAGAAAAAAACAAAGTAAGTTGATATTTTAAAAATATCAAATTTGAAAAACGCTTATTGACTGATTAAGAAAAAAGAAGCTGCAAACTATTAAAAAATCATTAGTACTGATTTCACAGAAAAAGGATCTATTTTTCCTTGGCAGTACTGAGGACTCAACCCAGGGTACTCTACCACTGAGTTGCACCCTCAGCCCTTTTTATTTTTCATTTTGAGACAAGGTGTCACCAAGTTCCTTGAGGTCCTCTTGCTTTAGCCTCTTGAGTGGCTGGTATTAGATGTGCACCACCACGTCTGGCAGAAAAAGGACAGAAGAGGAAAGTTTGAACTATCAGCGGCTGTGGCTCAGTGGTAGAGCGCTTGCCTGGCATGTGTGTCACTGGGTTTGATCCTCAGCACCACATAAAAAAATAAATGAACAAAGTAAAAGCATGCTGTTCATCTACCACTAAAAAAAGGGAAGTCCAGGACAAGATAACAAGGTGAATTCTACAATATAGTTAAAGAAGAATTAATACCAAATGTTTCTTAAGCTCTTCAGAAGAAATCTGAAAAGGAGTGAACACCTCCTAACTTATTCTAAGAGGCCAGAATTATCCTGACACCACAGCCAAAGGTCCCACAAAAAAGAAAACCACAGGCCAGTATGCCTTATGAACATCAATGCAAAAAATCCTCAACAGAAACTAGAAACAAATTTAGAAGTATATCGAAGGGCCGGGCGTGGTGGTGCACGCCTGTAATCCAAGCAACTTGGGAGGCTGAGTCAGGAGGATCGTGAGTTCAAAGCCAGCCTCAGAACTTAGCGAGGCCCTTAGCAACTCAGTGAGACTCTGTCTCTAAATAAAAATATAAAATAGGGCTGGGGATGTGGTTCAGTGGCCGAGTGTCCCTGAGTTCAATAAAAAAAAAAAAGGAAAAAAAAAAAGAAAAATCAATGAATGCAGTACAACACATTCACAGAATAAAAGGAAAAAAGCATATCACCTCAACTGATGTAGAAAAAGTCTTTTACAAAACCTGATATTCTTTCGTAACAAAAATTCTAAATCAACTAGGAAGAGAAGGGAACTTCTTCAACACAATACAAAAGGTCATATATAAAAAAACCAGCACTAACATCGTATCACTCTAACATCAGCAGCAAGACAAATGTGCACTTTGACCACTCTTACACAACATGATACTAGAAGCTTTAGCCACAGGAATAGGGAAAGCAGTGAGGAAGGATAGAAAGAAAGGTGACTAAATTGGAAAAGAAGAAATAATGTTATCTCTGTTTGCAGATGACATGGTCTTAGAAGTACAAAACTCTGAAGAACACACACACACACACACACACACACGCACGCAAACCAATAACCAATCAAAACATAGCTAATATATGAATTCATCAAAGAAGCTGGATACAAAATCAACACTCCAAAATGAATTATTTCTATATACCAGCAATCAACAATCTGAAAAAGAATTTAAGAAAAATAATTCCATTTACATCAAAAAATAGTAAGATACTCAAGGATAAATTTAACTGCTATGGTCTGGACATGACTGAGTGTTCCCCAAAGGTTCATGTCGGAAGCTTAGTCCCCAAGAAGGAGGAGCTATGGAAAGTTAAGGAGATGGGACCTAGTAGGAGGTCCTATGGGCAATTGAAGTCATGCTCTCGAAAGTGATTAAGGCATTTCTGTGGGACCCTGGTTAGTTTTCCTTGCGTAAATTGTTATAAAAACCATAAGTTGGGCCCTTCTCAGCCTCTCTTGCTTCCTGTCTGGAAATGTGATCACTTGCTTCAGCACATGTTCCTGCACTGAATTCTGCCATGCTTTGACACGGCCAAGAAGGCTCTGACTAGAACAGTGCCACAGCCATGCCTTAGAACCTTCAAAACTCTGAGCTAAATATCATTTCTTTGTAATGTTAATCTGCCTCTGGGATTTCATTATAGCAGTGAAAAGCTAAAATATATTAAGCAAGGAGCAAAACTCTACTAAAAACTATAAAGCACAGCTGAAAGAAATTAAAGACCTAAATAAACAGAAAGACATTTTCAGTTCATGGATTCAATGACTTCATATTGTTAAGATAACAACATTGCCCAATGTGACTTACAGATTCAACGTAATTCCTATCAAAATCTTAGTGGTGCTTTTTACAGAAATAGAAAAACCTATCCTAAAATTCATAAGGAATTTCAAGGAACCTTGAAGAGCCCAAAGAATTTTGATAAAGTTGGATGACTCAAATTTCCTGATTCCAAAACTTATTACAAAGCTACAGTAATAAAAACAGCATAGTTCTTGTATAAGGATGGGCATACAGGCAAATGGAGTAGAAAGGAGAAATTTATATGGAACTGACTTTCCATAAAGGTTCCAAGACTACTCAAGAGGGAAAAGATGTTCTTTTCAACAAATGGTCCCAGGAAAAATGGGTTTAATATGTGCAAAAGAATGAAGGTGAAGGGCTGGGGATGTAGCTCAGTTGGTAGAGTGCTCGCCTCGCAAGCACAAGCCCTGGGTTCAATCCCCAGCACCGCAAAAAAAAAAAAAAAAAAAAAAAAAAAGTGTTGACAGGGATATGACATGGAAAAATTGGAACTTTCATTCACTGTTAATGGGAATGTAAAATGGTGCAGCTACTATGGAAAAGTTTGGGGGTTCCTAAAAATACTAAAAAATAGAATTACCATATAACCCTACAATTCTACCCCTGCGTATGCACCAAAAGGAATTGAAAACAAGGACTCAAAGAGATACTTATAGACCAATGTACATAGAGCCATATTCACAATAGCCAAAAAGTAGAAACAACCCATATGTCCATCAACATCTGACAAATTTGGTGTATCCATATAATAAAATATTACATTCAGCCACAAAAAGCAAAGCGTGCTCCACAACCTTTAGGACATTATACTAAACAAGCCATATAGAAAAGGACAAATATTGCATAATTCCACTTATCTGAGGTGTCTAGAATAGGCAAATTCATAGAGATAGAAAGGAGAATAGAGGTTACCAGGGGCTGTGGGAAGGGAGACTTGTGAGTTATTGCTTAGTGGGTACAGAATTTCTGTTCGGGATGATGAAAAAGTTCTGGAGATACTGGTGATGACTACATACTATTGTGAAATGTACTTAATGCTATTTTATTTAACACTTAAAAGTGGTTAAAACAATAATTTTTATGTCAATGTTAAATTCTACCATAACTTTTTTAAAAAGTAGGAGAGACAATTCCTGCTCTTCTGCACTATCAAGTGCCCAGCACAAGGTCTGGCACATGGCAGGTTCTGAGCTCAATGTGCTTAATAGTTTCAAATTTCTCAATATTCATCTTCTTAAATTTTTGTTAGGGTTCTGCACATGAGATAATAGATTAAGAATGTGGTTAAAATAAAATCAGAAACAGAACAAAAGACTAGGAACAGGATGGTAAAAAGGGCATAAATATAGCCTAGTATGTGAGAATAAGATCAAACCAGAAGTTGAGATAAATGGAGAGATCTGAAAGAGTCAAACATGTGGTTACTTGAGTTCTTTGAGTCCTTTTCTCTAATTAGTTTCTAGACTTTTTTTTTTTTTTTTTTTTTTTTGGAACCAGGGATTGAATGCAGGGACACTC